>CM067359.1:146434543-146866932 GCA_034401795.1 Chaetoderma sp. LZ-2023a
ACGACACGACGATGTTGTTGAATGAGCTCAGCACAGAATTGTACCAGCAGCAGTGGCAGTAAAATTTGACTTACAGACCTGCTGGTGTCTTACTCGGCTAACGTTTTAAGCGTATGGCTATTTTTAGCAGTTGCCTAGCATGCCTTAAAATCTAGGTTTGCTCGTCGCCAAACTGTAATGTTGTATACTTGATACACTTGCATTTGAACTTATAGACGTATACTTTAGTAAACTGACAGATTACCGATGTAATAACAAAACTTGTACGTAGGCACTACTAAAACAACTTTAATAACTACACAACTTGACTGAATAGATATTGACTTTAAGTAAATATGTAAAGTAAATTAATAAGCAAATAAAGTAAGCAGGCAGGTCTGTACCATACATAGTACACCGGGATAGATCCAGAGCTAGCGTCAAACTGGCTCCCCTGCTCTGGTTACCCTGGCTATGTTGGTCAGACTAATTAAAGGGGCCTATGCGGGTAGCAATATACAACAAAATGCAAACTTAAAAACGCGCAAAACAGGAATTCTGATTTCAACTTTTCCAATATCGGCAATAGATAAAGGCGCATCCCCACTTGATGCGGCGCGGGCGGGCGGCGCGGTTCCATCCTCTTTAAAACGTTATTGTATCTACATTAATCGCATCTCCACTGGATGAGCGCGGCGCAGGCGACGAGACAGTTGTAAACTGAATCTACACCAAACGCGAATTTTCTGCGCAAATCTGCAGGAATATGAAAATCCGTTTGATCTTAACAAGTCGACAAGATAGACACTGTTCAATTTGCTCTACACATCAGGATGATATAGAGTCCAAGTACAAGGTAATATTAATAAGTGTATGACCGTATGTGATCAATTTTGTCTCCACGTATTACCATGTCAATGCATACACACCCCTCTGCGGATATACATGCATTGGCGTAGCTTGACCTTTTTCCAGGGGTGGGGGGTGGGGGTGGGGGTAAAGCATGAAGCAAAAATTGCTGAGAAATTACCGTGATCGTCAGTAAGCAAACGCCAAGGGTTGTGTGCGGGTCCTTCCCCAGAAAATTTTAAAATCTTTGTGCTCTCAGATGACATCTCGTGCATTTCCAGACATGAATATGGAAGCTCGGTTGGTTGTTAAATTATTTTATTTTACCAATTTCATTTTTTTCATAATATTTTAGTTGGTTGAGGAGTGAGGACGAGGCTTTTCCATTGAAGCATCACAACATTGTCGTGGCGATACTAAGAATGGACATATTATAGCATTCCAAATTTGAGAACAACTTCCAACAGACAGAATATTCTTTAGACTAACTGGACATAACGTAGGTGCTGCATCATGCTGGAAGCTATTGCTGCATAACTGCCTAAGGTAGCAATAGATTCAGGGGCGTCGTGCAAGCCGAAAGGTAATATTTTTTTTTGAGCTGTAAAACCATTCAGCAATTAATTACACTAGTTATTGTCCATTATAACATATTTTAACCCTTTACTGACAGGGGAGATAACTCCTATACTGGATAAACAGCCATGTATGTGACTGCTTTTGAAAACAGGTCTCGGATATAATTACGTTAAAGACTTGGTCATATCAATGCAAAGCTGTCAAAACATATTCCTTGTATGTACACGTATATGTATGGCTATTGTCCGTGCCCAACGAGTTATCTCCCTTGGTACATGTGACCAGAGAAGTCTAAGAAGCACTATAGCATTAGTAGATACACAGAGATAGGTTGGTGGTAAAGTTTCAATGATCTTAGATATCAGTTTTTGTGCGACACCATAAAACCATATGCAGTTTAGTCAGCCTCATATGGTACGGACTCAGCTGGAGCTTCCAGTCCTGATGTTGTTATCTAGAAGTCCATGCTAATAACATACCAAGAGTTAGTAGTTAGTCACTTTTATAAGAATCGTACATTTTAACAATTGACCCTTTAACACTCCAGCTGGTGAAAACATGTTCTGTAGTGTCCTTGAGAAATGTCCATATGTAGAACAAGAGAATTATTATTTTGAAAATTGACCACTAGAATGAGTGTCTCCATAACCGAGCCACTGGTAAATTTTCAAAAATGTGTTTCCCTTGCTCTGCAAACGGACATTTTCTATAGGAAAATTTAATTTTCTTAAACCAATTTTATGATTAAAGGTCCACGACATATGAAAACGTTACCGTGACTCAGTGACTCAGTGAGTGGTCAAAACCGGCCTCTGAAATCAAATTGTCTTGAGAAATGACCATTTGCAGGCCAAGAGAAGACTATTTTTGAAATTTTACCACAAATGTTAAAAAATTGTCTTGGCTTGCAAATGGGCATTTATTAACCCTTTAATGGTCAAATCGGCCAAAACCGGCCTCTGCAGTGTTCCTGAGATATGCCCTTTTGCTGACTAAGAGAATACTATTTTTGAAAATGTATCACTGGAATGACTGGCTCCGAGAATACTCTTTCTTGGTCAGCAAATTGACCTGCTTCCATAGAGGTGGACACCTCTTCCCTGACCCACCCCCCCCAATATCTCATCAATGATGTAGAGTACTCCACGCCCACCACTACAACTAACACACCACCATCTGCCAACCCCACATAAACAATTGTATACCAAGAACCACCATCAGATGCAAGCATCTCAGGGTAGAGGTAGTAGTCAGTCCCGCCGAGGGGTTGGCAACCAAGGCCCTGGACACAAAATCAACAACAATGGCTACCGTGAGAAAACTAGATGACACAAATGGCTTCTCTAGCCAACATATTAACAATGCTATCCACCATGGTTGTCGCGCAAAACACCACACGCACCACTCCAAAACTGAATACCTGTTTTGAGTGTGGGCTTTCTAGACATTGGAGGGAGAGATGCCCTAAACGTCGTCCCTCCAATTCTCCTGTCCCAGGCCATACCACGCCCAAGCCGGATAAACCATTAAACTAACTGGGGCACTGAACAACGAGTCAACTCAGTGCCAATCTGCTCGACCCGGCTCAACCGAGGCCATCGGTAAAACATCAAACACAACCATCAAATCCTCCATTACACCCACAAACATACACACCCAAATGACTTCGCCAACGTTGGTACCCCTGACGTACACAGCGCCGAAAGTGCTGATGCTCTCTCCTTCTTTACTAATGGCTGCACCGTCAAATCTACGTCAACACCACCTTCTTTTCTGTGTAGAATAGCAGTAGTTGGCACCAAAGTCAACCCTGATCTAACGGTCTTATTAGTACCACATCCAACCATTATGGCACCAAATACAGGGTGTCCTCTACTGGATTGCAACACTAATATTCCTCCACCATCACCCACCACATCTCACAGTGGTAGTGTAATACGTCAGACGAATTCAATCTTCCGGCCAAATGGCATACAGAGAATGGGAAACACACTCATAAAGATCGGGGATGGATTAAGTGCTGCTTCTTCTGTGCATCAAAGAAACATATTATGACCCAATGTCCCAAGTGGGTTACACAGATGAAGCTGCTGCTTGCCCACACCGCTGATCCAACCCATGCTGCCACTACCATTGATATTAGCATTACACCACATACACCAACTACAGTAACAGCACCATTTCTACCCCCCAACCTGCCTTCGCCGACGCCGACCATGCAGCAGCGAAGACAGTTCGGTCCTTTCCTCACTCAGCCACCTATAGCACTCACCGAGGCAATGGTCAAACAGGCCATTTATATAAACGATCCCATTAACAAGGGGGAAGATAATAAAGGCATTATCATCGACACTCTTCCTCATACAGAGTACAAAACTATCTATAAGTGCGCTTGTCTCTTTGGCGGCATGTCCACCAGTGCTACTGTGGACACTGAAGCCTCCATCAGTTTTCAATAAGCGGCTATATGAGATTACTCACTTCATAGACGCCCACCCCTTAAGTCAACAAACATATTCCTACAGACAGCCACTGGTACTGACGTGCATGTGGCCAGTATAGTTAACATTGCAATCCAGATAGAGGAGAGGCAATTCATACAGCGAGTTGTCATCGCCTCTATCCAAAACGGTGCCCTTCTTGGTGCTGATTTCCTCAGTGCTAGCGAAGCCATAATCCACTGCCGCCAACAAGAATTAGATAAACATGGCCGTCGCATACCCCTAGGACCGGGGTCATCAATGTACAACACATGTGCATTAATATTGACTTTTACAGCCACAGTTGAGCTGGACTGAGAGGAAATCCTTTGGGCCACTTCATCACACCATCTTCAAACAACACATACCACAATGATAGAACCTGACCCTGAATATATGCTAGCTTCTCAATGCATTAGTCCCTGTGTATTGATAGATATCACCAACAAGGATCAGATACCCTTCAGAGTATCTAATGGCACAGCAGATGCTATCACACTAAACCCAGCCATTCGCTGTGGCCATTTGGTGGAAGTAATCTCGGTGGAAACACACCCTCCCTCACATACACCTACAGTGCTGTCTGATGATAGCCTACCACAACACCTACATGAGTTGTACTTGCATGCCACAATAGGCCTCACTAAAACACAAAAACGTGAAGTACACCGTTTACTACATAAGTACTGGGACAGTTTCTCCTCAGGTGATTTGGACCTGGGAGAAATGCACCTAGTATGCCACTCCATTGACACAGGACATAGTCAGCCGGTCTGCCAACCCGTACATCGTCTTCCAATACATAAGGAAGCAGAAGCCCATCAGCAAGTAACCGATATACTGAGAACAGGCGTTATCGGACCCTCAGCAACCCCTTGGGTCAGGCCAATAGTCCTCGCAGGTAAGAGGGATGGGTCATTACGCTTTTGCATCGACTACCATCACCTTAATGATCTGAGTGTGAAAGATGCATATCCCCTACCACACATTGATCAAGCTCTGGATTCCTTGGCCAGAGCCAAATGGTTCTGCACATTAGACCTTGCGAGTGGTTATTGGCAGGTGGCCATGGAGGAAGCCGATTGCGTGAAGGAAACGGCCTTTACATGCAGGGATGGCCTATTCCAGTTCCGTAAAATTCCCTATGGCTCGTGCAATGCCCCCCCCCCCGACACATTCGAATGCTTGATGGAGCAGGTTCTGACCAAACTACAATGGCAGATCTGTTTATGCTATCTGGACGACGTAATTGTCTTTGACTCTTCGTTTGAGCAAACCGCGACCAATATGGTCGAGGTGTTGGAACGGTTTCGTAATGCCAACCTAAAGCTCAAGCCAAAGAAATGTAATTTCTTCCGAAAAAAGGTTGAATTCCTTGGACATATAATGCGCGGTGTGGCCAAGTGGAAGACTCCTGTCTCCGTAACCGACACCAGGAGCTTCCTCAGCCTCTGTCAATACTATCGTCGATACATTCGTCATATTAGTGAAATTGCGGCTCCCTTGTTCCAAGTCACCTAAAAGGGCAGACCCTTCGAGTGGATGAGTGTGAGGAAGCTTTCAAGGCGCTGAAAGCTCAACTAACCACTGTGCCAGTTCTTACCCACCCAATCCCTAACATCGATTTCATTCTGGACACGGATGCTTCTGCTTTTGCCATTGGCACCGTTCCATCCCAAGTCGCAGAATATGGAACTGAGCAGGTATTAGTGTACGGATCACATAGATTACATAATGCAGAACAGATTTAAACGACCACTAAGCAGGAATTATTGGCTGCTGTATACATTACAAAGTATTACAAACACTTTCTGTATGGGCACCCATTTACTTTATGTACAGATCACTCCTCCTTATGATGGCTCAGGAATCTGAAGAATCCTGCGGGTAAGATAGCGAGGTGGCAGGAATCCCTGCAGGCCTTTAATTTCACAGTCGTTCATCAACCAGGCAATCTGCATGGTAACGCCGAATTGGACAGTAGGGTGAGAGTGTAGTGGCTGAAACCATTATGCACGATTTACAGCCAGGCCCAATCTTTCCAGAACTTCATTGCGATGACTGGAATGTGGCTATGCTCGCCAACAAACAGGCAACAGACGCGCATACCAAACAAATATATGTGGATCCAGGAGGGGGGTATGCCCTTCCAGGGAATTGGTTAGTCCCTTGTCGAGTGCAGCAAAGTATTACTACCAACGTTATGCAGAATGTCATGTGCACAGTAACGTTTTGTATATCAATAACTGCATCATAGTCCCCGAGCATTTCTGAGTCATGATTCCAGAGCAATTGCGTGACAACACTGGACATTTGGCCCTCGAACGAGCAACAGAAAGAACCAAGAATCAGTTCCATTGGATCAATATCTGCGATAGTGTAAAGGCATGGGTAGCCAAATGTGTGCCCTGCCAATGATGTGTGGTTGGTCAAACACACGCCACGCCTTTACAGCTTAGAATTACTGGTGCCCCGTGGGAGTAAGTATCTATCGATGTGCTCAGTCCCTTAAACATGACGGAAGAGGACAATAAATACATCCTCATGTTACAATATTACTTCACAAAGTGGGTAGATGCATTTACTTTGCCAGACCAAGAGGCGGTCACAGTGGTTGATGTCCTTGCTATCAATGTCTTCTGCCATTTTGGCAGTCCCTATGAGTTACACTCAGATCAAGGTAGTGATTTTGAGAGCCGTTTGATCACCGAGCTCTGCAAATAATTCCATATAGTCAAAACCCGTACGACACCCTACGCATGGTGACAGGATGGTAGAAAGGTTTAACAGAACCCTGGCTGTCATGTTGCTTAAGGAAATGCACTTTGACTGCCGAGATTGGGATCTTCGGCTCCCATATGTTCTCATGGCATACCACACTTCTGTACATTGCAGCACGGGCTTCACCCCTGCTAGGTTAATGTTAGGCCACGAGTTAGCAATACCTTTGGATCTAGCCATGCCCAGAATCTGTGGGGAAATGAACTCGCCATCTCTTTACGTCAAATACATGGAAACTCCTATGAGGCCGGAAAGATGGTTTGGGTTTGCGATACTCAGCGTTCTGCAAATGTACCTAGTAAGCTGAGTTACCAGTGGGGAGGTCCTTATGTTGTAGTAGGTGACCTACCTGATCCATGACCTGGATGGCCTGACCTCAGTCATCCACTTCGATTGTCGTAGGCCCTGTGATGGCGACGATCCAGAGCCTTAGATTGGGCTTGGTGACATGCACAGCATGGGCACCCAGACTGATGTCTCTATGGAGACAGATACTCCCGACATTAACCTCCAGTGTGACGCCGCTAGTTCGTCCCCTCTCCTACCAAGCCAAGAGTTGGGCCAACCATTGGTTAATGATGAGGACGATGACAGGATTCATGCTCGCCCTCGCCCCTGCTCAGCTGGGATCTACTAGTTCGTGTAAGCGGTATCTGAAGACCTTTTCGTTTGTACTGTCCATGAAGAGGGGTGGAAGAGTTGTTCCACCTTCTTCTTCCCATTCCCATCCACTTCGTGTTATGTCCCCTGATTATCGAAGTGCCGCAGACTGAAGCAGAAGCTAATCCCAGCAGTTATCATGAGCAGGTGAACCATGAACCTCGACGTCAACTTATCCCAGCCAACCCAATTCCACTCATGATACCTAACCTGTTCCAAACCACACCCTCACCCCACCCAGCCATACCAACATCTACCCAAACAGCACCCTATCCCTTTACTGGACCAGCTCCCATCCAAATGGCAGCCTCTCCAACTGTGTCAAGTTCGGACATCACGTTTCCCATTTCCCTCACACTCCCCTTGTCATCAGAAGTGGTGCTTCTGATATGAGATAACTTACACACCATGGGAGATCAGCCCATATGCACCATCCGCTCTTTTGGCGACTGATGGCAGTCGAGTAAGTGGCCTGACCAGCAAGTTCTCGAATCACTTATTCCCTGCGTGTCAGAAGTATAAGACTGCGCTGATCGTTGTGTAATGGAAGACTAAGTCCAAAAATCCCAAGGGCAACCCCATCCAATGGCGCACCACTTCCCGTGTGAAGCGATCAAGACAAACACATAACACATAACATCATCTACCTCATCATCACTCACCCCTAAGACTTCGTTAATGACCGTTCGTAACACATGAGAATCATCACCAACACTTGTCAGGGATGCACCCACTGACAAGACGTCGGTACACACACGCACGCACGCACACACGCACGAACGCACGCACGCACGCACGTACGCACGCACGCACGCACGCACGCACGCACGCACGCACACACACACACACACACAGTTATGCCATAATAGCGACTATCTTATGCCACCAAGCACCCAATCAGCAACTTACACATATCTAATACAAGAGCAGATATAACATTATAAAACAGCCTTCCTCCACACAACAGATTGATACTGGAAGACCATTTCCAGCGCCCACACAGAAAAACTCATCAACAGAAGGCATCACGGTTGGAATGGAGAACCAACCACTGTTTCTACACCACATAGATCAACCTAGCAGGCACTCCATATTTCCCTTGCACCAAGCATCATCACATACAAAGATAACAACAATCGGCCACAATCGCCAACATTCGCCGAACTACCATCCCGCCAACACTGGGCGATTTGCCCACCTTTGTCAGTTCGACATATTCGGCGATGAATTCTAAGTCACTGAAAAAATGTGCTCACTGAGTCACCGAAAAATGCACTCATCGAGTCGCCTAAAATCTTGTTCGCCGAATCACCAAAACTTATACTCACCGATTTGCCGACGTAATCATCGCCGAATCGCCAAAATTCCCACAACCCCTGAATCGCTGAAATTCTTCAACAATCATCAATTCACCCACCTTTGCAGTGACAAGCAGATTATATACGGCAACGACCCCACCACTTGGATGCAACACCCATTTTATATACAGTATTAAAATGATAGCCACATAATACACGCAATCCCAGATGACTTTGTTAAGCGAGAGAGACACCTGCAGACTGCTGTCAGTAAGCGAGTAGGATTTGCTACCGAAAGCTGAGGCTCAATTATGGTCTGGTCCAAGAACTGCAGTAAGCTATGACGGCATGCATGCTCTAAGTAACTCTGTCCCACCCATAAGGGCTCAGCTGTAACAGAGCGAACACATATCAATGTACTACAAAGTCATCAACGCATGCATTACAGCTACAAACCCTCGCTGAAAAATATTTAGACACGTTACAGCGGCTGATTCCCTCGGTATACAGACAGCCTCACATACTATATATACCAACCAGCGCCCCCCCCCCCCTCCCAACCCAGAACACGGACACGCAGAACAATCGCCTCACTAAGTCTTCAAACAATGGGATACTGTATTGTATTATTATTGTTTCTGTATTTATGACCTGTACCTACCACTCAAGTTCTTGTCCAGGTGCGTCGAGTCTGGTTCCTCTCATAGATGAGGAAAGCTTGGCAACCCACACACTGGGTAAACGCTGGTCATATATATTACAAGTGGTTCAGTAACTTGATTCATTTTATATGTGATGCCTAAACTACGAACATTCCAAATTGACACTTCATAAGACTGATACGAATTTGACAATTACACTACCGTGCTCAGTAATTATAATCAGCTGAGCCGGGACTACACATCACCACTCAACCACGCACGCACTCACTCACTCACTCACCTCCCACACACGCACTCACTCACTCACTCACTCACTCACTCACTCACGCACACACTCGCTCGCTCACGCACTCACTCACTCACTCACTCACTCACTCACTCACTCACTTACTCCACTCCACTCCACTCCACTCCACTCCACTCCACTCCACTCCACTCCACTCCACTCCACGCCACTCCACTCCACTCCACTCCACTCCACTCACCATCTAGCGCATTCACTCAGGCACTCACTCTCTTACTCACCCACCCACCCACCCACCCACCCACCCACCCACCCACCCACCCACCCACCCACCCACCCATTCACTCACTCACTCACTCACTCACTCACTCACTCACTCACTCACTCACTCACTCACTCACTCACTCACTCACTCACTCATTCACTCACTCAAAAATGGTGTAAAATGATCAAAAATTATCAAGAAGCATAAAAAATGGTACAAAAACTACCAGAAACAACCAAAATGAATAATAATGACATAAATTGTCAAAAACAGCAGAAAAAAGGGGGAAATCAGTCAGGATTGTGGGAGATAGCCGTAGTAAGAGTTGTGCCGAGTTGCACAATCACAAGCGCTAGAGCCACCTAGAAGCTGGATAAACCACAAACACGACTTGTCAGTTTAAGGTATATAGAGAGAATATATTTATTTTCTGCTTCCTACAAACATGTGAGCGGGGACTGTACAATCATGATGACCTGCATGTATCAATACGGCTACAGAGAGTAAACAAGCTGACTCAGTTCTAGTTCATAGGTTCATAGGCACTAAACTTCTAACCCGTACATTCCAACATTTTTCCAACCATTTCCCTACACTCACCCGGCTGAAAGGTAGGCTCCGAAAGGGTTAAATCGAGTGTCAACGATTATAGAGGTATTGAAAGAAACGATAGTGAAAAGCTTAATCTTTAGAATCCAATTTAAGAAATATATCCCAAACTTCATTTGATTTAAACATATTTTATTGTAACAATTGCACAATGGGATCGGGCACACGTTCTTACAACTTAGATTTGCCCTCTCCCTACAGAATTATTATAAGCAGCCAATGATTGAGAACACTAAAACGAGGTGAGAGAAAAACAATAAATTAAGTGTGTGTGTGTGCGTGCGTGCGTGCGTGCGTGCGTGCGTGCGTGCGTGCGTGCGTGCGAGAGAGAGACCATATTCATGTTTATTCCATACCGTCGTCATTTACCCCCATTTACCCACCCCAAGCCTTCCTCTCAACTCCCACAATGCTTTCACCAGGTCTTCTCTTCTCGTTTCTTACACGAAACAAAACGAAAGAGAAACGAGAAATGAGACCCAGTTACCTCCAACCCCGACCACCCCAAACTTCATTACTGGATCTCAAGTTCATTCCAATGATTAAACATAGACTAGTAAACAACTGAACGTATAAAGTGACGTTGCAAGTATAAGTAATTATATGACTATACTATCAGAGAGTAACTATACGAGCATAATTATTAATAAGGCTATTTGGTGATATTGTAGTATATGCAAATATGTGGTAGTCGACGCTCTACACATATCCACTCCGAGGACTTCTCAACATACTCCGAGCCTCGTGGATATACTGAAATTACACAAACACTGAAATCAACTCATTATAATTACGCAAATGGCATCAAGGCACGATCTATACATGTCCACTTTGAGTGGCTTCTCGACTTATTCCGAACCCAGTGGACGATTACACTACAATATTATGCAGACCTATATGCATCCACTTCGAGGAGCTTCTCGACTTATTCCGAGCCCAATGGACGATTATACTGACAATGAGTGGCTGAATATAATTGACAATATACGATAAATACGCTAGAATGCATTTTAATAGATGCGACTGACATATAGGTATATGTGTGCCCAATAGTAATTAAAAGCTAAGTATTACCTATTACAGAAATAGCATGTGTAGTATAACATGAGATAATAATTAAGAAATAATAATAAACGTTAACGTCAAACATAGCTGATTGCCAGAGTAACCTTGCTCTTTCAGCAGCCAAACGGACAGGACGATTAATCGTATTCTGAGTCTGGTAGTGTGTTTTCACCATTGTCTGACAGGTCAATATTATCTAACATCACCTTAGAATGCACCTCCAAAGGATAAAGTTTCACAATTGGTCAGTTAGTGACGCCATTTTAAGTTTTAATATCCGCCGATCTGGCAAGTCCGTCATTTCCGAATTTTAGTTTGATAACTTTGCCAGAGCGCCAGTTATCGCATTTGTCGGTGTCCGATTGAACTAAGACAATACCTCATACACGTATTCGATTATCAGTACAACCGTTTCTGCTGTTAGTGGCATGTTGTTCACGGAGGGAAGGTAAGTATTCTATTCGCCAGCGTTTCCAGAAATGTTCAAACAGATTGTCTAAGTACACCGCACGCTTCTGGATCTCTGTCCCATTGTGTGATGAGAAGGGTGAAAGAGTTCGTCATCGTCATATATTCGATGTGGCAATAAAGTTATCATTCTACCATTGAGTAGGTGGGATGGTGTCAAAGGTGTGTTGGCTTGATCGTCACAAGTAGCACGTGTCAAGGGATGATCATTAATAACTGCTTCTATTTCGGTTAAAATAGTGTTCAGTTCTTCAAGAGTTACACAAGCACGACCTAGTACTTTCCTTAATGAAGATTTGGTCAGTCTGATTAAATGCTCATAAAACCCGCCAAACCAGGCAGCTCGCTTAGGAATAAATGACCACTTAACATGTTTATTGGCTAGATAGGCCAGAGTTTTTTCATCAGAAAGTAGCCGCTTGATGTTGTCGTCAGCAGAGATAAACGTAGCAGCATTATTCGAAATCGGCTGCGCTGGGAGCGACCGTCTACTGCTAAATCGACGGAAAGCACGCAGAAAGGATTCAGTTGTCATGTCATTCACCAGTTCTAAGTGAATCGCTCTAGTTATTGCGCACGTAAACAAACAGACATACGCCTTGTTGAACTTAGTACGAGAGTCCTTGTAATGTAATACTCCCGTAAAATCTATGCCAGTCACGGAGAAGGGTGGAGTCTCTTTAATCCTACACACTGGTAGGGGTGGGTACTGGCTTCTGGTAGGGTTTCCCATTGACTAATAGGCAATGTTTACATCTTCTGAGAAGCGATTTCACGATAGGTCGAATCTTCGATATCCAGTAAGTCTGTCTAATGTAATTTATCGTTCCTTCAACTCCAGAGTGTAATGATATGCTGTGTACATGCATGATCGTAAGATGTGTGTATGCATGTTGTGTGGGTAAAAGAACAGGAAATTTGTGATTATAGCTTAAATCTGCATTTTGCAACCTACCGGCACAGCGTATTAACCCTTCAGTATCAACAAACAGTTTTAATTGATTCACGAGAGGACAATTTCCATTCCTCTGCATTGCCGCAAATTCAGACGCAAACACATCTGACTGAATAGATTTAATCCACAGTAATTTGACGTCGCTTAGTTCCTTGGCTGTGACATACTTATGTGTCGCACACACCCGTTTCCACAGTTTGGATACGAATCTGCAAACATATGCTGTTATCCTCAGTAATCTCCCGAGAGAGCTATAATGGTTAATGTTCATCACACGCTTTACATCGTAACCTGTCGGTGATGACGCCTTTGCTGTCATCTCGACTCCTAGGTTGTGAATCAGCTGCACGGGAGCAGGTAAGTCCATGACAGTACAATACATAGGACATGGTTGACAGAGGTGTTCAACAGTTCACAGACAGGAAAATCTCCTGATGAGAGCCATTGAGGGCCCTTAAACCACAGGTCAGAATCTGCTAAATGCTTAGCCGTAATGCCACACATCAAAAGGTCAGCTGGATTGTCTTTACCAGCACAGTATCTCACGTCCTCAAATTGCATTGCTCGAATTTCGATGACTTGATTTTGTACAAACACAGGTAGTCATTTCTCCGAACGTAGCCAATGTATCACAATTTGTGAGTCGCTCCACAGAGTCCGTTTAACAATATGCAAGTTTGTAAGTTCTTTAGTTATGAATTTCGCCAATCGTGCTGCAATTAAGGCTGCCAATAATTCGAGTCTAGGGAGGCTAATATCCTTGATAGGTTTAATTCTAGTTTTCGCCATGACCATCGCAGTTTGGACTCCACATTTCAGGTAGGCAACCACGCCGTATGCCCTAGAGCTGGCGTCCGCATAAAGGTGCAAGTCGCAATTGACACCAAAATTGCCAGTGAAGTAGAGACGATTAATCTGGGTGTACCTTGCATAGTCTAACTCGTCACGTATCTTATACCAATCATTGGCCAAATCATCAGGCAATAATTCATCCCAGTCATGATTGCCGTGCCACAGTTTTTGAATTAGTAATTTCGCTTGTACAGGTGCTAATATCCCCAGGGGATCAAACAGTGAAGCTGCCTCGCGAATCACTTCGCACTTGGTAGGCAACCAGTTGCTATTGCCGCTTGGGCCAGTTGAGAATGTCAACATGTCATTGATCGTTGACCATTGCATTCCAAGGACGCCTACGTTCTCGTTTGGATCATTATTTTTGTCATTACTAGCAATCTCGCGCAATTTAGTATCATTCGTGGCCCACATACGTAGCTTAAAACCACCATGTTGCATTAGTTCATTTGCAACATTATAGTAATTTATGGCCATTTCAGAAGTCAGAACGCCGGACAAAGAATCAACCCTAATGCCACTAATGACATTGTCAATGTACGTGTTCCTACCAATGTCATTAGACACATCACACGGACTTGACTCAAGATGAGTTTTCAAAACAGTGTTCAAGATAAAGGGACTGCAAGTCGCGCCAAAGGAGATAGATTGGAACCGATAGGTATCCAATTCACTTTCTGGATTACCAGGAGCTGCAATCCAGAGAAATTTCGTGAAATCTCTGTCTTCTGGATTCAACTGCGCATTGAGAAACACCTTTTCAATATCGGCAGTAAATCCTATGTTATTTACACGAAAGCGCAATAAAATTCCAACCAAATCATTAGTTAATGCCGGACCAGTTTCCAAACACTGATTCAAACTTGGACTGTTTGTTTGCTTACAAATACAATCGTACACAATCCGAATGGGTGTGGTAGCAGACTCTTTAGTGATGCAATGATGGGGTATGTAGTGCCCCTGTGTGACGTCATCATCAACCACCTTTTCAATGAAACCTTGGGACAATTGATCTGCACTAATAGAATTGTATGTTTGTAACAATTCTGGTGATAAATTTCTGATCATAGATCATGTTCTCGCTTGACAAACATTGTAATTTGTGGGTAAGGGTGGGTGATCGGAGCGCCATTGTAATTTAGCGCAGTATTTGCTGTCTACCATGCTGATGCTTTCATCACGATAATTTTCAAATTTCTGTTGGTTCGAAATTGTATCATCATCAGTAATACCGACAGTTTCCAAATCGCAGTATTTAGACAGATTTGAGATATTGTTATGAGTATCAAGCATACTATTCACTAATTCCAACAGACAAACAGTTTTGTACATGCCTATATCGGTTTTTAAATTAGTGGGTCCAGACAGAAGATAACCTAGTTTCGAGGGAACATGCACTGGCCCCACTGGCCCTGGACCGCGGATAATTTCATCAGTAATCACAGACCAATAAAAATCAGCCCCTAGCAACAGATCTATCTCAAAGTAATCTGAGCTTACCGGCTAGTTAATTTCTGCAAGTACGCATAGTTCCTAACAGCTGACTTGACATGGTTTTTCATCGCAGTGGAAATTTTGGGAACTATTAAAGTTCGGATTTCTAGGTTACCATCAAGTGTTGCTAAGTTCACAGTGGCGACCATGACCTTTTGCAAGCCACGAGATTCAGCCCCAAATGCACTCAGTTCAACGGTTTCCATGTCACAAGTATCCAGGTTAATGGCCAATTTATTAGCAGTGGCCTGGTTCAGAAAACTTCGTTGCGAGCCCTGGTCAAAAAGAACATTAACCCTATCGCTGCGCGTTGCAGATTCTAATCTAGCAACGGCTGTTTTGAGCAAGACTGGACCGGAAGTCTTGGTCATAGCAACGTGAGTCGCATTTATGGACTCCGGTTTTGTATTTAACTCCTTGTTTGGAACTACACTAGGCTTACGTGAGGATGTAAACGATGCAAACCTACCCCTGTTACAAATAGCAGTGTGGTGTCTTCCTTGGCAGTTTCGACAACAATTACGAGAATTTCACTGTGAAGCTTTTTGATTTCCACGGAGACAATTATAACACAACCGGTTGTGCATTATTATATCCCTGCGTTTTTGGCGATCGGGAACCACAGTACAGTTCGCATGGAAATGGTGTCCCTTACAGAAAGCACAAATATTCCTTTGCGTCGGTGGCATGTGTAGGGTTTGGAATGAAGCTGTTGTAGCACTGAGTTCATCAGACAATGAGTGCGGGTTGGTGCCAGCAACCGCAGCTTGAATTTCACTGTACAAAGATGATCTGGGTTGACCCAAAGTCCACGCCTTATCGCCATGTTCACGTGAAATATTCGTTCTCACGTAACCCAGTAGTTTCTCGAACACTAATGGCACTAAAAGATCTCCGCAGCTTTCTTCAGATTTTCCTAACGACTTTAACCCTCTAATATAACTTTCCAAGTCATCGTAGAGCTCACGAATAGAATTCAGAGAATTTGATGGTTTTGGAAGTTCCCACAAAGCTTTCATGTAGCTAGAAATCAACTTATGTGGCTGTCCGTAACGATCCTTTATCAATTCCATGGCCTCGATGTAATTAGCACTTGCCAATTGGGGCCCCTCAATTGTCTTTACCGCATCACGTGTCAACTGTGCAATCAGGTATTGGAACTTTTGAACGTTATTCAGTTTAGTGTCACTATCCACAGCAGCAGTAAATGTATCAATACATCAGTTCCAACGAAGTACGTTTCTGTCAAACTTTGGTACTTGCAGTTTTGGCAGATTAACCGTTCTATTCCCAGTAGTAGAATTAGTATTACCTGACGACGAGTCCGTATATACACCAGTGGAGCTAAGCACATTAACATTGACAATGCTTAACTGCTGTTTTAAATCCATTAAATAGTCATCCGATTTGATAATCGCATCCGCTAATTCGTCCGTACCCATCGCTTCCATTATGATGTCATCGATATCCCGTAGTTGCGCAAGTTTCGTAACAGCCGAGTCATATATTCCCTGGAATGTTTGTTGTTGTAATAATGATGGTAGATTCGTAAAGGTAACTTTCAAGTCCTGTAGTTTCTTTAGTAACGTAGTCATTTGCCCATGATGGGCTCCCCGCGATGTCATCAGTCTTCTCATTGTATCTGCCGTCAGTAGACTTTGATTCTCCATCATCATCGTGTCGTTATCCACTTGTCTTCTACTGGCTCATCCATCTCGTCGGATCAGAAAGAATGTGTGAGATAGCTGTGGTAAGAGTTGTGCCGAGTTGCACAATCACAATAACACCACAATGGGTGGTTCAAAGCTAGAGCCAACTATAAGCTGGATAAACCACAAACACGACTTGTCAGTTTAAGGTATATAGAGAGAAAGTTCCAAAATTGGCCAAAAATAATAAGAAATGGACAAAAAAAACAAAAAAGTAGTCAACGTGATAAAAACGACAAAATATTATCGGAAATGGCCGAAATTGGTCAAAACCTGTTAAAATTGGTCTAAACGGTCCAAAATTGGCAACAGATAATCAAAAATTGACAAAAACATAAAAAAGTAGTAAAAAATTATGAAAAACGATGAAACTAATAAAAACAATGGCCAAAATCGGTTAAAATTTGAAAGAAATGGTCAAGATCCATAAAAAATTACCAAAAATTGTGTAAAATCATCAAAAATGATCAAGAAGCATAAAAAATGGAACAAAAACTACCAAAAACAATCAGAATTGTCAGCAACGATACAAGAATTGTCAACATCGGTAAAAAAAAAAGTCCAATAAAGGCAAAAAAATACTAATTCAGCAGTAAATGGGTTAATCAAGATTTGCAATTTAGCATTAAAATGGTTAATAGAAGAATTCAGCAGTAAAATGGTTAATTGAGTACTGTAATTCAGTAGTATAAGGGTTAATTTAGCCTTGTTATTCAGCAGTAAAAGTGTTAATTGACACTTATAATTCAGCAGTAAAAGGGTTAATTCTGATGCTTAATCATACTCATGTAGTTCTTTGTAGTACCAAGATGGCCGACAGTCATCGACAGTTAGAAGGCAAAAACAATATCAGTGTGATATATACGCTTGCAATCACCAAGTAATCATCAAGTTCTCACCATAAATTTACTAGATGGCGAAAACTGTAACATATCTGACCTCTCTATTAAGGAACACCTCTATATGCTATATGTTATGTGGTAACTTGACGCGCTCATATCTCAGCCGTTTATAGACGGATCGCCTTGATTCTTTCAAACTCCCATCTGTGGACATCCCTGCACATGGTGAACTACATTTAAAAAACGCTGACATTGTGGTTCTGAAGAGGAAGCCAGTGGAAAAGGAATAATAATAATAATAATAATAATAATAATAATAATAATAATAATAATAATAACTAGAGGTTAGAGGACTAACCTCACGTGTTCCAAGTAAAGGTTTCTGGTCAAAGGTGTCATTGGATGGTAAAAGGAATGTCACTGTGAACTATTTTTCATATTTGGTGAAGATAATGAAAAAAAAAGAAAAAAAAGAAGAATTATCAAACATGGACAAAAACCATCAAAATGATAAAAAACAACAACAGAAATTGTCAAAAACGGCAGAAAAAAGGGGAAGATCAGTCAAAGAGGACCAAGAATTGCCACAAATTCTGAAAAATGGTCAAAACGCATTAAAAATGAAAGGAATTACCAAAAATGACAGAAATGGGAAAGATTTGTCCAAATCGGTTAAAAAAGAACCAAAAGGATAAAAAGCAATAGAAAATGATGAAAGTGGGAAAAATTTGTCGAAATCGATCGGAAAGGGAGTGGTTATAAAATATCGGTCCTGGCGCACTTCTTCATGAATGCAACGTCAAAGGTGACCACCCCTCCAACAGGGGCTTTAGAATCCTGGCGCACTGACTGCTGAAATCTGCGCTATACTCATAGGGGCTCCGAATGAGGCGACCGCACCTCCCACAGGGGTTTCAGAAAAAGGCGGAGAATCATCAACTGCACTATACTCATAGGGACTACGACAAAGGCGACCACGCCTCCCACAGGGGTTTCAGAAAAAGGCGAAGAATCGTCAACTGCGTTATACCCATAGGCCCCGCCCCACCCCCAGTGGGGCCCCAAGCAGGTACAAACTTCCATTTAGAGATATGCTTATATAAATTTACAGTATGAGTCTACAATTTAATGTTACAGATAATTAACCAGAGGCAGCCGTGCTGGAAGCTCCTCAACCACAGGGCCAGCCGGATGTTGCTGGGTATTTGGAATTCATGGAACGTGAATGTGAATTATGGGAGGAACTGTGTGAGACAGACATTGTGATCAATGCTGAGCTAGATTATTATAGGAAGTTTTTGGACTTTCCCACACCATGGTTGGGTTATAATAATATGGATAGTAATAGGGAATTTTTGGACATTTATGCACCAGGGTTAGTTTATAATATGGATAGTAATAGTAACGAGTTACTATATTATAGACAACTCATTAGTGACGGCATCATCATCAATGAGTATAATGAGGAAGCGGTAGCAGCACTGCGGGTAGAAGCCCAGGGACGAGCTCAATGCACAGAGTCTGATGATGGTTATGAGTCTGGTGAGCTATAAGCAGTAAACAAAAATAGCGGTCCTGTAGTGTACACACACCCCCCCCCTCCACTGGACACCAGCCTGCTCAGACCGAGCCAGCACAAAAAAATTCATACATCCTAAGATCAATCATCAGAAATCAAGATTATACTAGAGCAAATATAAAAAATAATTTAAAAAAAAAAAAAATTAAAAAAAAAATTGGTTCCATTTAGATATATAAACATCCTAAGATTAATCATGTCAGCCAAAAAATCCAGATCAGATTTAAAAAATTCAGATACTTGAGAAAAAATGTCCATTTAGACATAACCTCAACTATATGTATATCAATGAATACATTTGTCCAAGAATTGACAAGCTGCAGCAAAGGTTAATCAATCATGCCACATATGCTGAAGGGTTAGCAGCTCTTTTACCAGCTTCTGATCCCTCATCGGCTCCACGCAGGAAGCTACCACCCACCCCTGAGACGTCTACCCCATGTAGGAAGCCAACTCCTACACATGGTAATGAAGTACCAGACCAGTCAAAACACCACATGCCATCCAGAACTACTTGAGGGGTTGTGTACTACATGGCCATGGGAAAGACCCAGATGCTTTCAAAGCAGATAACCAAAACAAGATTGTAAAGAAGCTGATAGAAGAAATACTCAACCTCAAAGGAGTCAAGTTCAATCTTGCTCTCAGGGTCACTCTCAGTAAGCAGAAGAATGATGGAACAGAGGTCACCACAGATCCCCTGTTCTGGTCAAGGCAGCAACCTGTCTTGAAAGCAAGCGATATTAGTGAGGCTGTGAAGGAAGCCAAAGCCAAGGTGCTGCAAGGCCTTGAGAACTACACTCGTGAATGGTCGGGATGGGCCATGAATCGAGTGGAAGCTCTCTACCTTAGCATCGCTAGATATGAACCTCTACGCGGCGGGTCCTACATTGACCTCCCTGCCTCAATCAAACATAAGCATGCAGCGATCAATGTTAAGAATAAGGATGATCACTGTCTCCGATGGTCACTCCTAGCTGCACTACACCCAGTTGATAAGGATCCTCAGAGAGTCTCCAAATATGCCCCGCACTGGGATACCCTCGATATGACAGGTGTAGACTCCCCAAACACTCTCCACCAGCTTAAACGTGTTGAGTGACAGAATGGCTTGGCTATTAATGTATTCGGGCATGCCAAGGGTGTCTAACCATTGCAGCTAAGTGATGCTGATCCTGTTATTCTGAGAACCAATCTCTTACTGATTGAGAAAGCTGGTAAGCAGCACTACACCTGGATTAAGGATCTGCATCGACTGCTCCATGACCAAAGTAGATATGATGGGAGAAAGCACTTCTGTGAACGTTGCCTCCAGTGCTATTCCCGAGAGGATCTACTCATCAAGCACAACCCGTAGTGATGTGGTATCAGTGACAGACCAATGCGTATAAGAATGCCTACAGAGGAGACGAAGATGCTACAGTTTATCAACTACCACAAGCAACTCAAGGTGCCATTCATCATCAATGCCGACTTTGAAGCCCTAACAACCAAGATTGAGGGGCCAGAGGCGAATCCAGCTCAGAGCAACACACAGAAACACCATGAGATCTGTGGGTTCTCATACATTGTGGTCCACTGTGATGGCGCGAGTAAACCACCAGTGATGTATCGAGGAGAAGATGCAGCTAAGCACTTCCTCGACTGGTTGGCATGGGAAGAGGAGAAGATAAAGACCGTGCTCGCCCACCCTAAACCGATGGAGATGACTAGAGAGGACTGGAGAGCTCTTAAAACTGCGGTCAGTTGCCATGTATGCGACAGACCATTAAATGGAGATAGTGTCAGAGATCACTGCCACATCACTGGCCTCTACTGGGGAGCAGCACACAAGGTGTCTAATCTAAAGCTGCGCCTCACCCCTAAGACCACCACCATCCTGGTCGTGTTCCACAATCTGCGTGGGTATGATTCTCACCTCATCATGCAGGCCATCTCCCAAACAGAGGGACAGATCAACTGCATCCCCAACAATATGGAGAGGTATATATCCTTCAGCCTCCGTCGGCTGCGGTTCATCGACTCGGCGCAGTTCCTCCCAGCATCACTTAACAAGCTAGTAGCTAGTTCCACCATGTCCCACTTACAAAACAGTATGGTGCCGCACATGATTTCCTGCTCCGCAAAGGTGTATACCCCTATGAGTACATGGATGGGTGGCACTGCTTCAATAAGACCTCTCTTCCACCTCAAGCTGCTTTCTACAGTAAACACTCTGGCGAAATATCTGACAGTGACTACAATCACGCACATGCTGTCTGGGCCGAGTTTGACTGCCAGACCATGGGAGACTATCATGACCTCTATCTGAGGTCTGACACTGCTCCTTGCAGATGTCTTTGAGAACTTCCGCATCACGTGCCTCCAGCAGTATCATCTGGACCCAGCACATTATTACACGAGCCTGGTGTTGAGCTGGGATGCACTTCTAAGGAAGACAGGTGTGGAGCTGAAGCTCCTCACTGACTATGACATGCATCTCTTCATAGAGAAAGGACTCGGGGATGGTGTATCAATGGTCAGCAAATGCTATGCTAAAGCAAACAACCCATATATAGCTGGCTATAATCCACAACAGCCGACAAGCTACATCATATATCTGGATGCTAACAATCTCTATGGCTGGGCAATGAGCCAACACCTCCTGACTGGGGGGTTTGAGTGGGTTGTTCCTACAGAACAGGACAACTCATTGCTAGCCATAAAGATTACACAACATCCCGATGATGATGAAAAGGGCTGCATCCTAGAGGTTGACCTTGAGTACCCACAAGAACTGCATGACATGCACAATGCCTACCCGCTGGCGCCTGAACAGATGAAGGTGAAGGGAGAGTGGCTCTCTGTATCAGTGTGCATTGGGCGAGTCGATAGCGGAGATGACAGCAGAAAAACTGGTGCCTAACCTGAGAGACAAAGAGCGCTATGTCCTACACTACCACAACCTGCAGCTCTACCTTAACCTGGGTATGAGGTTGAAGAAAATATACAGGGTTCTACGCTTAAATCAGTCACTGTGGATGGAGCCTTACATCCGACTTAACACAGAGCTCCATAAGAAGGCCAACAGCGACTTTGAGAAGGATCTCTACAAGCTGATGAATAACGGTAAGACCATGGAGAACTTGTGCAAGTGAGTGGATGTGAAGCTAGTGCAGTCATCAGAGGAGGACAAACTACGTGACCTAATAGCCAAGCCTAACTTCTGCCGGGCGAAGGTGTTCGATGATGATCTAGCTGCTCTCCACATATACAAGACGAGACTGCTGCTGAACCGCCCTGTCTATGTGGGAATGTCCATCCTGGACCTCTCAACGCACCTGATGTATGACTTCCACTATAACGAACTGAAGCAACTATATGGTGCCAACTGTGAGCTCCTGTACACTGACACTCACGGCCTCCTGCTGGAGGTTCAGACCGAGGACATCTATGCTGATATGGCCTGCAGGAGTGACCTCTATGCCACAAGCACCTATCTGGTAACACACCCACTACACCGTACTGGCAACAAGAAGATCCTGGGCAAGATGAAGGATGAGTGTGCTGGTGTACCAATTCAGGAGTTTGTTGGCCTGCGTCCGAAGATGTATTCAATCAAGCGCTCAGATGAACAGGAGATCAAAAAGGCAAAGGGGGTATGCAGCATTGTCATCAAAAATAAGATTCGCCATGATCAGTACAAAGAATGTCTCTTGGAGCATAAGCTCTTTCACCATGGTATGGATACGCTGAGGAGTGAGGGCCACCACATCTATGGGCTCCACCAGAACAAGATCAGCCTCAATCCCTTAGACACCAAGCGATGGATCACTCCAGATGGTATTCACACCCTGGTGTATGGTCACAGGGATGCTTTCATCAAAGAACTCTAGATGGCGGAAGCTGAGTGTCTGGAGAGACTAGTTGAAGCTCCTCTCGTACAGATTGTCACGTAGGACTGCTCCCCACTCCTTGCTGGCATGCCACTCAGTCTCTACATACCTGTCGATTCTGTGAACATCGATGGACCAGTTAGGATCAGTCATCCACCTACGACCACCCTGCAGTTCACCAGGCTCATATAGGTAGCGAACCAAGGTATCAGATGGAAGTCTGTCCTCCTCGACATTGCCAGTAGGCTGGGAAATGGTTGTGTGTTGGATAGCCTCTACTGGCTTCTTGCCAGTTAGCCGAGTAACCTCAGTGTTTGATCTCTCCACTACAACGGGCAAACCTCTCTCCCATTTTCGGGACCGCTCGCCAGTCAGGACGACAGCCATCTCCTGAGCACACTGATGTGGGAACAGCCTCTCTGCCAGTGTCCGGTTCCACTGCTCAACGATCGGCTGGGCATGGTGATGTCCCACCTCACGTCGCCTAATCGCCACACCAGGTTTCCGCATGAGGGACACAGTTTTACCTCTAAACTCCTTACCCTCATCCACTTGCAGTAACTCTGGCCACTGGAGGGGATTTTGTGGGTCCTCATAGATATAGTGGCACCGCAGACTTGAACCTACTGGCGACATCGACGATGGTGAGGGCGTACTTGTAGGTCTTACATGTTCTTCCGGAACAGACCCTGTCATGCGGAAGGAACAGCACATCAGCCTGATGGACTCTGTTCAGGACAGGTTCATCGAAGTGCACATACTGAATGTGCTGTGGACGAGGTTTGTAGATCTGCCACATCCCCTGTCTGGTAAGCCACTGCCTAACCATCTCCAAGGTGAATCTATGACCCTTGCGACGTGCAGCCTCGAGCAGCTGGTGGGGCTCGCGATAATAACTGCTGGGCCGGTAATAAAGATCTTCAAGAGAGATCGCGGGTGAACTCTCGGACTTCATCTCTGACGTCGACACCTGTCCTCTCCTGTACAGCTCAGGCAAACTCTAGACAGACGAACAGATGCCAATTGTTCATCTATCAGCGGTCCGCACGGATGAGCACCTCTTCGAATACCTGTGAACACTGCTGTCTAATCTCTCCGGCGGCATCACT
This sequence comes from Chaetoderma sp. LZ-2023a, assembly GCA_034401795.1. Classification (NCBI taxonomy): domain Eukaryota; kingdom Metazoa; phylum Mollusca; class Caudofoveata; order Chaetodermatida; family Chaetodermatidae; genus Chaetoderma; species Chaetoderma sp. LZ-2023a. The sequence goes on from CM067359.1 coordinate 146,458,898, forward strand.
GAAGAGTAGCTTATCGACCAAGGCTTGCCAGTTAAGGGACTTGACCAGGTCATACAGAGAAGCCATATATATATATATATATATATATATATATATATATATTATAGCATGTCTTAAATGTTCGGAGCCCAGATGACTGTAAGTGCTATCGCAATGTGCGGGAGCCATGGACCGGTAATGCCAAAGAATGTTCCTACCCCCGAGGCGATGGCTGGAATAGCCTCAGGGATCTTCTCAACTCCATGGATAGCATTGTTGGCGATTTTGCGGACCATCTCGCCAGCCTTCGTCGTGAACAGAGCAATCAGAGCCCCAACTGCTGCCAGTGGGCCAAGAGAGCACTTCACATAGGTATGATAAATTCCCTTAGCGCGGTGGATTGGTCTGTGGGATTCTGGCTCTACATCATCATAGGCATCCTCATCATTGTCTTCATCATAGTCATCCTCATCATTGTCTTCGTCATAGTCATCCTCATCGTAGTCCTCAACTGGATCCTCGAAAGCTTCCGGTTCATACATTGCTTGTAGTTCCTGCTGACTATATGGGGAATTTAAACTCACTATATATAGATATAGCATCCGCAATCTTGAATGCAGGCATGTTTGCATTGGCGAACTGGGGTCTCAGCTTCGCTGACCATAAGGCAGCAGAGGTAGAGAGAAAACGTAAATAACCAGGCGATGGAGAAGCTGTCTAAGGAGAAGTTTGAGTACAGCAAGGCACTCGAGCATGTTCACCAGAGGGAGGTACGCCAACAGCAACAAAAAGCTCAAGCCACCAGGTACATCCAGGATGCTGATGCGAGTCTCGATGAGTGCTATGAGGCTGTAAAGCTCTCTGAGCCGATGCTCGACTATGTGGCATCAGCAGGTCAGAAGACATCCGAGGCCATAGTGGCTACTGTAGGAGCTGTGACTGCTGTAGCAGCAGTGATAGCTGGTGGAGTTAAACTCGCTATATATAGCTGAGGGTCACTGAGCTACCAGCTGAATACCTCCATTTTGCAAGAAGTGACCCTTGCTATATCCAAAGTACAGCACCGTTACTCCAACCAGGCTAGTGCCCCCCTCGTTCTCCGAACAGGTTCCCAATATGAAAGCTGAGCTGGTTGCCATGGTTAGCTGGGATGTCCCTTCCTCTGAAGTGACACAGGCCATCCGGCCATTTGAGTGCCGACTTGAGATCATTGTAGCCACGGGTCAGGTGGAGTAAAGCGTACAACTTCGTTTCCTGCCGATAGAGACAGCAATCAGCCAGATCATGCACCTCACCGAGAATGTTGGTCCCAGCCACCACAAGTTTGAAGTCGTCTAGCTCGCTCACCTCCTGCACCACCCCCTCCACCTCTCCCTTCTGAACTAAGACTGCTACAGCTACGCAATCTGAAGCACCTCGTTACACTGTCAACTAAATGCGTTAGCCATGGCCTGGACATGCTGATGTTCTTGCTCTACATGTAGGATTCGGTGTCTAGAGCCCGCATGTTTTAGTTCCTGGTCGTTCTCATCATGCCACACCTGAAGTCGTGGAGAGGTCATCGTTACATCCGGAAGAGAGACCCCTGTTTAAGACTATATGCTCGGCCTCAACGTGGCGCAGGGGTGTAACCCACTGGGTGTCAATCCAGACATTTGGAGGGGCTAACCAGAGCATTATGCACAATGCTAATGAATGACACTTGGAGATCGAATCAACCGAAATGGTGCTCGCCCTGTGAGGATCCGCCAGGCAGGTGCAGCGCCGGGCTCCACGCCTCGAAGGAGCCCACCCTCAGCTACTGGACGTCCCATCAACTCGTCTTGCGGAGCCAGGGAACGAGGATGGAGAGCTACTTGCCAACCGAAAGAGAAGACCAAACCCAAAGAGAACCCCAGTATCAACATCATGCACTGGAACGCAGAAGGGGTTACCAACAAGAAATCAGAGCTCGAACAGTTCCTGTACGAAAACAACATTGATATCTGCTGTATCCAAGGGACACACTTGCAAGAAGGAAAACCATTTAAGATCAGAGGTTATCAGATCTTCCGGTGTGATCGAAGAGGAAGAAAGAAAGGCGGGGTGATCACCTTGGTTCAAAACAGCGTGAACGCCAGCCAGATCAAAACCTTTATGGAAGAGGCAGAATATATCAAGATCAAGGTAACAACCAGCAACTCTGTGATTGACATTGTCAATTATTACTGCCCTAATGACAAGAATCTCTCACTTGACACAATCCAGGTCCCGGACTGCCACTTCCTCATTGCAGGAGACTTTAATAGCCAGTCTCAGTGCTGGGGATACAGAACACTTGATAAACGAGGAGAAGACATTGAAGCATGGCAGGATGAAAAGCACCTTTTACTTGTCAACGATCCCACAGATCAGCCTACCTTCTACTCGCGCCGGTGGCACTCGACAACAACGCCAGACTTGGCATTTTGTAAAGAAGACATTCACAGAAACCTCAGTAGAGTGGTCGGATCGCAGTTAGGAGGAAGCGACCACCGCCCAGTCCTCCTCTCTCTTTCTGGAAGTATTTCGACAAGTTCACCTCAACATCCAAGGTGGAACTACAAAAAGGCAATTTGGAGTTTGTTCGGCATTCGTTCCAATGAGCTTACCCAAAATATAGCAGTAGAAGGGGGAAACATCAACAATGCGGTCAAGGAATTTAATTCAAGTATCCTCAAGGCTGCCAACGAAGCGATTCCTTGAGGGTTCAGGAAAAATTACCGCCCCTACTGGACAACAGAACTGCAAGCAGCACATGATAAACTAGACAAGGCCAGAGAAGATGCAGAGGGTAATCCCTGTCATGAAAACCACTTCACACTACAACAAACTAAAGCCAGGTATAGAAAGACCAAGCTGGAGGCCAAAAGAAGAAGCTGGAGGGAAAAGGCGGCAGGGTTTAATTTAGAGAGAGACACCACAAAGCTATGGAGACTGACTAAAGCACTGAATGATGAGGGTGTCAGGGGAGAGAAGATTACTCTTGAAGAAGATGGACAAACACTGTCAGGAAAGATGGCTGCAGATGCCTTTGCGAAGGCATATGCAAAAGTAAGCAACATTTCTATACCACGAATGCGTCAAAAAGAGGCTAGAAAAGAGCAAAAGGAAAGAACAGACACCAACACTCACGATGCAATGAAAGTTGACATTAGTTTAACAGAACTGAAGAAGGCTATCCGCCAATTGAAGAAGAAGAAATCTCCCAGGCCAGATGGCATTATGAATGAAATGTCCAACACCTAGGTAATGCATCTCTCCGCAAGTTGCTAGACATCTTTAATCTCAGTTGGACCAATGGAGAGGTTCCTCAGTGCTGGAAGGAAGCCAGAATGACTCCTATTCTGAAAAAAGGGAAGAACAAGACGAAAGTGCCGAGCTACCGTCCTATCAGTCTTACAAGCTGCATATGCAAGACCATGGAGCGCATCATCAACCAGCGGTTGCAGTGGTACCTGGAGTCGGAGAACATTATAGTTTCAGAGCAGGCTGGCTTCAGAAGATACAGGAGCACAGAAGATCAAACAACACATCTTGCACAGGTCATAGAGGACACTTTTCAAGCCAAGAAGGTGATGCTAGCTGCCTTTATCGATCTGCAGAAGGCATTTGACAAGGTGTGGAAGGATGGCCTCCTCGTGAAGCTCCGGCACACAGGCATCGGTGGCAACATGTTCCAATGGACCAAGTCATACCTACACAATCGCAGAGGTAGGGTGTTGGTGGATGGACAATCTGGACAGAATGTATTGCTGAGACAAGGGGTACCACAAGGCGGGGTATTATCACCAACTCTGTTCATACTCTTCATTAATGACATTGTAGCAGAGCTGCCCAATGGGATCCAAGCAGCCCTCTATGCAGATGACCTCGTACTCTGGTGCACCGAGGAGTACACAACGACTGCCACATACAGAATGCAGCTCGCCTTGGATAGAATTACAGCTTGGGCCAATCGCTGGTGTATTACCATCAACAAAGAAAAATCATCAGCCATGCTATTCTCACTGTGCACCAAAACCAAGGTTGGCAATCTGATACTGGGCGGTACTCCACTCGAGTACGAGGACCAGCAGACATACCTGGGAGTCACCTATGACAGAAGATTAACATGGAAGGAGCACATCCAGAACGCAGAGGCAAAGGCCAGAAGAAAGCTAAACATCATGAGGAAGCTGGCAGGAACAAAGTGGGGTGCCAATGAAAGGATCCTCAAGACCAACTACCTAGGTGCCGTACGACCACACCTTGAGTATGGATCCAGCTCATGGATGACAGCAGCTAAATCTCATCAACAGAACCTCGACAGAGTACAAAACCAGGCACTGCGCATCATCACTGGTGGAATGAGATCAACACCAATAGAAAAAATGGAGCAGACAGCAGGCATCCCACCACTTAGTAAAGGAATGGAATGCAAAGCACTGATCCAAGCTGCACAGTTCAAATCATTCAACAACCACCCGATGAAGATCAGGCAAGCACAGCTGTCATCAGGAAGACTTAAAAGATCAAGTTTTGTGAAAGAGACAAAAGCACTTCAAAGGAAACACCAAGAAATGTTGCCAGCACAAATAGAAGACCCAAACCACACCCTTGATCCTCCACCCTGGGAAAACAAACTAGAGAACATAGCTATTCGCACCACAGTACCGCATCTCACAACCAAAGATGAACACAGTGATGTGAGCAAGAAGGCCCTGACCCTAGCCATGCTGGAAGAAATGTACCCTCAGGAGACATGGATAAGGATCTACACAGATGGATCAGCCAAAGATGCAATTAGGAGCGGAGGTGCCGGACTGCACATACAGTATCCAAACGAACAACATGAGTCAGCTGCAATACCGACAGGCAAACACTGCACAAACTACAGAGCTGAAGTCGAAGCACTGGTCCATGCAGCTAATACCATCAGCAGAACAGCAGACCCTATTGCACAGATTGTCTTTTTATCTGATGCCCGCTCCGCCCTTGAGGCTTTCACCAAAGGTAAGCTGCCACAACTTGAAGAAGCATTACAAACCATCAAATGCTTTCGGATAGCATTGCAGTGGATCCCCTCACACTGTGGAGTCCAAGGAAATGAGGAAGCAGACAAGATGGCAAAGGTGGGTGCAGAAAAGAATCAGACAGAAAACATGGTTACACATACAGAGATGAAGACTATCATCAAGTCACTTTATAGAACACCTCAATCAGAAGATGCCTACCATCATCTCTCGAGGCCAGAGCAAGTGACCATTTTTCGTCTCAGAACTGGACATAACAGACTAAACCAACACATGTACAGGCGGTTCCACCTTACGACATCGCCCGCTTGTCCTTGTGGAGAAGCAGAACAGATCACAGAGCACATACTTCAATGTTGCAGTACGTATCAGCTGCTGAGAGAAGAGACCTGGCCTTTGTCAACCTCTTTTCTTGAAAAGCTGTATGGGCCTGTGGAAGAACTGCAGAAAACCACAGATTTCGTCTTGAGAACGGCTCTCCAAGTGTGATACCAGCGATCGAAAAGAAGAAGAAGAAGACATCCGGAAGATGTTCAGTGTACACCCAGAGGAACAGCTTGTCCTGCATCAAGGCTGCATTCACATGTGTGTTCTCGAGGAGGGAGAAGAGTGGCACCACAACAGGTATTTCTACGTCTGGGTGTAAGTTGAATTCTGTGAAGCCTTCGTCGCATCCAATGGCATAGTACCCTTTCCCCTTCACGCAGGAGGAAGGTCCACGAGCAAGTGGAGCCAGGACTTGGTACTCATCGTTCACATAGGTGGTGTCCAGGGTGTTGTTGCTTTGCATAATCTCCCACCTGCTCAACACCTGCGGGAGCTCTACCTCCTTCACCGCTGTGCTCTTGAGCTTAAACTTGAGTGTCATGCTCCTAATCTCATGGATCTGTTCCGAGAGGGTGAAGTCAATGAACTTCCCCGCTGTGGATAAAGGGTTTGCATCATGGATACTAGGTCGAATGACTCAGACAGTCCTTCTGAGGATCAGTGTGGTGTGAGGCCGCGGGTTCAACTGCCACATCTGGATGCTGTACATACTGCTGCATGTTTAAACGCCTGTATATATATATATACATATATATATATATATATATATATATAGTTAAACGGCGAGATGTTTGGTAAAGTTCTCCAGCAGATCGTCTTTTGAGGGCAGAAACCAGTTGGTGGCGGATGTAACACATCGACCACCTCCAAGAAGAAACCAGATGGTGGCCACACCCCGCTCCCAATTGACTACTTCGCGACGTCAACATTATCCACGAGTGAGCCAAGGTCCTACCTCCATCTGGTGTGGAAATACTGACTGCCATAGAGGAGACCACACCGCCCCGTAGGACAAAGGAGTTATTGACTCGGATGCTCTACCGGAAGTTTGACAGTGCACAGGGCAGGTCACTAGATCTCCCCAGGACACCCACTAAGAGTCCTGTAATTCTAGCTCTCCAGAAGGCTAGGGTTGATCCCAAAGATCTCCTAACTGTAGGGAAGTGGGCTGGCATATTCAATATCCACACTGATGATGAACACCGGATGTTGGATGATATACAGGCTGGGGCCATAGATTACTTCCGAGAGGAGGTCGGCGCATGTGTGACTGAAAGCCGTGAGGCTGGGCATGCCACTGAGTTGGCCGCCGGCCATACTGAAGGTAGAGAGTAGGGGTTGGCTGCCGGCCATACCGAAGGTAGAAAGGAGGCTATTGAGCACATCTTCAATGAAAGAGGGTGCGAGCAGATAGAGAGTAATCTGAAGGAATATCGAAAGTTCCCCAAGAGCTACCAGAACTACCTCATCAAAACTTACCTCAAGGCAAATGCTAAGTGGATCTTCCGCGAGAAGTTTCAGAAGATGAGAGTTGGGATATCTGATCCTCAGTGGATAGGGTTTCAGAAACAACTAAAAACGACCAAAAATTATGAAAAGTGAAAAGAAATTGTCAAACAGCAGAAAAGTGACGAAAATAAGTCAAAAAGGACCAAGAATTGTCAAAAATTATGAAAAATGATCGAAAAGCAACAAAAGTGACCAAAAACGACAGAAACGGTAAGAATTTGTCAAAATCAGTCAGAAAAGGACCCAAATGGTAAAAAAAAACTATGAAAAGAATAACCAAAATAGTCACAAATTGCAAAAGTCAGTCAAATAGGACCAAAATAGCTAAAACAATAAAAAATGATCCAAAAAGACAAAAAAAAGAAACAAATTATCAAACATGGACAGAAACCATAAAAAATAATAAAAATGATCAGAAATGAAAAAAATTGTCAAAAACAGCAGAAAATAGCGAAAATTAGTATAGAAAAAAGGACCCAGAATAGTCAAAATGATGAAGAATGGTAAAAAAAAAAGCATCAGAAATGGAAAAAATGACCAAAAATTACAGAATTGGGAAAAATTGGTCCAAATCGGTCAAAAAGGACCAAAATGGTAAAAAAATAATTTTAAAATGACGAAAATGGGAGAAAATGGTCAAAATTGGTCAAATATTAAAAAAAATTGGCCAAAAATAATAAGAAATGGACAAAAACCCAAAAAAAGCAGTCAAAGTGATAAAAATGCCAAAAAACTATCGGAAATGGCCGAAATCGGTCAAAGCCTGTTAAAACCGGCCAAAAACATAAAAAAGTAGTTAAAGGTTATCAAAAACGATGAAACTGATAAAAACAATGGACAAAATCGGTTAAATCTGAAAGAAATGGTCAAGATCCATCAAAAATGACCAAAACTGGTGTAAAATGATAAAAATTATCAAGAAGCGTAAAAAATGGTACGAAAACTACCAAAAACAATCAAAATTGTCAGAAACGATAAAAAAGATTGTCAACATCGGTAAAAAAAAGTCCAAAAAGGGCAAAAATACTATTCAGCAGTAAATGGTTTATCAAAAGGGTTAATTGAGTACTGTTATTCAGCAGTAAAATGGTTAATTTAGCCTTGTCATTCAGCAGTAAGAGGGTTAATTGACACTTGTAATTCAGCAGTAAAAGGGTTAATTTAGCCTTGTCATTCAGCAGTAAGAGGGTTAATTGACACTTGTAATACAGCAGTAAAAGGGTTAATTTAGCCTTGTCATTCAGCAGTAAAAGTGTTAATTGACACTTGTAATTCAGCAGTAAAAGGGTTAATCGAGACTTGTAATTCAATGAGTGGTCATTCAGTATTAAATGGGTTAATGCGACTGACTTATGCCAAAGGATTAATGGAAGTAATCCTTATAATTCAGGAGTAAAAGGGTTAATTATGATGCTTACTCATACTCGTGTAGGTCTTGGTAGTACCAAGATGGCTGACAGACATCGACAGTTAGAAGGCAATAACAACTTCCAGCTAGAAATTAATTCAGTGTAATATATACTCTTGCAATCACCAAGTAATCATCAAGTTGTCACCATAAATTTACTCGACGGCGAAAACTGTAACATATCTTACCTCTCTATTAAGAAACACCTCTATTTGTTATATGTTATGTAGTAACTTGGCGCGCTCATATCTCAGCCGTTTATGGACGGATCAGATCGCCTTGATTCTTTCAAACCCTCATATGTGGACATCCCTGCACATGGGGAACTACATTAAAAAAACCCGCTGACATTGTGGTTCTGAAGAAGAAGCCGGTGGAAAAGGATTCCCAGCAGATACGTGACGTTGTTTCAACTTTGAATCCACGTTGAAATCACGTCAATGACGTGACTTCAACGTGGATTCAACGTTGAAACAGCATCATGTGCTTGCTGGGTTAATAATAATAATAATAATAATAATAATAATAATAATAATAATAATAATAATAATGATAAAAATAATAATAATAATAATAATAATAATAATAACAAGAATCCGACAATTTCTAAAGGGTTCCAAGGGGAGCTGTATGCTTGGAACCCTAATAATAATAATAATAATAATAATAATAATAATAATAATAATAATAATAATAATAATAATAATAACAAGAATCCGACAATTTCTAAAGGGTTCCAAGCGGAGCTGTATGCTTGGAACCCTAATAATAATAATTAAAAAAAAAAAAATAATAATAACAATAATAATAATAATTTTAAAAAAACCCCAAAAAACCCAATAATAATAATAATAATAATAATAATAATAATAATAATAATAATAATAATAATAATAATGAATAATAATAACAAGAATCAGTACAATTTCTAAAGGGTTCCAAGCGGAGCTACTTGGAACCCTAATAATAGTGAAGAATAATAACAAGAATCTGACAATTTCTAAAGGGTTCCAAGCGGAGCTGCTTGGAACCATAATAATAATAATAATAATAATAATAATAATAATAATAATAATAATAATAATAATAATAATACATCACATACTGGATTACTGTCTTTAAGCTCGATGAACGCCCCCCCCCCCCATCCCACCCTCTCTCCATTACCTCTAGCAACTTAAAATTGCAGATCTTCTAGCACGTAATGTTAAAAAATAAAAAATAATGCATATGTACTGTGGGTGCAAGTGGAAAAAATCCACATCTTCATAAATTATTGTAATTAACTACTAGTGGCTTAATTATGTTTTTGTGTGCGTTACGTGTAGTGCTGTAATGTTGTTATTTGTAATATGTACGGAAAATATGTACAGTCAGAAAGGTAGTCAAGTCCCTGTATAAGTTTTCATACAAGGTAGCTTTTTAGCATTCTGTCACTGTGCCACTGTCTTGTGTGTCATATATGAGTTAATGTATAAATGTTTTGTAATGTGTGTAAGGAGTCCATCACTGAATAGGCCATGCCTTTGATGGACTGCCTGTTTAGATTCTATTTACATGTATAGAAAAACCATGAAATAAAGCAACTTTGAACTTGATGTACAGTAATTTAATGTTATAATGTCTCTCTGTCTAATATATGTTAGGGGTCCATCACCACATAGGCTTTGCCTTTGATGGACTACCTGTCCTTTGTAATATAAATGTGAAATGCTATTATAAAATAACAAATATTTGAATTGAATTGAATGTAGCATCTGAAGAGACATGCACAGCTGCTCTGGTGGTTTTTGGTATCAGACTGGTCTGGTCTAAAAAAGACTGACTTGAGGAAGTGGTGAGATCGTCATTTGGGTATGGGACTTTGATGTTAATAATGTGTTGTCTTTATCCTTCTTTGGTCCTTAGATGTTGTTGTTGTATCGGATATTCCTCCTCTCTCTTCATAGGAGCACCATCTAGGCCGACATCCCAGCCTCTCAGTGTGCCATTTTACAGGTTCAGATATGGAGCCACTGGCTGCTTGAGCTGTTGACCGAGACGTAGATACAGTACAGTATTTTAACTTATTTTTATTTATTAGTCCATGCCGCCAGCCATGCCGCTCAGCCTTAGCCGCCTTCAGGTAGTAGCCATCATCTGCATGCTTTAGACCTGAGCCTACATGTCTGACAACTGACTTTTCCTTTCAGAGCATATTCACAACTGAGCTCTAGATACAGGGCCTGACACTCAGCGTGAGTTCTTTGACGTCCCCCAATGGCACAGGCGCCACATGAGACGGGACCGACGACTTTACGTCCACTCCGAAGGACAGGGCACTGCGCAGGTTTTTACACTTACCCGCATGCCTGAGTGCGGGATCGAATGTGTAACATTTTTGGATTCGATTCTCGCGGCAGAGGTGAACGTTCTAGACCGTTGAGGCACGCAGCCCCCACCTCCTTTGTTCAGATCGCCAATCCGGCAAATTTGTTTTTATAGTTACCCCAATAACTTTTTTTTTTAAATCAATAAAGCATTTACCAGAAATTTGAGCCATGATAATTTCGCGGAAATGGTATGGGAATCCCCTTCCTTGTGCCACGGTTTGCTACCAGTCATTGTCAGCTAAAGTAGTCAATAAAACGTCCATTTATAATTTTTACCAGTTTTCGTATACTATAGCAATCATACTCATTCAAGATTCAAAATTATTTTATTTTCACATTTAGTGATGAATATCAAAAATATTATCATTGAATGCAAGGACCATGTGCAGAAAAAGTGACTCAAGCAGTGGTTTGAGTTGAAAAATACTCCTTTATTAATTCTTGCTTTAAATCAATTATTTCACAGGCCTGTGATAGTGTGAATTTTCGTCCATGTATTTCTCGTTATTCCAAGAATATTTACCAGAAATTGTCAAAATCCATCTCCTTAACTGCTTGCTGGATTTCAACCAAATTTGCCTAGAAGGTCCCTATGGCATGTATGGTGGCCCACTCTAGAACCTCTATTCAGAATTTTGATTGTTGGATATTTTGGTTGAAAATCTTAAATTGTATGAAAAATTTAGGGGAAATTGTCAAAATGTATCTCCTTAGCCACATGGTGAATTTCAACTAAATTCACCTGGAAGTATTCTATTGTCTAGGCACCATACATTCTCTGCAGAATTTTGATTGGTAAAGTTTTTGGTCACGAAAATCTTATTTTATGATAAATTTATGAGAAATTGTCAAAATGAGCCCCCTTATCCGCTGGCTGAATTTCGACCGAATTTAGCTAGAAGGATCCTATGGTGGTACACTTGGAAAATTCCTATTCAGAATTTTGAATGGTCATTTTTGGGGGTGAAAATCTTATATGAAGAATTTGCTGGAAAATGTCAAAAGTCATCTTTTCCATAGCCACTTGATGGATTTCAACTAAATTTGTAAAGAAGGACCCCATTGTGATCATTCCCATAACTAACATTCAGTATTTCCATTGGTCAAATTTTCCAGTGGCCATCTTAAATTTTCATTTTGACCGATTTCAACCAAGTTAGGCTGAAAGTATCCTATGTTCATAGGCTCTAGAATTTCCATTCAGAATTTGTATTTGTCAATTTTCTGGGTGAAAATCTCAGATTTTATTAAAAATGCACAGGAAATTGTTAAATGTTGACCCTTTCCACTGGATATAGTATATTGTATTAAATTCCATATGATTCACGATATGCTGGTGAACATTTTGAAACAAATTTGACTGTCTTTGACCTAGATATTGATTTTGGAGGTCATGGAATTTGTTGATTTTAGTCATGGAAAAGTCATGGTCTTTCAAATACTGAAAGGCTGTCAAACCCTGGTCAGCGTCCATCCAGTGTTGGGAATTGGTACTGGTTTTATGATCGATGATTGGTTTTACATATCAACCAATAATCATTTAATGATCGATCATAACATTTTCTCATTTTTACCCATTCTGAAATTTTGAGTGCAATAATTATTGCGTGTTAACCTTTAAGAAATAAAGTCACTCGCCTTCTTGTCGACACCTCACTTGCTGTACCGCTATATAGGGCTGCGCGGTTTGGCTTACAGCCATATCGGTTTCGATATGACTGTTCATATCGGTTTTAACCGAATATCGGTTTTATGGACATGAAACAAAAAATGTAAATGATAAAAATTAGCACGAAAACAGAACGTATTTTCACGCCCTGATACATTCGTAACGTTTTACGCCTTTAAAGCTTAATATACCTTATAATATCCATCAACGCGGGAGTGAAATTATTAATTAGACCGCCTAAATATTACGCACAGTTAAATAAACATCGTTTATTTTGTCAAAATTAATCATAAATCAGCAAAACGTGTTGCGAAAAGACGTAAATCACGCGATTGTAATTAATTATGATGTAATTATCTCCGTTTCTTCTTTCATTTCCAATTCGGCCCGAGGACGATATCATGCCTTGAAGAAAATATTAACTGTAATATTGCGATCGCGAATTTCATAAGTTAATATGATATTGTGTATAGACGATAACGTTTTAAAAACGGTTTGAGTAATAATTTTATTTAAAATTATATCCTAATCAGCAAAATGTATTCAGCATTATATTTATTGGCGAGATTTTGATGCATTCGGGCGATTTAGTGTTGGGACGACTTTGCACTATGTTAATTAGCCGGTGACGTAAATAAAATGGATGCCGTTGTTTAGAAATGTTTTCCCCCGATACAAATTTTAATGACTAATTCCCACATTAGCATTGTGTTTTATATTGCAAATTTATCTGAGACTACCGGAGAAAAGACGAATGGATATTTATTTAATTAATTCGCTGCTTGATTTCTCTCGGCGTACATCGAGTTACACAATATGCGCTATTGGGGCCACGTTCAATTATTAGTTGCCCCGAACATAGCTTAATGGAAAGTATGGCCATTATTATTCATTACGCTTTTCATGCTCGTTAGGAACTTTTATTTTTAACAATCCTGTTACGAAAAACCGAAAATATGTTCATATTCGGTTTTTCGATATTTATTTTTTATAATCGGTTATGAAACCGTCAGTGCAGGATATCGGTTTTAAATATGGTATCGGTATATCGCGCAGCCCTACCGCTATATCTGCCTGTTACAGAGGAACAAGGAGGGAGGTGTGTGGCTGCTCTATCTCCTTTTACAACATCTCGGTGAATGCCTGATAGGTCTGATATGATATCATCATGATGGGAATAGGTCAATAAGCAGTCGCAGCATAAACTCTAATTGGGCATCCGACAGCCCATCCATGCTGGCATATAGACTAATGGCGGAGCTGTCAAACAGGTGATTTACGTGGGTGAACATGTTGGGGCTGATCGCTTTCCACAGTTTGCTGGTGGCTCCTGGCAGATATTCTATCACCTCTAACCCTACTTCAGTCAGTGAGCTGTGGTAGTTACTTCCCGGTGGCAGATGTAACACATCGGCATGTACGTGCGTGGTAGAATGCTGAGCTACCTTGAAGAGAACCCATTCTATGCGATACTGAACTGCACGTCTACCAACTAGAGATGGCCTGATGACATTCTCCCCATTTTGGAGTAGCAATCGGACAATCGGCATGGCTATACACTCCGTTTAAACCCTATATATTTATATATTTATTTATATATATAATGGAGCCTATATTTGCTCACTCAACTGGTCTAGCTGATCTCGTGGACGTGTACGACGTTGATGCTGCCAATGTTAAGGAAAGTGATGGCAAGTCGTTCGTCCTCCAATATGGAGCAGACTCCAAGGCATTCTCCCTCCATCCCATTGGTGGCGATGGTGTAGAGCTGCTCACTGAGCTGAAGGATGTCTCAAAGGAACATCTGGGCCGAGAGAGAGAGATGGGAACAAAATAGTGTTCCGCTATGAATTTCTGAAGAAGAAATTCATCCTCCACCCCCTAATAGAACAGGCACCAGACAAGGTTGAGGAAGTTAACAATTTGTATGCTGATCTCAGATTTCATGTTTTAGAGCCGACTGTGAAGCATGTCCCACCGATGTCAAATGATGGTGTGGTGTTGACCCTGACAAAACAGCTGAAGGTAGTCTTCAAAAAGAACATGGTGTGGTATTGCGCTGGACCTGGTGGTAAGTGACGAGCATGGGTGCCACTATATAGACCTCCAGCGGTTAGTGACCTGGAGGTCACCCCACTCTCCACCATTGTGAAGAAGGATGGCATGGTCCGGAAGCTTTATAACAGGGGGACATCTTTCCTGACCTATATAGGATGGGGCGCAACTGTAGTTGCAGTGGATCATAGGATTGGGGTCACTGGAGGAAAGCTCCTGCTTCATCGTCCCTTTGATGGACCAGAGGAAGCTATCAATATTCAGGAGGGCGTGTTACGGATAGAGGGTGTGTCGCACTCCTCGAAGGCGAATGGCTCAGTGAAGCTGCTCGAGCGTATCAGGCTCCCAAGTCCGCAAACAACACCCATTGTGCTAGAGTTGCGGCTTCTAGCTGGTGGTAAAGTGAAGCAGCTAAGGCCAGCCCCAGATGGGATGAAGATCAACATCGAGGATGGCACAGGACTCGATATGACACAGATATTTCTCGAGGGGTTCACCTTGTTCGGTTTAACCCTCCATATATAGAGCCAACATGCTAGCACCACTATTACTTGTATCTGTTCTCGTTGTCACGGTACTGAGTGCGGATGCCAGGACGACTGAGACAGCCATGATTTTAGATGCCAAGTGGGCCCACTTCCAAGATGAGCCCCCAGTACAATTCCTTCCATGATCAACTGAGAAAAAATATCTATGATCGATTTCACCCACATGAGCAAAGTGAGTCTACCTGCCACTTCTATGGTGTAGAAAGGGTAGGGCTGGGTTGTCTGCAGCTGCAGTTCCCGCTACAACAACAAATTCTCTGTGTCACATGTGAGCATGCTAGAGTCTGCGGAGGAGCAGATGGTAGGCACTTTAGCGTTCTGCAAAGTGAGTGTTGCCAATGCAGCTGGAAGGGTCTGTGGGTAATCCCCTCATGCTGATGTGCCACTGGGTGCGACTATGTGTTTGTGTGATTCAGTTTGATTCAATATGGAGACAGTCGGAACGACAGGCGTGGCATGTATTTGTGATCCAGCATTATGTCTATAATCATCAGCATCATCAATCAACAATCATCATCATCATAATCATCAGCATCATCATCATCATCATCAACATCATCAATCAACAATCATCATCATCAGCTTCATCATTCATCAACATCATTCATCAACATCATTCATCATCATCAACATCATTCATCATCATCATCATCATCAACATCATTCATCAACAACATCATCATCATCATCATCATCATCAACATCATTCATCATCATCATCATCATCATCATCATCATCATCATCAGCATCATCATCAACATCATTCATCAACATCATCATCACCATCATTCATCATCATCATCATCATCAACATCATTCATCAACATCATCATCATCATCATCATCATCATCATCATCATCAACATCATTCATCATCATCAAGATCATTCATCATCATCATCATCCACATCATTCATCATCATCAACATTATTCATCATCATCATCATCATCATCATCATCAACTTTATCATCATCATAATCATCATCATTAATCATAATCAACATCATCATCATCATCAACTTCATCATCTATCATCATCAATCATCATCAATCAATCATGATCATCATCAAGTTGTCCAGCATGCTCTACTAACGGGCAATACTGTTTAACATAATACATCACCGCTGGCCGTAAAAGTCGCCCAGCAAAGATGGTCCATGTTTGGCCATGTGCTAAGGATACCAGAAGACACACCAGCACAGAGAGCCTTGGAATTTGCTCTACTCGGAGCCAGAAAATTTAGAGCCAGGAGAGGACGTCATTGCATAAATCTGCTTAGCGTGCTACGAGGTGACCTCAAGAAAGCATGATTAGGTACACTCAAGTCAAGAATAGACCTGAGGAAGCTAAGGATTTTGGCTGAGGACAAGACACAGTGGGCAAAAGCGAAGAAGGACTGATTGCAGTTGTAGGATGTTTCTACTACTACAGCCGCAGGATACAGTAATCATACATACATACTGTTTAACATTTACTAAGAATACATAGTGAGATTTGAACCGGCGATTTTAAGCGTATCGCGGCTATGCATGCTTTAATTTAAAAAATGACCTAGATTTAGCTGATAACCTGTTACAGCTATTTTGTATGCTTAGGCGCATCGCATATTTTCTCGGGACACAAATCCTGAGTTGGAATGTGTGGAATGTTATGTCCTAGTTATTATCCGCAGACTTACTGATAACTGGCACGGGAGTTTCATAGTTTTTTTAGTTTTTTGTTTGCATGTTATAACCCATTGTCATCAGACTCATAACCCTCATCAGAGTATGGTCGGGATTAATATGGTACCACCTCGCACTGGAGACCGTACTTCTAATCCACCTCCCAGACTTCTAAAGATTTCTCGAGATATCATTCTGTTTGTGTTGCTGTTCCGCAGGAATGAGCAACACAGAACAGGACACCCGAGAAATTATTATTTAAAAAAATAATATATTAGAGAATAAATATATTATATATACTATAATTCTAATTAACATGCCTTATAATAAATGTAAATGGCTTATGCTAGGCAAACCTGCTAAATGTTTGAGAGGATGTGTTGGTGAATATTGTTGTATTCATAACGCTCAGATTCGAAAAGGGTCCACATTATTAAGACCATGTAACAGTTGTGGAAAAGGGATATATACATCTAATAGTATATGTTATGCCTGTAACGGTCGGGCGTTATCTCAGAGAAGATATTGCTTGAAGACATGCACTTTGCGAAGATTTAGTATGGTTATGGCTGAGTTATTGGCGACACGACAAATTGTTGTTTGCTAACAAATTTTTGTTGACACAAATTTTTGCTAACAAAAATCTTTCATGTTAGAGACGTGGAATTATAGTAGTATATTATATAAAGATGACATCAAATGCAAAAGTTGCAGACCTTGAATTTGAGGTGCTTCTGCTCGACTTAAATAGTGTAAACAGAGAGTATAAACGAAGCTGGCGTGAAGCTCAGTTGGAACGCGTTGTGCAGGAACTGTTGGTTCCAGATTCTGTGTATTTGCAATGCAAATGTTTGCGAAGTAAATGCCGTGCAAGCAAACACAAAGCAAATGGAACAGTTGTGCCAATTGTTTGCGATGCAATCTGTTGGCACAGCAGGAATGGTCTCGCATGCAAATGTTCCAGTTGGGATTATCTTTGCAAGTGTTGTGCCAACATGCAAACAGAATATTTAGACCATTTGGCTTAAAGACCCTGCATGAGTTGTTTCCTAAAGCCAAAGCTGAATTTGATTATTAGAGTAAGGCTTTGGCCTTTTATGATCCAGAATTCATTGATGGTGTGTATGATCAAGCTAACGCATTACAATATTATAGACAACTCGTTAGAGATGATATTATTTGCGAATATAATGAGGAATCGGTTGCCGGCCTGGAGTGCGAACTGAGGATGGCTAAACTCAACCAACGATTTGAAAAGCAGTTGATGGAACAACAACAATGGTTATTCCAACAGTTGGAACAACGGGAACAAGCAAACTGGAACAATAGTGTTTGCTAGTGTTGTTCCAACACAAACGATTGCAAACAAAAGACTGTAACGATAACGGAGGACGGAAAAAAGTCTGGAGGGAATTGGTATCATTTTAATCCCACCCATACTACTTTCGTTGTTCTGTTTGTTTGCGTAAACAATTCGAACGACATGTTCTTTGGCACAGCAATGCCTGCTGGGGCCCCACCAGGGTTGGGGGGGGGGGTTGGTGGCCTATGGGTATGGCGCAGATAACGATTCTCCGCCTTTTTCTGAAACTCCTGTGGGAGGCGTGGTCGCCTTTGTCGTAATCCCTATGAGTATAGCGCAGTTGACTTCTTCTTCTTTTCATTCGCTGATCATACCGCCAGTCCTAAGTGACTATCGACATGATCATAAGCGTTAAGTGCATGGATCCATGGTTTATTAGAGTGCGCCATGCGGCCTGGAACCTCCGTGTTCAGCACTCGAGGTTTCTGTCAGGGTTACCTCACCCTTACCTCCTTTAGTCGCCTCTTACGACACGCAGAGGATACGGAAGGTGTATTCTAAGCCACACCTACAGGGCTGACGCAGTTGATGATTCTCCACCTTTTTCTGAAACCCCTGTGGGAGCTGTGGTCACCTCCTTAGGAGCCCCTATGAGTATAGCGCAACTTTCAGCAGTCAGTGTGCCAGGATTATGAAACCCCTGTGGGAGGCATGGTCGCCTTTGTCATTGCATTCAGGAAGAAGTGCGCCAGAACCGCTATTTTATAACTACTAAGGGGCCTTAATGGTAAAAATCTATTTCAAAATAACCAAAGCGGTAACAAATTGCAAAAATGAATCAAAAAGGACCAAAATAGTTAAAAGAATAAAAAATGACCCCAGAAAACCAGCAACGGTAAAAATGATCAGACACTGACAAAAACCATTAGATATAATAAACAAATGATAAAAAACAAATAAAAATTGTCAAAAACAGTAGAAAATGGTGAAAATCAGTCAAAAAGGACCCAGAATTGTCAAAATGATGAAAAATGGTCGGAAGTATCAGAAATGGAGAAATGACCAAAAATGACAGAAATGTGAAAAATTGGTCCAAATCTGTCAAAAAGGTCCAAAATGGTAAAAAGCAATAAAAAATGACGAAAATGGGAAAAATTGTTAAAATCGCTCAAAATGGTCCAAAATTGGCCAAAAATAATAAGAAATGGACAAAAACCCTAAAAAAAAGTGGTCAAAGTGATAACAAAAATTACAAAAAATGATGAAAATTGAACAAAATTGTCAAAACCAGCGGAAAAGTGGCGAAAAATCAGTCCAAAAGGATCAAGAATTGTCAAAATGTTGAAAAATGATATAAAAAAAAATAAAACAGAAATAAAAAAAATGCCCAAAAATGACGGAAATGGGAAAAATTGGTCCAAATCGGTCAAAAAAGTTCAAAATTGGCAAAAATAAAGAATGGACAAAAGCCCTAAAAAAGTAGTCAGTGATAAAAACGACCAAAAATTATGAAAAGTGAAAAGAAATTGTCAAACACAGCAGAAAAGTGACGAAAATAAGTCCAAAAGGACCAAGAATTGTCAAAAATTATGAAAAATGATCGAAAAGCAACAAAAGTGACCAAAAACGACAGAAACGGTAAGAATTTGTCAAAATCAGTCAGAAAAGGACCCAAATGGTAAAAAAAACTATGAAAAGAATAACCAAAATAGTCACAAATTGCAAAAGTCAGTCAAAAAGGACCAAAATAGCTAAAACAATAAAAAATGATCCAAAAAGACAAAAAAAAGAAACAAATTATCAAACATGGACAGAAACCATAAAAAATAATAAAAATGATCAGAAATGAAAAAAATTGTCAAAAACAGCAGAAAATAGCGAGAATTAGTATAAAAAAAAGGACCCAGAATAGTCAAAATGATGAAGAATGGTAAAAAAAAAGCATCAGAAATGGAAAAAATGACCCAAAATTACAGAAATGGGAAAAATTGGTCCAAATCGGTCAAAAAGGACCAAAATGGTAAAAAAATTATTTTAAAATGACGAAAATGGGAGAAAATGGTCAAAATTGGTCAAATATTAAAAAAAATTGGCCAAAAATAATAAGAAATGGACAAAACCCCTAAAAAAGTAGTCAAAGTGATAAAAATGCCAAAAACCTATCGGAAATGGCCGAAATCGGTCAAAGCCTGTTAAAACTGGCCAAAAACATAAAAAAGTAGTTAAAGGTTATCAAAAACGATGAAACTGATAAAAACAATGGACAAAATCGGTTAAATCTGAAAGAAATGGTCAAGATCCATCAAAAATGACCAAAACTGGTGTAAAATGATAAAAATTATCAAGAAGCGTAAAAAATGGTACGAAAACTACCAAAACAATCAAAATTGTCAGAAACGATAAAAAAGATTGTCAACATCGGTAAAAAAAAGTCCAATAAGGGCAAAAATACTATTCATCAGTAAATGGTTTATCAAAAGGGTTAATTGAGTACTGTTATTCAGCAGTAAAAGGGTTAATTTAACCTTGTCATTCAGCAGTAAGAGGGTTAATTGACACTTGTAATTCAGCAGTAAAAGAGTTAATTTAGCCTTGTCATTCAGTAGTAAGAGGGTTAATTGACACTTGTAATTCAGCAGTAAAAGGGTTAATTTAGCCTTGTCATTCAGCAGTAAAAGTGTTAATTGACACTTGTAATTCAGCATTAAAAGGGTTAATCGAGACTTGTAATTCAATAAGTGGTCATTCAGTATTAAATGGGTTAATATGACTGACTTATGCCAAAGGATTAATGGAAGTAATCCTTATAATTCAGGAGTAAAAGGGTTAATTCTGATGCTTACTCATACTCGTGTAGGTCTTGGTAGTACCAAGATGGCTGACAGACATCGACAGTTAGAAGGCAATATAACAACTTCCAGCTAGAAATTAATTCAGTGTAATATATACTCTTGCAATCACCAAGTAATCATCAAGTTGTCACCATAAATTTACTCGGAAGGCGAAAACTAACATATCTTACCTCTCTATTAAGAAACACCTCTATTTGTTATATGTTATGTAGTAACTTGGCGCGCTCATATCTCAGCCGTTTATGGACGGATCAGATCGCCTTGATTCTTTCAAACCCTCATCTGTGGACATCCCTGCACATGGGGAACTACATTAAAAAAACCCGCTGACATTGTGGTTCTGAAGAAGCCGCCGGTGGAAAAGGATTCCCAGCAGATACGTGACATTGTTTCAACTTTGAATCCACGTTGAAATCACGTCATGACGTGACTTCAACGTGGATTCAACGTTGAAAGAGCATCATGTGCTTGCTGGGTTAATAATAATAATAATAATAATAATAATAATAATAATAATAATAACAAGAATCCGACAATTTCTAAAGGGTTCCAAGCGGAGCTGTATGCTTGGAACCATAATAATAATAATAATAATAATAATAATAATAATAATAACAAGAATCCGACAATTTCTAAAGGGTTCCAAGCGGAGCTGTATGCTTGGAACCCTAATAATAATAATAATAATAATAATAATAATAATAATAATAAGAATCCGACAATTTCTAAAGGGTTCCAAGCGGAGCTGTATGCTTGGAACCCTAATAATAATAATAATAATAATAATAATTTTTTTAAAAACCCAAAAAACCCAATAATAATAATAATAATACTGATAATAATAATAATAATAATAGTAATAATAATAATGAATAATAATAACAAGAATCAGTACAATTTCTAAAGGGTTCCAAGCGGAGCTACTTGGAACCCTAATAATAGTGAAGAATAACAACAAGAATCTGACAATTTCTAAAGGGTTCCAAGCGGAGCTGCTTGGAACCATACTAATAATAATAATAATAATAATAATAATAATAATAATAATAATAATAATAATACATCACATACTGGATTACTGTCTTTAAGCTCGATGAACGCCCCCCCCCCCCCTCCCCTCCCCTCCCCTCCCTCCCTCCCTCCCTCCCACCCTCTCTCCATTACCTCTAGCAACTTAAAATTGCAGATCTTCTAGCACGTAATGTTAAAAAATAAAAAATAATGCATATGTACTGTGGGTGCAAGTGGAAAAAATCCACATCTTCATAAATTATTATAATTAACTACTAGTGGCTTAATTATGTTTTTGTGTGCGTTACGTGTAGTGCTGTAATGTTGTTATTTGTAATATGTACGGAAAATATGTACAGTCAGAAAGGTAGTCCAGTCCCTGTATAAGTTTTCATATCAAGGTAGCTTTTTAGCATTCTGTCACGTGCCACTGTCTTGTGTGTCATATATATGTTAATGTATAAATGTTTTGTAATGTGTGTAAGGAGTCCATCACTCAATAGGCCATGCCTTTGATGGACTGCCTGTTTAGATTCTATTTACATGTATAGAAAAACCATGAAATAAAGCAACTTTGAACTTGATGTACAGTAATTTAATGTTATAATGTCTCTTTGTCTAATATATGTTAGGGGTCCATCACCACATAGGCTTTGCCTTTGATGGACTACCTGTCCTTTGTAATATAAATGTGAAATGCTATTATAAAATAACAAATATTTGAATTGAATTGAATGTAGCATCTGAAGAGACATGCACAGCTGCTCTGGTGGTTTTTGGTATCAGACTGGTCTGGTCTAAAAAAGACTGACTTGAGGAAGTGGTGAGATCGTCATTTGGGTATGGGACTTTGATGTTAATAATTTGTTATCTTTATCCTTCTTTGGTCCTTAGATGTTGTTGTTGTATCGGATATTCCTCCTCTCTCTTCATAGGAGCACCATCTAGGCCGACATCCCAGCCTCTTAGTGTGCCATTTTACAGGTTCAGATTTGGAGCCACTGGCTGCTTGAGCTGTTGACCGAGACGTAGATACAGTACAGTAGTTTAACTTATTTTTATTTATTAGTCCATGCCGCCAGCCATGCCGCTCAGCCTTAGCCGCCTTCAGGTAGTAGCCATCATCTGCATGCTTTAGACCTGAGCCTACATGTCTGACAACTGACTTTTCCTATCAGAGCATATTCACAACTGAGCTCTAGATACAGGGCCTGACACTCAGCGTGAGTTCTTTGACGTCCCCCCATGGCACAGACGCCACATGAGACGGGACCGACGACTTTACGTCCACTCCGAAGGACAGGGCACTGCGCAGGTTTTTACACTTACCCGCATGCCTGAGTGCGGGATCGAATGTGTAACATTTTTGGATTCGATTCTCGCGGCAGAGGTGAACGTTCTAGACAGTTGAGGCACGCAGCCCCCACCTCCTTTGTTCAGATCGCCAATCCGGCAAATTTGTTTTTATAGTTACCCCAATAACTTTTTTTTTTAAATCAATAAAGCATTTACCAGAAATTTGAGCCATGATAATTTCGCGGAAATGGTATGGGAATCCCCTTCCTTGTGCCACGGTTTGCTACCAGTCATTGTCAGCTAAAGTAGTCAATAAAACGTCCATTTATAATTGTTACCAGTTTTCGTATACTATAGTAATCATACTCAATTCAAGATTCAAAATCATTTTATTTTCACATTTAGTGATGAATATCAAAAATATTATCGTTGAATGCAAGGACCATGTGCAGAAAAAGTGACTCAAGCAGTGGTTTGAGTTGAAAAATACTCCTTTATTAATTCTTGCTTTAAATCAATTATTTCACAGGCCTGTGATAGTGTGAATTTTTGTCCATGTATTTCTCCTTATTCCAAGAATATTTACCAGAAATTGTCAAAATCTATCTCCTTAAAAGTTAACTGCTTGCTGGATTTCAAACAAATTTGCCTAGAAGTTCCCTATGGCATGTATGGTGGGCCACTCTAGAACCTCTATTCGGAATTTTGATTGTTGGATATTTTGGTTGAAAATCTTAAATTGTATGAAAAATGTAGGTGAAATTATCAAAATGTATCTCCCTAGCCACTTGGTGAATTTCAACTAAATTCACCTGGAAGTACTCTATGGTCTAGGCTCCATACATTCTCTGCAGAATTTTGATTGGTAAAGTTTTTGGTCACGAAAATCTTATTTTATGATAAATTTATGAGAAATTGTCAAAATGAGCCCCCTTATCCGCTGGCTGAATTTCAACCGAATTTAGCTAGAAGGATCCTATGGTGGTACACTTGGAAAATTCCTATTCAGAATTTTGAATGGTCATTTTTGGGGGTGAAAATCTTTTATGAAAAATTTGCTGGAAAATGTCAAAAGTCATCTTTTCCATAGCCACTTGATGGATTTCAACTAAATTTGTAAAGAAGGACCCCATTGTGATCATTCCCATAACTAACATTCAGTATTTCCATTGGTCAAATTTTCCAGTGGCCATCTTAAATTTTCATTTTGACCGATTTCAACCAAGTTAGGCTGAAAGTATCCTATGTTCATAGACTCTAGAGTTTCCATTCAGAATTTGCATTTGTCAATTTTCTGGGTGAAAATCTCAGATTTTATTAAAAATGCACAGGAAATTGTTAAATGTTGACCCTTTCCACTGGATATAGTATATTGTATTAAATTCCATATGATTCACGATATGCTGGTGAACATTTTGAAACAAATTTGACTGTCTTTGACCTAGATATTGATTTTGGAGGTCATGGAATTTGTTGATTTTAGTCATGGAAAAGTCATGGTCTTTCAAATACTGAAAGGCTGTCAAACCCTGGTCAGCGTCCATCCAGTGTTGGGAATTGGTACTGGTTTTGGGATCGATGATTGGTTTTACATATCAACCAATGATCATTTAATGATCGATCATAACATTTTCTCATTTTTACCCATTCTGAAATTTTGAGTGCAATAATTATTGCGTGTTAACCTTTAAGAAATAATCTGTTGAATATTTTAAAACTAATTTGATTGGAAGCTGTTGCTGTCTTAAGCAGCACCAGCTTCCAGTCAAATAAGTTTTAAAATATTCAACAGGTTATTGGTATGATGGGCTCAGTGTTGAGAGGGTTAATGTCTTAGAGTACGGACTCGTATGGAGTAATACTATGTTATTTAGATCTGTAAAAATGAAATTAAAATGGATTTGCCCCCAAAAAAAGAATCCTCTGCAGTTTTAATATCATAAATTTATAAGCAGTCAGAATCGATTTCTGAAATCATGATCGATCTGTTGGTTGGACATGCAAACCAATCAATCATCGATCAAATCGATTAATTGGAACAGCGCTACCTCCATCATTAATTTCCTGCTAAATATTGTTCATACTGAATTCTCAATTTTGTGGTTTGTTAGCTCACCTGGCCTGAAAGGTCAAGTGAGCTTATGCGGTGGCGACCGTCTGTCGTCCGTGAACTTTTTTTTTAAACAACTTCTCAAGAACCACTTGGCTGATTAATCTTCTCCGAAACCGCTGGAGGAATTGATTCAAAACTCATAACGCATCATCTATTGCAACGGTAGACCTAAGTTTGTTCAAGGCAACCTGATTGGCCGATTTGCCTAGCGGCCATCTTGGATGACCTAGTTTTCGCGAAAATGACTTCTCCCGAACCGCTGAAGGGATAGACCTGAAATTTGGTAAATATGCTTAGGGACCAAGGTCCATTCAAGTTTGTTCAAGGGAAGTTTGTACGTTAAAAAACATCTCCGCCATCAACCAATCAAAATTTAGCATTTGTTTGTCATATTGGCCCTTTTGTATTTGATGTATTTTGATGCCGAAAATTGCTTTATATATGCTTATCAGTGTGGCGAGTTCAAATAGGCCACTTTCGAGACTGTCGGATAAACGGTTTGGCTGCCATCTTGGTTTGTTTTCCCGCCATAGACTCTCATAGTAAAGTAAATGACTTCTTCTCAAGAACCACTGGGCTAGTTTCAATTATTAGCTCACCTGACCTGAAAGGCGAAGTGAGCTTATGTCGTGGCGACCGTCCGTCGTCTGTCCGTGCGTCCATCCGTCTGCCCGTCAACTTTTCCTTTAAACGACTTCTGCTCAAGAACCGCTGGGACAATTTCAATTATATATGGCAGGAAGCATCCTTAGGGCATAGGGATCCAAGTTTGTTCAAAGGAAGCCGATCGGCCAATTAGGCCGGTGGCCATCTTGGATTTTGGTCGATTTTTTAAAACGTCTTTAAAAATCTCCAAAACCGCTTGAGGGATTGAAGGAAACCTCATGAAATATGATCTATGGTAAGAGCTCAACCAAATTTGTTCAAGGGAACTTAATTGGTTAAATAGTTCGGCGGCCACTTTGGTTGACCTAGTTTTAGCGGAAATAACTTCTCCAAAACCACTGAAGGGATCAGGCCGAAATTTGGCAGATATGATTAGGGACTAAGGGCCAGTAAAGTTTGTTCAAGAGAAGTTGATCCATCAAAAAACATGGCCGCCGTGGGCCAATCAAAGTATAGCATGATTGTCGGCCATATTGGAATTTTTTATATGATGGATTTTGAGGCCGAAACTGGTTTTATGTGGTTTTTTGGGTATTCTGATCTCAAATTTGCAATATTTGAAACTGTTGTTTAAACGGTTTGGTGGCCATCTTGGATCGTTTTCCCACCAAAAGCTCCCATACTAAAGCAATGGGAAATTTAAAATATCTTCTCGAGAACTACTGGGCCGATTTCAATTACATTTGGCATGAAGCATCCTTAAGGCATAGAGATTCAAGTTTGTTCAAATGAACCCGATTGGCCAATTTGGCCGGCGACCATCTTGGATTTCGGCCGATTTTTAGAAATGTTTTTAAAAATCTCCCAAACCATTTAAGGGATCTATTCAAAACTCACGAAATATGATCTAGGGTAAGCGCTGAATGAAGTTTGTTCACGGGACACTTGATTGACCAAATGGTTCAATGGCCATCTTGGATGACCTAGTTTTCACAAAAACGACTTCTTCCGAAAATAACTTCTCCAGAACCACTGAAGGGATCAGGCCGCAATTTGGCAGATATGATTAGGGACTAAGGGCCAGTAAAGTTTGTTCAAGAGAAGTTGATTCGTCAAAAAACATGGCCGCCGTGGGCCAATCAAAATATAGTGTGTTTGGCGGCCATATTGGATTTTTTTATTTGATGGATTTTGAGGCCAAAATTGGTTTTATACATGTTTTTGGGTATTCTGATAAATTTGCAATTTTCGAAACTGTCGGATAAACGGTTTGGCGGCCATCTTGGATCATTTCGCACCAAACGCTCCCATACTAAAGCAATGAGAAATTAAAAATATCTTCTCGAGAGCTACTGGGCCGATTTCAATTATATTTGGCAGGAAGCATCCTTAAGGCATAGAGATTCAAGTTTGTTCAAACAAATCCGATCGGCCAATTTGGCCGGCGACCATCTTGGATTTCGGCCGATTTTAAAAAATGTCTAAAAATCTTCTCCCAAACCATTTGAGGGATCGATTCAAAACTCACGAAATATGATCTAGGGTAAGCGCTGAATGAAGTTTGTTTACGGGAACTTGATTGACCAAATGGTTCAGTGGCCATCTTGGATGACCTTGTTTTCACAAAAACAACTTCTTCCCCAGAACCGCTGAAGCGATCAGGCCAAAATTTGGGAGATATGATTAGGGACTAGGGCCATTAAAGTTTGTTGAAGGGAAGTTGCTCCGTCAAAAAACATGGCCACTATGGGCCAATCAAAATGTAGTGTGCTTGGCGGACATATTGGATTTTTTTATTTGATGGATTTTGAGGCCAAAATTGGTTCTATATATGTTTTTGGGTATTCTGAGCTCAAATTTGCAATTTTCGAAACTGGGATAAACGGTTTGGTGGCCATCTTGCATAATTTTCTCGTCAAAAACTCCCATGCTAAAGCAATGGGAAATTTGAAATGTCTTCTCCAGAACTACCAGGCCGATGTCAATTATATTTGGTAGGAAGCATGCTTAGTTCATAAGGATCCAAGTTTGTTCAAATGAACCCGGTCTGCCAATTTGCTCAGCGGCCATTTTGGATTTCAGCCAATTTCAGGAAATTTCATCTAGGCCAAGGGGTAAGCCAAGTTTGTTCAAGAGGGGTTGATTGAACAAATGGTTTGGCGACCATCTTGGATGACCTGGTTTTCACGAAAATGACTCCTCCGGAACCGCTGAAGGGATCAGGCCGAAATTTTGGCCATTAAAATTTGTTCAAGGGAAGTTGATCCATCAAAAAAACATGGGCTGCGTGGGCCAATCGAAATGTAGTGTTTGGCGGCCATATTGCACTTGCAAAAATGTCCACCAACTCATTTAAAAGACTGCTAAACCACCCACCAACAATTTTGACAAAAATTGATGGTGCTCCATTTTCAACAAATTTAGTGGGAGATGTTGATGTCGTAGATGACAACATCATCCACCAAAATTGTTGAAAAATAAAAACCAGTTTGTTTGCTATTGACACAGTAAAAGATAGAATATTGACAACAGAGTGCTAAGGTTTAAATTAAAATGTGAACTGGTGTACATTTTTCAACAAATTTGTTGGGAGATGGTGCTGTCGTAGAAAAATGTACACCAGTTTCTTTGATATTGGCACAGTAAAATATAGAATATTGACACAATAGAGTGCTAAGGGTTAATACAATTTTAACACACTGTAAAAAATGGTTTGTTGAATATTTTGAACATAATTCACCTTTCCAGAGTATCCATCTATCAATCTGACATCATATGATGTCATAATCAGCTAAGTGGCGTGTAGGATGACATCATACTCATTACATCATAAATGATTCGATTTGGCCAGTCTTTAACTCTTAATAGTCTGAGACATTGTATGAATTGTATGTATAGATCTACTATTTAATAAACACGGTGTTAAATATTTTGAAACTAATTTAACTGGATGGCTGTTATAGGCAGCAACAGTGCCCAATCAAATTAGTTCCAAAATATTCAATAGCTTATCTGTATAGTTTTCTGGAAATTGATTGTCAGAGTTCAGACATTGATCGATCCCAACATGAGCGAGGTGTGTGCGTGCGTGCGTGTAACTTAGCTAGAGAGGGGGGGGGGGGAGGGGGGGGGGGGGGGGCGGAATAGCTAAAAATCGAAATGTCCATTGGATTGGAATTTGTTAGGAAGGCATAATTGGATTTGAAGACATTGCTTTCATATCTGTACATCAACCTCTATAATATAATCTATGTGCAGTAAAATTGTTATTTTTCTTACAGGTGCTACCTTAGAGATATGGTATGGCATCATCTCGGCAAATAGATGAGAATATTGAGGAGCTTAAAAGAATCGTTAAAGATGTTTTGGCCACCAGCCCAGACGGTCTTCCAGTGAATGTGCTGTTAGATCTCGTGCGGCAATATAATCGGTCACTGTGTCATAGTAAGACGTTTGGTGTGAAGAAATTGAGTGATGTCTTTAAGCAGAAAGCATTTGCAGACACTGTCAGAATCCAAAGTAAAGGTGAAGAAACGCTTCTCTTTTTAGTATGTGCTGGAGGGCTTAAGAAAGCGAAATCTGGTGAAGTGCAGCTTTCTCAACGGCATAAGAATGACCGAGAGAGACGTAGCTCATCTACTGACCAGTTCTCAGTGAAACACAGACGAGAAACATTGGTGAAGGAAGGAAGAGGAGCATCAGTGAAAGAAGGAAGAAAAGCTCCAGCATCGGAAAAATCTTTACAGTCAAGTGTTGACCCAAAAACTAACACGTCATTACCCACTGATAAGTTGAATAAATCCAACTCTTACTCGCATCTGAAAAACACTGATAGAGCTAAAGAAATAAAACCTGCACCTAATAATATGAATGGACAGGGATCAGTTCCTGGCCCAGCTGGTGACTGGCCGACTATAGACGAGCAATCAAGAATGCCACAAAACCTACACCAATGGAATCCAGTACCTGCAGCTCTCATGAATGTTGGTCAGCCTCAAGGTTTTGGTAATGTTTTTTATAATAGTATGTATGGTCCACATGATAACCCTAATCAGCAATCATACATGTATGATAGTCACGGGCAGACGTCACATGATACCCATAGACAAGGATCACATGACACCAATAGACAGCGATCACATGATGCTCAAAGACAATTTTCACGTGAGACGCATAGACACTCCCCTTATGAGTCTCACAGACAGGCGTCGAGTCGGTTAACTAAGGAACAAGTTGATAGTGTTGCTAAAACCTGTATCGCTCAGTTAGCTGAAAGTGGTACATTCGTATCTGTAGAACGTATAGAAAAGCTAGCTCTCCAGACTCTACAGCAACCAAACATTCGTAGTCTTGGTATTGATCGTGTGGGAGCGATTGAGCACTTAGAATCTGTGCGGGAGCATGTTCGTACTCTCTGCAAGGTCAATGCCTATATTGAAGTTGCAGGCTTAACGTTGTCAATTAGCACACTGCATGACATCGGTGAGAATATGCGTGAGTTTGTCCCTGATAAAGACAGCTTTGAAAACTTGAAGCTTGGCCCATTGCATAAACTTCCTGCTATACATCGCCTGTTTAAGTTTCCTGTGATGGAGGATACTGATGTACCCGAGATTACAACTGCTGATGTTTTTACACATCTTGAAGTAAGCATCTAGTGATATATGGTACATGCAGTATCTCTAGTTCATCTGCTGAAAAAGGAAAACATATGAGTTTATAATTTGACTCTTGCCATTCTGATGGTAAAATCTTTACATCATCAAATTAAATATAAACGATAAACTGGTGTTTTTGAACAAATATGATAGAAGATATGACATCAACACCAAGAGTGTCCACCAAAATTGTTGAAAAATGTACATCAGGTTTTTTTCTATTGACATGGTAGAAGATAAAATGTGACAGCAGAGTGGAAAGAGTTAATTAAGCCAAGCATTACGAGACATTTGACAGAATCTGATGCCAGTACTACAATGTACAAGATGCTTACGGATGATAAACTTGTTAGAAATTTATCAACCGTAAGCATCATATATGTACATACAATACTGGAATCAGATTTTGTCAAATGACACAGGTCAAGCCGACCAAAAGCTGGCGTCAAATGACACAGGTCAAGCCGACCAAAAGCTGGCGTCAAATGACACAGGTCAAGCCGACCAAAAGCTGGCGCTTCAGTGGTCTTAAAAATATCTGTTTACAGAAATGAATAGAAGCCTTTTTGAAAATTTGCCACTTAATTGACTGGCTTGATTGTCACTCCAGCATGCCCAGTGGGAAATTTCTTTAACCTGTTAATCCTCAAATTTAGTCAAAAAAGATTTCATTTTTCTCTTAGAAAATGTCCATTTGCAAACCAAGAGAAGACTATTTTTTTTTAATTTACCACTGGAATGACTGGCTCGGTTATCGAGCCATTCATTCCAGTGGTAAATAAAAAATATGGCTCTCATATATTGATATGGGACATAAAATAACATTTTAACCCTTACCACTCTGATGTCAATATTCTATCTTTTACTGGCTGTTAATGCTGGTGTACATCTTTCAAAAATTTTGGTGGACATGGTGGATGATACTTTAACCAAATTTGTTGAAAAACTAATAGTAAGTAGTTCATCTTTTAATTTATTTGTAAATTTAAACAGTTTTTACCGAGTGGTTATAGTTGATTGGCTATAGTAGATACATGTATGCCTGGCCCGTACTAATATAATATGTTGTCTGGACTGGGATGATATTTCCATACAAATGCATTTCCCGCGGCATGTATTGACCCAGTCTGCAAGCTTTTGACTTGGAAGCGTGTTCTGCAATCCCTCTAACCACATATATCTGTATGTATCTAAGCTTACATGTACATATGAAGAGAATTTTCAATCCCAATTTGCGCACTAATGCTATCAAAACAGCTTCTCAATATTTGTTTAATGTACATGTATTTAAAATCTTTAATAACACGGGCTCCTTAAATTATGTCAATAAGATTGTGATTTTTGTCATTGATTTTTGTGCGCGTAGTTCATCTATAATTGAATTTGAGACACTGGGAGTTGAAGTGTCAAATTAGAATCTTCAAATTTGAAAAAAAATTCGGCTTTCTCCTACAAAATGTCCATTTGCAGCACAAGAGAAGACGATTTTTGAAAATGTACCACTAGAATGACTGGCTTAGTTATCGAGCCAGTCATTTCATCGCTAAATTTCCAAACAATAGTGTTGTCTATAAAAGGGCATTTCTCAAAATCACGACAGAAGCCGTTCGTGCGTGTTACTTAACCCTTTAACCCTCAAATTTATTCAAGAAAATTTAAATTTTCTCATAGAAAATGTCCATTTACAGACCAGACTGCTGGAATGACCAGTGGGAAATTTTCAAAACTTGTCTTCTCTGGGTCTGCAAATGGACATTTCCCAAGACCACTGGAGAGGCCGTTTTTGGCTGATATGAGGGTTAAAGGGTTAAAAGCTTTCAAACTGGTTAGGTACATGTACAGTACAGCACAGAAATAACATGTTCCCAAAACAAAATATAACATACTCTTGGAAATTTAGGTCTAGCAGTAGTGTCGGTAGTAAAATGATACCACCTCCCTCAACTGGATTTCCATTTAGACAAATGAGCCCCCACCTCCCTCAACTGAATTTCCATTTAGACAAATGAGCTCCCACCACCCTCTCAATCCCTGGGGAATAGGGTGTTGAGACGGGGACCACCACGGATCGCTGAACGGCTCCCAGGGAGGTAGGATCATCCCGACACTACTACTACCAGGGGCTGAACGCCCATTTAGAGACAAGCCTCCACAGTGATATACACCACTGATCGCCATCAACCACAGGGCCGCCCTCTATTCTGTGTAGGCTCAGACAAACACATAGTGTCTGCCAAAGTTGCATCGGGCACTGCCTTGTGATCAACCCACACACATCTGAACAGGTCTGAACGCCCATTTAGAGACAGGCATCCACAGGGATATACACCACCCACTGGTACTGATCGCCACACATAATAGGGTCTGAATGCCCCTTTAGAGACAGGCATCCACAGGGATATACACCACCCACAGGTACTGATCGCCACACATAATAGGGTCTGAACGCCCATTTAGAGCCAGGCATCCACAGGGATATACACCACCCACGGGTACTGATCGCCACACATAATAGGGTCTGAATGCCTATTTAGAGACAGGCATCCACAGGGATATACACCACCCACAGGTACTGATCACCAGCACCATACATAATAGGTCTGAACGCCCAGACAGGCATCCACAGGGATATACACCACCCACAGGTACTGATCACCAGTACCACACATAATAGGTCTGAATGCCCAGACAGGCATCCACACGTACTGATCGCCACACAATAGGGGCTGAACGACCATTTAGAGACAGGCATCCACAGGGATATACACCATGAGTACTGTTGCACAGCTTCACACTATTGCAAAGCAATTCAGCCTTAGAGTCTATTCTAAGGCCAAGAAAGCCGACCTGCTCCAGATGATCGGACAGGTCTGTGCCGAGGAGTGGCGTAAGCGACTCCCGAGCAATGAATACGGGACGGTTTCCAGCACTTACCAAAGAGGATCCTTGGAATCCCCACAAGAAAGCGCAGCAGATACGTGAGCATCATCAGTTGGATGAGGAGGTGACTGCTAGCTTGCGAGCCAAGACTAGCGAGGCGGATGGAGGCCCATCCATTGGAGCGCTTAACTCTCAAACGTAGGATCGTTAAGCAATGCCGAGGTCTGGGCCCAGCCCGGAGCATAAGGGGCCCGAGGTCTGAACCATTAGCCCGGAGCATAAGGCGAGAAGGTGAACACATGCTGGACATTCTTCAGAGGTCTAGAAGAAGACCTCACAGGCCGGATCATGCAAAAGATCCAGCAGACTGTCCAGAATGCCTTCTACCTCCGCTACACCCATACCTATCGCATCCGTAACATCGAAGATGATAGGGTGATGCTCTTCCACAAGAATGCTCCAGGGAACACAATAGGAGCAGCTCAGGACTGGGTGGCAGCAAGAGAGCAAGCCCGCCTCGACAATATTGATTGACCCAACACCAAGTGGGCTTTCGTTCGATCAATCAACGGTGAGGTCAGGGCTGTCATCGACCGCCAACCTCTGCTTGAGACAGGCCCCCTCCCAGACCGGCTACGACAGAAGAGTATGACTGCCCTCGACACCTACAGGGACAACATGTGTCTGTGGAGATGTCTAGCAGTCCCCCGAGGAGCGAGAGCTGATAGAAGTACAGCTCCTGCATGAGAGCTACCCACACAGTTCTACGGCAAGACAGTACCTGATGTCCGCAAGACCTCGCTGGATCAGCTGGACAAGGTAGAGTTCTTCGCCAAGATCGGGATTTGCGTGTATGAACCAACCGAAGAGGGCACCTGGCACATGATCAGGCAAGCGGCTCACTACCGTGACACCATGACCATCGGAGTGTGGGACCACCATGCCTTCTACATCAAGAACATCTCCAAGCTGGCACATACACTAGTCTGCAGTCACTGTCAGCAGAGGTTTACACAGGCATGCAGTCTTCAACGCCACGCTGATCACTGTACAGGCGGCAAAAGAAAAATTGTGTGTCCTGGCGAGAAGGTTGAGGCGCCACAGTCTGCGTATGAGAAAGCCTTCTATGCGCCCCAACCATCCAGTTCAGCGGCTACTCGTTGGATCTAGTATGAGTCGAGAAACAGAGGCATACACATACACTATGTAGAGTGTGGGCACGGTGGCGAGCATTGGATTGAGGGCGCTCCTGTAGATGGTTATGATCCGACCACCAACACCGTTTACCAGTTCCATGGCTGTCACTGGCACGGGTGTCTACAACACCAGCGAGGTGAGGATGCCGAACAAAGATACCGCAAGACAGTCCTGAGAGAGGAGAAGCTAAGAGCCTCTGGATGCATGCTTGTGGTACAGTTGGAGTGCTGTATAAAACGCTGCCCAAGCGTCCCTAAACGAGTTTGGACTGTCCCATACCCACACTTCATAGTTTACGACTTCGAAGCACTCCTAGATGGTATCAAAACTCATCTTACGGAGACTCACGATCGAGAGTACTCACATACCTTTCTCCTTCAATCAATACTCACCATTCTGTTACTTCTGATATACAGCTGGCCCTGACAGCTGGCTCTAGGACTATAGACTTAGAAAGCTTTACCGACTCCTTGGAACCGGGTACTCGGCTCCCAACTGCCGAGTACCCGTCGACCATAGAGCTCATTCTTGTTTGCATAGCAACAAGAGCAATACATGCTTTTTAGCAGTTGGAAAGATTAAGAATTAAAGTCTAAGTCTTTTTGTAAACTGTGATTTTGTGATAGCTAGTGCGTTTCTGCAAGGATATTTGGATTAATATGGATACCGCCGATGATAACCAGGTCGTATATTTCCTTATTATTCCATAGTTAAAAGACTTAGGTCTCTAAATTTTGTGTGTGTCGCATGTTCCAATTTCTAACCCCAAAGAATCTGGGACGTGTGTTAACAACGAGATATGCCGGATGATTGCCTTCCTTTAAAACCCCAACAGGCGATCGGCAGATATGAAATTAGGTGTTGGTTGACGGTGTTTTTTAACACGAAAATCGGCTGACGTCGTTCTCCGTAAGATCTGAGCGGGTGACGTCACACCCGTGGTGCTCGGATGTTTATGTGAAGAAAATTTTTTCATTAATTCGCGCATCTTATTCTGGGTGCTGCATACTAAAATGGTACCAGAAAACTTTGGAATGTTCAAGTTTTGCGTGTTATCACGATCTGTTTGCAATGATCGGTGTTTTCAAAATTCTTGATTTAGATGTGTGGTCTGCGGTTTTACCGTGTGCTACAGCAGTTTGTTTACATTTTGTTGTTTCTTCACATATCGTTTTGGCTTTCGTTGGAGTATAATTTATATTGATTGGTAAATATACCCCGAATGCTATGCGATATGATTCCTGGTTCCGTTATACATCCTGGAGGATCAATTTATGGATGTAGTTATGCCCGCTTCGTTCTTGTCGTCATAATCAATGCATTCTTTGCTGTAACGTTGCGGGGTGGGGTGCGGGAGGGTTACAGTTAATTTATGGTCAATTTATTTGAAAATTAATTGTCTGCCTTCCATCTTTGTCTCGTTCCGCTTGCTTATTGTAGGTTTGTGCTTATTTATAGGCCAAGCCAGCCCCGTCATCATGTGACGAGTGCCACAAGTTCATCCGGGTCCTGTTTAAGGACCATGTCTGCTTTAGGTGTACCTCATGTAACCTTGATAGTAGGTGTAATGTGTGTGCAGTGTGGTCTGTGGATATGATGTTGAAGTTCCTTGCCCAGAAGGGTTTGACTGGGTCTGACGCGGGGTCAGGCGGTCCGAAATTAAATCGTGGAGCGTCCGGTTCGGCCGTGGCAGGCGCTCCACATCTTCAGCTGGAGGTGGCGGAGATGGCACCGCCGGCGTGGTTTGGTCCGGCTATGCAGGGCTTTCTGCATAGCGTTCTGCCCACGCTGGTGTCGTCCCTGCTGCCGAAAGTTGTTGGGCAGTCTCTCCCCATGCTTGGTGCGGACCCTGTCCTTGGACAGGGGTCTGGACTGGTCACCGAGGGAGCCGTCTCGTACGGCCCTCTGGCAGTCCCGTCGGGCTCCGGCCTGATGGGTTTTGTCTCTCTGCGGCCACCTCCGGGTGGTCCAGTAGTGGTGGCCGGTCCGTCAGGCATGGGAGCCGTCTGCCAGGACGGCTCCACGGTTTCTTCATCTAGTGACGACTCTTCGGGGTCTGAAGACGAGGAGGCCGAGGAGGAGAGGTTGCTGCGGCCTGTGATGCCACGGGTGGAGAATATGGAGGTCGATTCCGTCCTGGACGGAACCGTCCTCCATCTGTCTGGCTTGGTGCAAGCCAGGGCAGCGGCTCCGCCCATGTTTGAAGCCAATCTGGTACCGGGCACCGGTCCCATGATGGTTGGTTTGATGCCAGCCGACATGGTGACGGGTGTGCCGGGCCAGGCGTGGTACTCACCTTTCTCTTTCGATCAATACTCACCATTCTATTACTTCTGATATACAGCTGGCCCTGACAGCTGGCTCTAGGACTATAGACTTAGAAAGCTTTACCGACTCGTTGAAACCGGGTACTCGTCTACCATGAAGCTCATTCTTGTTTGCATAGCGACAATAGAATACATGCTTTTTGCAGTTGGAAAGTCTTAAGATTGTTTACGCCTAAGTCTTTTTACTGCGATTAATTGTGATAGCTTGTGCGTTCTCAAAAGGATATTTTGGATTAATATGGACGCTTCCGATGATAACCAGGTCGTATATTTTCATGTTATTCCATAGTTAAAAGACTTAGGTCTCTAAAATTTTGTGTGTGTCGCATGTTCCAATTTCTAACCCCAAAGAATCTGGGATGTGTTAACAACGAAATATGCCAGATGATCGCCTTCCTTTAAATCCCCAACAGGCGATCGGCAGATATGAAATTAGGTGTTGGTTTATCGGTGTTTTAACACGATTATCGGCTGACGTCGTTCTCCGTGTGGCCGGCCAGGCATGGTACTCGCCTATCTCGCCTGGTCCGGCGGTCAGACATGGGGTGCCCATGTTTGGCCACGGTTCCTCAACCGCTACGGGTCCGCACGGTTTTCCGTGCAGGCCTACTCCATGGACTGGTGTGTTCCATGGGGTGGCGGCGGAACCGTATGGTACCGGAGTTCCTGGCATATCAGCAATGGCTTCTAGCCGGGAGGCCATTGCTGGTATGGCCGTGAACATGTCAACTGGTGACGTGTTCACGGGAGTGTCCTCCTCGGGGACGGATTGGTCTGAGGCTCTGGCTTGGCTAGCCAGGGTGGACCCGTCTGTGGTTTCGACCACGGCCGAGGAGGATGTACCCCATCCATCGGTGCATCGATTAGGATGGGGATCTTGCCCGCAGCCCTGATCCAGTCTGTTGGACTGGATCCATGGTTTATGGTGTTACTTGATGCTATTTATAGCAAACAACGCATGAACAAGGGCCAGCGTCTTGCGGCTTCCATGGAGGTGCGGGCAAGGGGTCGTATTCCACGGGGGGGGGGAATACGACAGGTATGGTGTTGTCCTGTCGGTCACCGAGGATGACTGCTGGGTACTGGGTGTCCAGAGTACTGGAGCGGGTGGCCCCGCCCCGGCACTGGTGGACAAAGCTCAGATACACCATAATGAAGTCCTGTCCCTGTGTGATGGGGGTGTGAGGACAGCACTGAGTGCTGTCAACCACTCTTATCGTCTTCTTCAGTGGGTGTGGGCTGAAGTGGGGGCAGGCCACCCTGTGCCACCTGTGGCGCTTTCGTGCGTTAATGACGGACTGGTGCTGTCTATGGACGCATTGGCAGGGGTGCAGGCGCGTGTGACTGTCCAGGAGGCAGATGGTCCTTGACCATATGCGTCCAGCTACTGCCGTCCGGGAGCGTCTTCTTGGGACGCCCCTGACAGGCCTTAGCATCTTTGGTGGCCAGATGCTGGCCATCTTGGAGGACACGGCCAGCATTGTGCAGAATCGGTTGGCGGTTTATCTGACTGTAGTCAGGCCGCTGACCGGGCAACCTTCAAGAAACAGAGAAAAAGCAAGCCTAAAGCATAGTGCTGCTTCTGTTTTCTGCTGGGTTTTCTCAGCCGGCTCGGCGAAGAAAGCCAAGAAGGTTGTGGGGGCCTCCACCCTCCCCAATATTGCTCCTGATCGCCCGAGAGGCGGGAAGGGGAAGGGGAGAGGTAAGTCCTCAAAGGGCGGACAGAAGGGAGCGGATCGTACCCGAGGGTACGAGGGCTCCCTTCGCATCTGCCTGATCCGCACCTGTGCGACAGGAACAGCGGTGCCAGTTAGACCGGCCAAGCCAAGACCAATATGGTTCTCTCTCTCTCTCTCTCTCTCGTCAAGAGAGGGGGGGGGGGGGAGCGGATACGCGAGCCAGACACATCCATTAGGCGTTGAGGCGTCTATAGTGGGTGGAAGGCTCATGCGTTTTCGTCGAGGTTTGGAGAGGTGTGGCGTCAGACAGTCTGGTCCTGGGATGGTTATCCCAGGGGTACATACCAGAGTGGTGGGACTTTCCACCACAGAATCTGTCTTTGGCACCTGTCTGGTCACCCGTTCAACGGGACCAGACAAGTTAGAAGCTAATAAAGAACGAAGTGTCAGGTTTGCTTCTGAAGGGAGCAATAAACCAGCAAACTGGAACACTCCAGGCTTCTATTCAAACATGTTCCTTATCCCCAAGAGCACAGGGGGATGGAGACCCGTACTCAGTCTCAGGCCATTGAATTGGTTTATCCATACGCCTCGGTTTCAGAAAGAAACTCCGAGGTCAGTAATGGCAGGATTGAGGAAGGGTGTGTGGGGTGTATCGATCGATCGATCTGAGAGATGCATGTTCCCACATTCCTATGAACGGGAGTTGTCACAGGTTTCTGAGAGTTGCGTTTCAGATTCTAGTATGGGAGTTTAAATCCTCCCATTCGGACTGTCGACAGCTCCAAGGGGTTTTCACCAGAGTGGTCCTTGTGGTGACAGCGTTTCTCAGAAAAGAGAACGTGGCGCTTCACACCTACATAGACGATTGGCTGATCATCAGCCAGATTAGAGGTGGATACTGCTCTGAATCTGAAGTTGCTTTCAGATCTAGGCTAAATAGTCAACAAGGAGAAATCTGAGTTGACACACCACTCAACATTTCGTTTATTTAAGGATGCGATTCGATCTCGAGGAGGGCAGGGTTTTTTACCAGTCAGAGCCCAGAGTGGTGTCTCTGTTAGCCATCCTCAAGAGTTTCGATTGGGAAACCACATTCAGGCGAGGCGGTTTCTTCAGATGCTGGGCATGATGGTCTCCATGTAGCAGGTATACTCGTACACTGCTCGTATGCGAAGACCTATCCAGTTGTATCTGATGTCTCTGTGGAAACAGAGAATAGAACCCCTGTCAAAACTGGTGCCAGTTTTGGAGCCAATAATGTCGCAACTTGTATGGTGGGAAAAAGCGTCAAAATCTCCTAGTAGGAGGTTTTTCGCTGCACCTACCCAAACCCCAGCTGCACGGATGCATTGCTGGAGGGATGGGGGCCTTACCTGGGAGAACACCAGGTCTCAGGCACATGGACTCTCCAAGAGAGCCAGCTGTATATCAATCTGTTGGATATGATGGCAGTGGAACTGGCATTGGAAAAGGTTTCTTCCAAGAGTCGGGGGCAAGGCGATATTGATACGGTCGGACAACTCGACAGTAGTATCATACAGAAATCGCCACGGCGAGACCAAGTCACCCACACTATGTATCTAAGTGTGGCACTTGATTCAATGGTGCAGGAATTACTCGGTTGTTAAGCAGCTCATATTCCTGGGTGATTGAACATTCTGGCGGATGCTTTGTCTCGCAGACAGAGAATTCTGCCAACAGAATGGTCTCTCAACCCTCCAGTTCTTCACGGGATCTTCGAGCATTGGGGCAAACCCAACGTGGACTTGTTCGCCACAAGGGAAAATGCTCAAATCATGACTTATGTCTCGCCGATACAGATCCTAATGCCGTCGATACAGACGCTCTGGCGATAAGCTGGAGAGGGATGCACGCTTACGCGTACCCACCCACCATTCTTCTACCGAAGGTTTTGGTGAAGGTCAGGGAGGAACCGTGTCTGGTCCTACTAATAGCGCCGTATTGGCCGAGCAGGGCGTGGTTCACGGATCTTCTAGATCTGCTGGTGGAAAATCCTGTGCAGTTGCCCGAGATTCCGAACATAATCTCCCAGGCCAAGGGACGCTTCCGACACGAGTGTCCCGAAATGTTCAATG
Organism: Chaetoderma sp. LZ-2023a; assembly: GCA_034401795.1. NCBI lineage: Eukaryota > Metazoa > Mollusca > Caudofoveata > Chaetodermatida > Chaetodermatidae > Chaetoderma > Chaetoderma sp. LZ-2023a. The sequence continues at coordinate 146,499,487 of CM067359.1, forward strand.
ACTGCGTGGATGTTATCAAACAACGTTCCACGTCGGAAGGCTTTTCTCGACAGGCTGCTGATTTCATCGCGGCTGCGAGAGGGGGGTCAACCTTTAGGTCATATAACAACAAGGTTAACGGATTTGCAGACTGGTGTGAGGAAAAGGGTATTGTTACCTTTCATTCCACTATTCAGCAAATAGCAGACTTTCTCTGTGAGCTGTTCTTTTCAGGACTAGCTCCTGTCACAATTGCTGGATACAGGTCAGCTTTGGCATCAGTTATCCCTTGTCTAGCCAACAGGGATAGTCCACAGGTGGCCCAGTTGATTGTGATGGTGAAGGGAATGAGCAATCTCCGACCGAGACAACCGGTAGTCATTCCAGCCTGGAGTCTATCTTTATGCTTAATGTACTGGCCAAGCACCCTTTCGAACCGTTGCATTCGACTAGTCTAAAGCATTTGACTCTAAAGGCGGTCTTTCGATTGGCAGCTTCCTCAGCTAGAAGGCGCAGTGTGATCCATGCACTTTCAGCAGAGAGGAACCGATTTATTGTCTCCAGAGAGGGTGTGCGTCTACTGCCAAGAGCAGAGTTTATGTCAAAGATTCGATCTTTGAGATGTCCCGGCAAACCGATCGTTATACCGAAACTAAGTAGGTTTGATCGTGATGCCAGTGTCTGCTGCCCAGTCCGTGCTTTGACTAAGTACAAAAAACGGACAGACTCGTTACGGTCGAATGATAGACATCTGTGGATCTGCCATAAGGAGCCATATGCCGCCGCATCCGTGAATTCTATCTCTCATTGGGTAGTCGAATGCATTCAGACTACCCGTGAGATTACGACTGGGCACCAAGTGCAATGCGCAAGGGGGACGATGTTAGAGGTATAGCCGCCGCTTCCGCCCTTTACAATGGTGTTCCGTTTAAGGACATCATGGCTGTTGCACAATGGCACTGTGAGTCCTCTTTCACGGATTACTATATGAGGGATGTGTCAGACTTCGCCATTCCACTCGCTTTAGCTGTTTTGAGACGATAGCTATATGACCACACTGCTCTTGTTCATTTTTTGGCATTTGTAAGAGAGAATTAAGAAGCAGACATGGTCGAGCAAGAGGATATCAACCAGATTGTGTCACTGATGGCCGGACAGTGAATGGTTGGAGGCTCCAGGTCTGAAATCCAAATATCATGAGGTAATTCAGGATTGAGAGTGTTTTTTATTATGTCTATATATATCATGATCATTCATCTTATATATTCATGCTCATTCCCAGGCTAATATATGCAAAGAGCAGTTAACCCTCTTGGCATATTTGTGTTTTCAGGCGAAATGCATGTTTGTGTGTTCTCTCCCTTTTCTTAGGAGAAAAAAGGGGAGGGGGGGGGCGGTGATGCGAATGTGATTCGGTTCCGTTAACTTGATGGTCCTTTTAGGTCTCCAGGCGAGATGCATGCTCGTGAGTTCTCTCCCTTTTCTTAGGAGAAAAAAGGGGTGGGTGGGCGGTGATGCGAATGTGATTCGGTTCCGTTAACTTGATGGTCCTTTTAGGTCTCCATTAGTCAAGTTTAAGTCTAGCTCTTTCTCCAAGGGGCAAAAGTAGCATTTATGGCTTGCCCCTTCCCACCAGGTTACTGACCAAATCTGGTGTGTATCAGAAGTAACAGAATGGTGAGTATTGATCGAAGGAGAATGAAGGAAATTTAAATTTCCCTTTCTCCGAGATCTAACAATAATCACCATTCTGTTACGGACCCAGCCTCCCAGCCCCACGGAGGCAAGCCATGGATTTCTCTTGTTTGGTGGCTATGCAAACAATATGAGCTCTATGGTAGACGGGTACTCTGTGTCAGTTGGCTGCTCCTTAGAGGGCGCCATGAGTGAGCCCACTCACCTCTGCAGTCCTGACCCCAAAGAACTGATCAGAGAGTTCATGCTGGAGATCCAACGGCGAGCATCTCTAATCCGGACAAGGGTTAGGGCACAGTACATACTGACAGACCTGGACAAGCTCCCAAAGCAACAGCAGCGACTGATCAACGAGTGGTGTGACCAAGTGCCTGTACTGGGGTTCAACTCTGGGCGGTATGACCGGAACCTTATCAAGAAGTACTTTGTCGATGAGCTGACTGACAGTACAGGTACAGTGAAAGTCGCCAAGAAGGCTAGTCAGACCATGTTCCTCATAACACCTGAGCTACGGTTTCTCGATGTGCTGAACTACCTCGGCCCAGGAGTCTCGTACGAGGTATGGGTCAAAGCTTACGGGTGTACACAGCAGAAGAGCTGGCTCCCGTATGAATGGTTTGACACACATGAGAAGCTCAACTATCCAGGGCTTCCTGACTACTCAGCATGGACATCTAAGCTCAAGGGTGGCTACCTCTTGACACGAACAGAGTGGGAACAGTGTAACCAGACATTCCGCGAGCATGGAATGCGGACATTCGCCGACTGGCTGCGATACAACAACAACCTGGACATCAGTCCATTCATCAAAGCCCTAGAGCGGATGCGGAAGTTCTACACAGAACGAGAAATAGACATCCTCAAAGACGCAGTGTCTCTCCCAGGTGGGTCTCTGCGGTACCTCCTACGTGGAACCGCTCAGCACATGCCAAATGTTAGCCTCTATTCACCGGACAAGGTAGCCTACGAGATGCTGAAGGGTGCTGTTGGTGGTCCCAGCATCGTGTTCACCAGATACCACGAGCCCGGTGTGACTCGAATCCGCCAGAGTGAGCGTGTCTGCCAACGTCTACCCGGCTACGGCGCAAATGCTCTGTACCTGTCAACGATGGCCAAAGAGATGCCATGTGGTAAGGAGAAAGTGCGCCATTTGTCCGGGGCTAGTGGGGTAGCTAGCTTTAAGGAGGCTCTCCTAGCAGACATCTGGTTTGGGTCTGTTGAGGTGGATATAGAGGTCCCCAAGGGTCTGTGGGCAAAGTTCGAGGAAATGCCTCCTCTCTTCTATAACCGCGAGATCCCGGTAGAGGCAATCTCGTCTGAGATGCTGGCATATCTAGGGCGAACAGGGAGGAAGTGGGCCACCACCCAGAAGCTGGTCGGTGCCATCTCTGGCAAAAGGCGGCTGCTGTACGCCCCGACCCTCAAGTGGTATCTAACCCATGGCCTGGAGATCACTGCTGTATACCGCACCATAGACTATGAGACCAAGGGCCCATTCGAGTAGTTCGCGGAGAATGTTACAGAGGCCCGCCGCTCGGGAGATGTAGATAAGAGCAAAGCGCTCTTGGCAGATCTCTTCAAATTCCTCAGCAACAGTGCCTACAGGAAGCTCATCGAGGCCCTAGAACGTCATAGCAACACTAGCTTCACGAAGGATGAACGTGTGGTAGACAAGGCCCTGCGTAATGCATGGTTCGAAGATCTTGAGGAGATCGGTGGGTCATACGAGCTCCAGAGTCACAAGCCGAGAATCACAAATCGAAGGCCCTTCCAGGTGGGGATAGCCGTTTATGAGCTCGCGAATGCTGGAGTTCTACTACAACTTCCTCGATCGCTATGTGGCTCGTGACAGCGAGTACCTGCAGATGGACACTGACTCCGCGTATATCACTATAGCAGGCTCCATACCTACTCCTGAGGCGATGGCTGGTATGGCTTCAGAAATCTTCTCCACCCCATGGAGTGCATTGTTGGCGATCTTGCGGACTGTCTCGCCAGCCTTCTTTGTGAACAGAGTGATCAGAGCCCCAACTGCTGCCAGCGGACTGATAGAACCTTTTACGTAAGTGCGATAGATTCCGTTCGCTCTGTGTACTAGCTTGCGGGATTCAGGCTCTACATCATCATACTCACCCGCGGTCTCCGCTACATCGTAGTCGTCTGCATCATAATCATCCTCCTCATCATAGTCCTCGTCATTATATCCGCGACTGGATTAGCCTCTGGTTCATACATCGCTCTGGGGATCCGTCGCTGGAGCAGTTATATAGTAGCTTTAAACTGTAGTCTATAGCATGGCATCCGCAATCTTCAATGCGGGCGTGTTTGCCTTAGTGAACTGGGGACTCGGCTTCGCTGACAAGAAGGTGGCAGAGGTCGAGTGTGAGCGTCATAACCAGGCGATGGAGAAGCTGTCTAAGGAGAAGTTAGAGTACAGCAAAGCACTCGAGCATATGCGCCAGAGGGAGGCACGCCGACGACAACTCCGAGCTCATGCCAACCAGAGCCCCAAAGAGGCAGATGAGAATCTCGATGAGTACTACGAGGCTGTAAAGATATCTCAGCCAACGCTCGACTATGAAGCATTGACAGGTCAGAAGACAGCAGAGCTTATAGTAGTGGTGGCAGCTGCAGCGGTGACGACAGGGGTCGTGCTCTACACACGCTCAAGCTGAATACCTGAGGTGTTCGACACGCATACCTTAGCATAGCCAAAGTAAAGTACCGTCACACCTAATGACAGAGTCCCAGCTATGATGGTTCCGATGTTGAAGCTGAGCTGGTTGCCCTGATTAGGTGGGATGTCCCTGCCGCCGAGGTGGTGAAGGCCCTCGAGTCGGTACAGAAGTGCATATGACTTAGTTTTCTGTCTGTAGAGTTGGCAATCAGCCAGCTCGCGTAACTCACCAAAAACATTGGTCCCAGCAAGCACAAGCTTGAAGTCATCTAGCTTATCCACCTGCTGGATGGCTCCTCCCTTCTGAACCAGGACGGCAACAGCGACACAGTCCGATGCACCACGATGGAATGTCAGCTCTACCCGTTGGTTAGCTGTGGCTTGGACCTGCTGGTGTTCTCGCTCCACATGCGCGATCCACTGTTTGGAACCCATTTGCTTCAGCTCCTGGTCATTCTCGTCATGCCAGACATGAAGTCTTGGAGCATTCATCGTCGCATCTGCGAGCTGCTCAGTGTACACCCGGAGGAACAGCCTATCCTGCATGGCAGCCGGATTCACGTGTGTGTTAAGAGTGGAACTGCCACGGGCTTCCCGACACCTGCCCGTAGTTCGAATTCCATGCACCCCACAGTGTAGTACCCCTTTCCCTTCGCATAGAAGGTTGGGCCACGAGCCAGCGGACCTAGGACTCGGTACTCATCGTTCACATAGGTGGTGTCCACGGTGCTGTTGCTCTGCGCGATCTCCCACCTGTTCAGAACCTGCGGGAGCTCTACCATCTGTTCTATTGTGCTCTGAAGCTTGAACTCGAAGTGTCATGCTCTTGATCTCGTGGATCTGTGCTGAGATTGCAAAGTCAATGTGCTTCCCAGCAGCGGACAACGGGTTCTCATCGTGTATACTGGGTTGAATGACCGTCAGGCAGTCCTTCCAAGGATCAGTGCGGTGCGATGTCGCAGGTTCAATGGCCCCATCTGGATGTTGCACATACTGCAGCATGTTTAAGGTCTGGGTATATAGAGGGGTTAAATGGCTGCCATGTTTGGTAAAGTTCTTCAGAAGATTGTCTATAGGCAGCAGGACAAGTCGGCACGACAGTCAGCACGACAGCCACATCGTGCACTGTCCCACTGTGACAGGGTCTGAGGACTGCTTCGTGACATCAACATTATCGAAGAGCGAGCCAAGGTCACACCTCCATCTGATGCGGAGATACTGGCCGCCATAGAGGAAGGAACGCCAGCTCGTAGTGCAAAAGAACTGACTCGGATACTCTACCGGAAGTTTGACAGCACCCAGGGCAGGACACTCGACCTACCTCCTGTAGCCCAAACCAACAGTCCTGTTATACTAGCTCTCCAAAGGGCGAAGGTCTTCCCCAAAGATCTACTAACGGTCGGGAAGTGGGCTGCTGTATTTAGCCTCCATAGCCAGGAAGAGCGAGATATGCTGGATAGCCTCCAGTCTGGAGCAAATAACTACATCAGAGAGGAGGTCAGTGCCGCTGTAGCGGAGAGCCATGACACCGGTCATGCAGAAGGTACGCAGGAGGGGTTCACTGTTGGCTGCAAGGAGGCTGTTGAGCACATCTTCAATGAAAGAGGTCACAGGAGATTGGCCAGTAATCTGCCAGCATTTCTGAAATTCCCAGATAACTACCAGGACTACCTCATCAAATCCGCTCGCAAATCCGATGCTTGTTGCGCATGGACATAGTGAATCTTTCGTGAGAAGTTCCAGAAGAAGAGAGCCCTAGACTCTGACCCTCAGTGGGTAGAGTTTAAGCGACAGGCTTCTGACGGAAGTTCCTCAAGCTCCTGACGAAGTTCCTCAAGCTTCTGACGAAGGCCCTCAAGCAGCGGAGACCGCAGACGAAGTAGCGGAGACCGCACAACCTGATGAATGAAAAAAAGTTGCAGCGGAGACTGCCGCATTCTCCGCTCAGTCTGTCAGCGATGACGCGTAGAGCAGGCTAGTTTCCTGGCTGGATTCAGCTTGTAGGTGACGGTCTGCGCCTTTTCCAGAGATGGCTTGAAGTGTGACAGCTCACCTGTCTCCTTGTTGCTGAAGATGAAGCGGGCTCCTTAGGGTTAGGCTGTCGTATATGGTCTCGAGCAGGGCACGTCCACACTTGGAGCTGAAGTATATCAACCGGGCATTGTGGTGGATGTGTGGTGAGATCTCGCGGGTGTACTTCTGAAAGATGATGAAGACAGTTATCTTTGTGTGCCGAATGCGCCTGGTGATGTTGCCATGGCCTCACCGGACTCAGAGCTGACAAGGCTCTGCGATACTACAAGCTGGAAAAAGGAGGCGTTGCCGAACCCTCCAGCCCTTGGATGTGCATGTTGGCAGCGGGTATAGGGGCTGTAGGGCATGCCATGGTGGTTCAGTGTCTCACTGTGGTCCCCACTGCTACTGTAGAGAGTCAGAATAGTCTTATAGCTGATTTGCTAGCGGCGGAGTAGGCTGATCCCGAGTGCCATGATAGCGAGGCCTGACACCACACGTAGAGCTACCACCGGAAGCGGTGTCATGTCGACTGGCTGCAGTGTCGGGGCGCCTGGAACTGGCGTGTCGACTGGCTGCAGTGTCCGGGTCGGAACGACTGTATGGCTCGTACGACGCGTAGGTGCGTTGATGGCAGTGTTGAAGCCGAAGTGGACACCGGGGGAACTCCCCTCGACTATCATGTTGTTATAGCCCCTGACTTGGAAGTCCTCGATGTTCACGATGATGTTGCTCGGAATCAACTGTAGGTGTGGCGAAATGGCAAAGTCAAGTTTGCGACGGGTCTTCTGCAACCCCTGCTGGACCTCTGCTCCGCTGACACCATCTATGGAATGCCGCAGCTGGGTCTGTGCTGTAAGGAGGCAGTAGCACAGTGCTTCCAGGGACTGGGTGATCCGAACGATCCCTGCTGATGTGAGGCCTGAGGTGGTGTGTGGGACAAAGTACTTCCACACATCTGGATAGTCCTGCCGCAAGCCAGTGATGGTGATGGGGCGGTTGGTCAGCGGTCGTGGGTTGACGGAAAAGCTGATTCGGGACCCTCCATCCACTGTGATGGAGAACGGTGTTAGCTCTGGTATATCATCCAGTAGACCTCTCAGGCCAGTCAAGGGTGTACCCAGGAGGGGCGGTTGGCTCCGGATGACTGTCGTGAGGTTCAGTGGGAAGGCCATCTATGCTGGCATTCTTAAAGGTACCATACAGGCAGCACACTATTTGTAGTCGTCTCAACTCCAGAGGAGTCGCCTCGCCGTAACTTCTCGGTTTTTAACTCCTCCATATCAACCCGCCCGCTGGAGCTTTTGAGGTATTGCTGTCACACTTTAGGTTTCTCCATGCGGTACAGGGCTTGGACCTTCAATATATGGTGGTATTCTTCATCGGTGACCTGGCCATCCTCGAGAGCTTTGCTGACAGACTCGTCGATAGTTAGTAGCATACTTTGTGCCAGTGCCACGTACTTAGCATGAGCTTCTCCAGCCTCCTTGTGATCTGCCGCTGCCCCACCCCCATGCCCGTGGCAAAGACTGGCGGCTAGTGTCACGCAACCCAGCGGGATGGCGACGATGGTCCCCACCCCTGTAGCAAGAGTGGCCACAGCTGCCACCCCAGCACTGGCTCCAATCACACCCACAGCAGTAGTTGTACACGCGAGGACATTGTAGGGTATCTTTTATCGCCTGAGCGTTCTGCTGTACTTTTCTGCCTCATGGCCGAGATTCTGATGGTATCTATCTGCTGGAGTAGCCAGCCGTGGATGGTACCGCCCTCGTCGGCCGTCAGAGAGGGGTATATTTCTGATTGCTTCCGCCACTCTGATTTTGCCATATTCCTGGAGATTAAGCCTGCATCACCTGCAGAAGCTGCTCATGAGTCCTAGAAGGGTACATTTTGAAGAGTCTGGCGAACCATGCCAGCTTGCTGGTTTCGAGACAGACGTCTCTTAGACAGAGTTCATCCAGCACTATGTCGGGTGCCAGTAGCTTTCTGAGACGTGACATCTGGAACTTCACCTTATGACCAAGATAGTAGGTCCGCCGCTGGATGGCTTTCTTGGTCTTACACTTCTGTGCCATCTCCTCTTCCCACTGTATGACATCTGGCTTATCGTCGTCTGTGAAGACACCTGGCTCATCATCATATGTGAAGACATCTGGCTCATAGTCCTGCTTACTCTCTGGCTCATCCTCGTCCGTGGTCTCTGCTGCATCGTCCGGGTCTCCGCTACATCTGGCTCATCGTCCCGCTTACTCTCCTCCAGGATGGCCTGCCAGTATCGGGAACCTTCACTGTTCCTTCGCCTCCTTGCAAGGCCCGCGTTTCATTGATACAAGCTCTCCCGCTGTAGCCACTCCTTGTTGCAGTGCGAGCATCTGTTCGTTTAAGGCCTTTATCTGTGCAGGGGTCATGAAGGGGCAACCCTGTAGCAGGCTCTTCATCATCTCGGCAAAGGTCAGATATTCCTGGTGTGATATCATGTCATCAGGTCAATGAGTAATAAGAGTGTAAACTCTAAATGGGCGTCCGATATCCCATCCGTGCTGGCATATATGTTAATGGAGGGGCTGTCAAACAGGTGATTTACAGGTGTGAACAGGCTAGGACTGATAGCTTTCCATAGGTTGCTGTTGGCACCTGGGAGATACTCTATCACGTCCCGGCCGACTTCTACCAGTGAGCTGCTGTGTGCACTGCCTAGAGGTTGATGTAGCACATCGGCGTGTATGTATGTTGTGCCCCGCTGGGGTACCTCGAAGAGGACCCATTCTACACACTACTGTACCACCCATCTCCCCTCTAGAGAGGGTGAGATTACATTCTCACCACCGGAGAGCAGCAGTCGGACAATCGGCATGGTTATATGTCTTGGTTTAAACCCCTCCTATAGCGTGCTATGGAACCCATATTTGCTCACTCGACTGGTCTTGCTGACCTGGCAGATGTGTACGCAGTTGATGCTGCCAAGGTAGAAGAGAGCAATGGCAAGTCATTCGCCCTACAGTACGAAGCAAACTCAAAGGCATTCTCCCTCCACCCCATTGGTGGTGATGGGGTGGAGCTGCTCACAGACCTCAAGGATGTTTCGAAGGAGTGCCTGGGTCGCAACATAGATAGCCACAAGATCATGTTTCGGTACGATTTCCCGAAGAGGAAGTACATCCTTGAGCCGTTGATTGAGCTCTTGGATACAGAGGTGGCAGACATCAACACCCTAAATAACGACCTCAGCCTTCATCTGGTCAAACCCTATTCAAGTGGTGCCCCACCGATGGCCCATGATGGTTTGCTATTGACCCTGGCAAAAAACCTGCAGTTCATATTTGAGAAGAATGAAGTGTGGTACCGCGCTGGACCTGGGGGTGACTGGCGAACATGGTTGCCCCTATATAGGCCTCCCGCAGTCATTGACATAGAGGTTACTCCCCTCTCCACTGTTGTGAAAAAGGATGGGACAGTTCGAAAGCTCTACAATCGGGGATCATCCTTCCTCACCTACATAGGTGAACGTGTCTCCCTGACGAGGGTAGGTCACCGGATCGGGGTTACAGGTGGAAAGCTGCTGCTGCCTCGTCCATTCGATGGACCAGAAGAAGCGGTTAACCTCCAGGAGAGCACCCTACGGGTAGATGGTGTGTCACATGTCTCCAAAGTCAAGGGTGCTGTTAAACTGCTTCAGCGAGTCGGACTCACTAGCCCGCAAACGACTCATATAGTCCTAGAGCTACGTTTCTTAGCCGGCGGCAGAGTGAAGCAGCTAGCCACTGCCCCTGAGGGGATGAAGATCACTATCGATCCTGATGGAACAGGGCTCACTCTGGCACAGATATTTCTCGAGGGGTTCACTCTGTTCAGTTTAACTCTTCATATATAGCCATGATTCTCATCATACTGCTCGTGCTGGCATCTACAGCAGTGGCACAGGGCGCTGAGACTGCCATGATATTGGATGCCAAGTGGGCCCACTTCCGGGATGACCCCCAGTACAATCCTTGGGTCGACCCCTTGCGGAGAAACATTTACAACCGCTTTCACCCACGTAAAGAGATCGAGTCTGTCTGCCACTTCTATGGGGTGGAGAGGGTAGCCCGTGGTTGTCTTCTGGAGATTCCTGCTCAGCACCAGATTCTCTGCGTAACATGTGAACATGCCAGAGTCTGCCGTGGTTCACATGCTAATCACTTTAGCCTCCTCCCAGGTCAGCGTTGTCAAGGTAGATGGAAGCCCCTATGGGTAGTCCCATCATGCCGATGCGACTCTGGCAGAGACTACGTGTTTGTCTGAGCCTACACAGAATAGAGAGAGAGGCCGGCCCTGTAGATGATGGCGATCAGTGGTGTATATCACTGTGGAGGGTTGTCTCTAAATGGGCGTTCAGCCCCTGGTAGTAGTAGTGTCGGGATGATCCTACCTCCCTGGCAGCCGTTCGGCGATCCGTGGTGGCCCCCGTCTCAACAACCTATGCCCCAGGGATTGAGAGGGTGGTGGGGGCTCATTTGTCTAAATGGAAATCCAGTTGATGGAGGGGGGGGTGCTCATTTGTCTAAATGGAAATCCAGTTGAGGGAGGTGGTATCATTTTACTACCGACACTACTACTGGTCTTAATTTGATTGAAAGCTGTTGCTGCCGATGGCATCAATGGCTTCCAATCAAATAAAGTCCAAAATATCCAACAGCACATTTCTTAGATCGTATTCAAAATTGTGCTGCATAACATAGTATTTCAATCTTGTTTTGTAGACATATTAACTTATTTATGTGCTGTACCGTATCAAATTGTTAGTATATCTATACAATTGAACATGTTGCATGTAGATATTTCGCATTCATACATGTAATTTAACATTTAATTTTTTTTTTTCAAAATACTTAAAAATAATAATTTAACCCGTAGCAAACTGATGTCAATATTCTATATTTTACTGTGTCAATAGCAAAGAAACTTGTTTACATTTTTCACCAATTTTGGTGGAACATGTTGCTGTCTATGACAGCACCATCTTCCACCAAATTTGTTGAAAAACGAATTCCAGTTCATCTTTTAATTTAATTTGAAAATTAAAAATTTTGACATCAGACTGGTAAGGGTTAAGAACATCTGTACATACATGTATCATGACTTCTGTCTTTAACCCATTCACCGATGAATTCCCCATCTGAATTTCAAACCAACCATGTAATCTAATGCAGGAAAGCGGTTGAAGATATTGCAATTAATATTTAACTGGGCAGCCCTGTCTTCCAGCCAGCCATATTCATTTCTAAATATTCAACAGATTATGCTTTACTTATTAAAAAATGTAATTTATCAAGGATTTCTCGCTGAAAGGTGTTAAATTAAATGCATTCTATTTTACTATTAATACATGCTTTACTCAGGAATATCTATCAAAAAATAACAAATGGACAGACAAAGTGGAGCTTGAGGACTTCATGAATTACCTGGTGAAGACATACAGCGTCCCTACTGCCTTTCATCTCGGTGTCCGCATTCGAAGTCTTGCTCTTGCAATTCAGGTGTGTATTCTTGCAATTCAGGTGTGTATTTAATGCCTTTCTGATCAGGCCAGCTAAAGTAGGCCTCTGCGGTGGTCTTGAGGAATGGCTAAGAGAAGAGTATTTCAAAAACTAACATTGGAATGCCTGGCTCAGTAAGCGGACCAGTTATTTCACTGATAATTTTTCTAAAATAATCTCTGCCTATTTGCTTGACCAATTCGATTCATTAAGCGGTGTTAAGGTGTTAAAGACTGGCAGTCTAAATATAACATGATCAATTTGAGTTTGCAGACCCTCACGCTCTCATTGTTGCCGCATTGTACAGTTGATGCCATGGCAGTCATCTGTCCATCCATCCGTCCGTCATCTGTCCATCCGTCCGTCCGTCCAACATCAAACGACTTCTCAAGAACCACTGGGCCGATTTCAATTATATTTGTCAGGAAGCATCCTTAGGCGATAGGGATCCAAGTTTGTTCAAATGAACCTGATCGGCCAATTTGGCCGGCGGCCATCTTGTATTTAGGACGATTTTAGGAAATGGCTTTAAAAATCTCCGAAACCGCTTAGGGGATTGATGCAAATCTCATGAAATATAATCTAGGGCAAGAGCTGAACCAAATTTGTTCAAGGGAACTTGATTGGTCCCATGGTTCGGTGGCCATCTTGGTTGACCTAGTTTTAGTGAAAATGACTTCTCCAGAACCGCTGAAGGGATCGGGCCGAAATTTGGCAGATATGATTAGGGCCTAAGGGCCATTAGAGTTTGTTCAAGAGAAGTTGATCCCTAAAAAAACATGGCCGCCGTGGGCCAATCAAAAGATAGCGTGTTTGGTGGCCATATTGGATTTTTTTTTTTTGATGGATTTTGAGGCTGAAATTGGTTTTGTATGTGTTTTACGGTATTCTGATCATGAATTTACAATTTTCGAAACTGTCGGATAAATGGTTTGGCGGCCATCTTGGATCATTTTCCCGCCAAAAGCTCCCATACTAGAGCAATGGGAAATTTAAAATGTTTTTTTCTCGCGAACTACTGATCCGATTTCAATTATATTTTGCAGGACGCATCCTTATGGCATAGCGATTCAAGTTAGTAAAAATGAAGATGATCGTCCAATTGGGCCGGCGGCCATCTTGGATTCTGTCTGATTTTTAGAAACGTCTAAAAATCTCCGAAACCGCTTGGGCGATTGATGCAAACCTCATGAAATATGATTTAGGGCAAGTGCTGAGCCAAATTTGTTCAAGGGAACTTGATTGGTCAAATGGTTCGGCGGCCATCTTCGTTGACCTGGTTATAGCGAAAATGACTTCTCCAGAACCGCTGAGGGGATCGGGCCGCAATTTGACAGATATGATAAGATAAAGTTTGTTCAAGAGAAGTTGATTTCTCAAAAAGCATCGTCAAAATATAGCATGTTTGGCGGCCATATTGGATTTTTTTATTTGATGGATTTTGAGGCCGAAATTGGTTTTGTATGTGTTTTGCGGTATTCTGATCACGAATTTACAATTTTCGAAACTGTCGGATAAATGGTTTGGCGGCCATCTTGGATCATTTTCCCGCCGAAAGCTCCCATACTAAAGCAATGGGAAATTTAAAATGAGAACTACTGGGCTGATTTCAATTATATTTGGCAGGAAGCATCCTTAAGGCATAGAGATTCAAGTTTGTTCAAACGAACCCGATCTGCCAATTTGGTCGACAGCCATCTTGGATTTCGTCCGATTTTTAGAAATGTCTTTAAAAATCTTTTTCTCCAAAACCGTTTGAGGGATTGATTCAGACCTCACGAAATATGATCTAGGGTAAGAGCTGAACCAAGTTTGTTGAAGGGAACTTGATTGACCAAATGGTGCAGTGGCCATCTCGGATGACCTAGTTTTCTCAAAAATGACCTTCCCTAGAACCGCTGAAGCGATCAGGCCGAAATTTCTGATATATGATTAGGGCCTAAGGGCCATTAATGTTTGTTCAAGAGAAGTTAACCCATCAAAAAACATGACCGTGGTAGGCCAATCAAAATATAGCGTGTTTGGTGGCCATTTTGGATTTTTTTATTTGATGGATTTTGATGCCAAAATTGGTTTTATATATGTTTTTGGGTATTCTGATCTCAAATTTGCAATTTTCGGCGCTGTCAGATAAACGGTTTGCGGGACATCTTAGATCATTTTCCCACCAAAAGCTCCCATACTAAAGCAATGGGAAATTTTAAATGTCTTTCTCGAGAACTACGGGGGCCGATTTCAATTATATTTGGCAGGAAGCATCCTTAGGGCATAGAGATTCCATTTTGTTCAAACGAAGCCGATCGGCCAATTTGGCCGGCGGCCATCTTGGATTTCGGATGATTTTTAGAAATGTCTAAAAATCTCCAAAACCATTTGAGGGATCAATTCAGACCTCATGAAATATGATCTATGGTAAGAGCTGACCCAAGTTTGTTCAACGGAACTTGATTGACTAAATGGTTCAGTGGCCATCTTGGATGACCTCGTTTTGGCAAAAACGACTTCGTCCCCAGAACCGCTGAAGCGATCAGGCCGAAATTTGCGATATATGATTAAGGACTAAGGGCCATTAAAGTTTGTTCAAGAGAAGTTGATCTGTCAAAAAAACTGGCTGCTTTAAAATGTCTTGAAAAATCTCCAAAACCGCTTGGGTGATCAATTGAAAACGCATGAAATATCATGAAGGGCAAGAGCTGCACCAAGTTTGTTTCAAAGGAACTTGATTGGCCAAATGGTTTGGTGGCCATTTTGGATAACCTAATTTTTGCCAAAATGACCCCAGAACTACTGAGTGAAATTTGGGAGATATAAATAGCCGCCGAGTGCCATTAAAGTTTCTTCAAGGGAAGCGCTATGTCAGAAACATGGCTGCAGTGGACCAATCAAAATGTAGCATGTTTGGCGGCAATATTGGACTTGCAAAAATGTCCACAAACTCATTTAGAAGACTACTCCTAAACAACCCACCAACAATTGTGACAAAAATGCATAATGCTCCAGGTGAGCGACACAGGCCCCTTGGGCCTCTTGTTGGTTATTGGGACTTCAAATTTGGCATTTTCAAAAATGTCGGATAAACAGTTTGGGTACCATCTTGGATCAATATCCCGCGAAAAACTCCCATGCTAAAGCAAAGAAATGGTAAATGTCTTCGCTTGGCTGATTTCAAGTATATTTGGCAGGAAGCATCCTTAGGGCATAG
This sequence comes from Chaetoderma sp. LZ-2023a, assembly GCA_034401795.1. Classification (NCBI taxonomy): domain Eukaryota; kingdom Metazoa; phylum Mollusca; class Caudofoveata; order Chaetodermatida; family Chaetodermatidae; genus Chaetoderma; species Chaetoderma sp. LZ-2023a. The sequence goes on from CM067359.1 coordinate 146,514,572, forward strand.
GGATCCAAGTTTGGTTAAAGAAGCCGATCAGCCAATTTGGCTGGCAGCCATCTTGGATTGGAAATTGCATGGGGGATCGATTTAAAACTCATGAAACATCATCTGGAGCAACTGCTGAACCAGGTTTGTTTAAAGGAACTTGATTGGCCAAATGCTTAGGCGGCCATCTTGGCTCCAGAACCGCTGAACCGATCAGGCCGAAATTTGTGAGATATGAAGCGTGCCTAAACGCCATTAAAGTTTATACATGGAAAGTTGATGCATCAAAAATACATATCTGCCATGAATCAGTCAAAATTTTGCGTTTTTTCCCTGACATCGTGTATTTTCTGCAAATTTCTGAGAAAATCATTTAAAGACTACTTATTAACTGCTGAGCCAATTTTAATAAATCTTTCCTCTAAACCTTCTTCACAGTAATTAGATTGGTAAATTTGTCCAGTGGTCATCTGATCTTGTTCGGTTGTGCCAGTGGCCAATAATTCTATGTGAGCGATACAGGCCCCTTGGGCTTCTTGTTTAATTTTGACAACAAATGCCCTAATTTTACAAGAAAAGTCCCCCAGATGCTGTTTTTACGTGTGGCAGTACCCTGCCATTTAGTCAATCAAGGTAAAACAATGTTAATGGAATTCACTGATGTTTTAATGCTATTGTCAGATGTTGAAGAAAGCTAAGCGTGATGCTGGTGGTGCGCGACGTGCTGTTCTCGAGCTACAGATGCAGGAGATGAAGAATGGTGTTAGAGATGCTATGCATAAGTTTTCTTCTCATATAATGCAGCCATCAGACGACGGTGGATCTGAAATCAGGAGGCATTATTCCAGCTCACCACCGGAACAGGTAGATTGTTATTAGCTACTAGCTGAAGGTGGTAATGTACAATGTAAACTTTAACGGAGGAATCCAGTTTATCTATCAATCATATGATGTCATAATCAACTATGTGACGTGTAGGCTGATGTCATAATCAATTATATGAATGACACGATTTAGTCCATCATAAACGCTTAATAGCCCGTCAAGTTGTGCAAATTGTATGTCTTACATGTAACCTATTAACCCTTTAATGGACCTTTCCAGTTTTAGCTATGCCCCGCCCATCTCTAGCTAAGCTCCACCCATAGCTCATGTTGGGATCGTTCGATCTCTGAACACCCTGACTATCAATTTCCAAAAAACCCTACACATTTAAGCTATTGAATATTTTGAAACCAATTTGACAGTGTGCTGTTACTGCCTAAGGCAGCAACAGCGCCCAGTCAAATTAGTTTCAAAATATTCAACAGCATGTTTATTAAATAGCAAACAATTACAAAGACATACAATTCATACAATGTGTCGGGAGTATTTGAGATTTGGTGACGGTCTATATGGAACCCTTTGTGACGTAATGATTTTGACGTCATCATACATGCGCTGTGCTGATTATGACGTCATACGAGGTCAGATAATGGATGAATACTCTGGAAAGGTGAATTGTCAAGCCGGCCTAAACCGGCCTCTACAGTGGTCTTGAGGAATGTCCATTTGGAGACCAAGAGAAGACTATTTTTGAAAATTTACAACATTCCAGTGGTAAAATTTCAAAAATAATTCTCTCTTGGCCTGCAAAGGGACAATCAATTAGCAAATACTTGTACTTTCTTGACCAAATCTGACCATTACGGGTTAAGGACCAAATTTTGTCCAAAAAAAAATCAAAATATTTCTATATTGAATGTCCAGCTGCAGGCGAACAGAAGACTATATTTGAAAATTAACTGCTGGAATGACTGGCTCGCTTACCCGAGCAATCTCCATTTGTAGGCCAAGAGAAGACTATTTCTGAAAATGTATTACTGGAATGCCTGGCTCGATGTGTGAGTGAGTCATTTCAGTGATACATTTTCAAATATATTCTTCTCTTAGCCTGCAAATTAACATACATGTACATTCACTGAAAAAATGCCAATATTCGTGTCCGATTGCATTAACCCTTTCATGACGAAGTTTGCCCAAACCGGCCTCTGCAGTGGTCTTGAGGAATGTCCATTTGTAGGCCAAATTAAGACTATTTTTGAAAGTTTACCACTGGAATAAGTGGCTCGGTAACCAAGCCAGTCATTCCAGTGGTAAATCTTCAAAAATAGTTCTCTTGGCCTGCAAATGGACATTCAAAAATCACATATTTAGATTTTTTGACAAAATGTAGTCATAATAAGGTTAAAGAGTAAGTTAAGAGGTAGGTTTTGAAATATTTTATGCAGTCATGGAAGTAGAAATTATTCACGATTTTGATTATTTATTTTTTAATCATATTAAATTAATCTTGATTTTCGATCTAATCGCACAAACCTACATGTGCATTCACCAGCACATGACCATGGTTTGGCATAGTTAGTAATGGCGGGGAGCTGGCCAGTTCTCCTTTTCAGAGTATCTGTCCATCATCTGACCTCGTATGACATCATAATCAGCTCAGCCCTTGTATGATGACATCATAATCATTACGTCACAAAGGGGTCCATATAGACCGTCATCCGACACGTTGTATGAATTGTGTCTTTGTAATTCTTTGCTATTTAATAAACATGCTGTTGAATATTTTGAAACTAATTTGACTGGGTGCTGTTGCTTCCTTAGGCAGCACCCAGTCAAATTAGTTTCAAAATATTCAACAGCTGACATGTCCCTGTGTAGTTCTTTGGAAATTGACTGTCAGGGTATTCAGAGATCGATCTATCGATCCCAACATGAGTGAGGTGTGGGTGGAGCTTAGCTAGAGATGGGCGGGGCATAGCTAAACCCGGAAATGTCCATTTGCTGGGAAGTGAGATCAATGTTCATCTACATGCATATTTAACCATTTAATGGTCACGGAAATTAAAATTCTTGCGTGGTGAATGTCCATTTCCAGGATATAATTTCTGGAGATTTACAACTACAATGACTGGCTCGATTGTCTATCCAGGCATTTCAGTGGTAAATTTTCAAGAATAGTCTTCTGGTGTGCAAATGGACATTGCCTGAGAGCATTCAAGTGGCCGGTTTTTGGCCAAATTGACCCTTAGCCCTTTAACTCTCGAATTTGTACAAGTAAAATTTCAATTTCCTCATAGAAAGTGTCCATTTGCAAACCAAGAGATTATTTTTTTAATTTGCCACTTGAATGACTGGCTCGGTTATTGAGCCAGTAATTTCAGTGATAAATTCAAAAAAAATAGTCTTCTCTTGTCTGCAAATGAAACTTTCTCAAGACAGCTGCAGAAATTGTTTTGGGCTGATATGAGTGTTAAAGTGGTACAATACGTATATGTACACATGTACATAGGCTTGCGTGATTACATGATTAAATCGAAAATTGCAATTGTTTTAAATCGTGAATTTATATGATTAGAATATTTAATAATCGAATAATCATAAATATTTTTTATTGCATAAAATATTTCAAAACCTAACTTTCAATTACTTTTCAATGCGATCGGTCATGAAAAATTACATTTTGCGTAGTGAATGCATGCCCATTTGCAGGGCAAGAGAAGACTGTTTTTTGAAAGTGTATTACTTGAATGCCTGCATTCCAGTGATACATTTTTTCAAAAATAGTCTTCGCGTGACCTGCAAATGAACTTTTCCAAACAACATTGTAATTTTTGTCATTAATATTCTTTTGTTGTTATGTCTTGGTAATTTGTATCAATGTTGATTAATCGAGTAATCACGATTATTTTTTAATAATCGATCGCGATCACTCATTGCAATAATCACACAAGCCTATATGTACACATCATGCATGTGATACTAAGATTGGAATGCTAGTTTACATCTATTTGGAAGTCCTTGTTCTGTTCTTGACAGGTAATTCGCGAGATCTTTGGTAAATTTCACCTGCTATTGTCGATGGAAACTCCAAATACTGCTGCGGCGAGGTCGAGACACAATAGGATAGAAGCGTCCATCAAGAATTTCTTATTGACGATGCAGGAAGATGAGTTGGCTAGAATGCTGCTGCATCTCGCTATCTGTATTAGCAGTCTTGATCTCCAGGTATCTATACACGTATCATCTACACCTGACAGTAACACGTACTATGATTTCTGCTTTATTTTACATGGTGATAGCTGACTTTTAACACTAATCATGTCAGGAAAGAAACAACGAATTTGTTGTGAGTAAAGGAATATTCTGTTGAATATTTTGAAACAAATTCTTCTGAGAGGTGTTGCTATAATAAGCTGTTGTTGCCTGTGGCAAAACAGGCACTCAAAATCTGGATAGGTGTTTTGATATTGAGACACTGTAATTTGAAGGGTTAAGAAATTTTCACTGATTATGATCAATATTTATAATACATGTACACATACTTCAATGTAATTTTAGGGTACAGAATTGTTGATGGCCAAGCAGAACTGAAAATATTCGCTCTCCTGAACGCACCCATGTTGTCTACTGCGATGCTCTTGACCTATTATTAACATTAACAAATTTCATGTTTTGCTGCATCATATAACACTGACAAAACTCAACTAATCATGGAAGTTTGGTCATACAAACGAGGACATCCTCGGTCAGGGTTTCAGAGCAACAGAATTGTCGTCATCTGAAACCTTTTACAAACACATGCACTGCGCATGTGCATGCATGCATGCACACAGAAAAGTTATCCCGCTTCTTCAACCCCTAAGAAGCTGTACCACTGCCAGGGAAGTGGTATTAGAGGACAAAAGAAAATGGTTACATGTACCAATATGTGTTGGCCTATTACATTACGTCTGTCATGTTTGTGTTCACTTTAACCCTTGAACTTTTTCAAGAAAATTGAAATTTTCTCACGGAAAACGTCAATTTGCAGAGTAAGATAAGACTATTTTTGAAAATTTACGACGAATGACTGGCTCGGTTATCGAGCCAGTCTTTCCAGTGGTAGATTATGGAAAATAGTCTTCTCTTGGTCTGCAAATGGACATTTCTAAAGACGAATACAGAAGCCGTTTTTGGCTGATAATCCATCTTGGATTATTTTCCAGCCTAAGCAGGTTAGCATTTGTTCAACACATTATCTTTCTCGTGTTCCTATCATATGTTCTATTCTAATGCATTGACAGACGAAATGACCAAAACAAAGTACTAAGGGCTTCACTTAAATTCCATTATGAAAGATTACTATTTAACATCATACCATATTATAAAATCATCCACTTAAACTATAGGAAATATCTGAATGAAAAATATATTGGCATTACATCAGTTTAACCCTGTAACACTCAGCCAAAAATGGCTTCCGCAGTGATCTTGAGAAATGTCCATTTGCAGACCAAGAGGAGACTATTTTTGAAAATTTACCACTGGAATGACTGGCTCGATAACCGAGCCAGTCATTCCAGTGGTAAATTTTCAAACAGGCTCTTCTCTTAGTCTGCAGATGGACATTTTCTATAAGAAAATTTAAATTTTTTCAATAAATTTGAGGGTTAAAGGCTTAATATCAAATTGGACAGCAATTATATGTGGTATTATGGTTATGGAATTAATCAATTATTGACACACCGTAGACTTGTCCACTGCACGACTACATAGTTTCAACATTTTAGGTCTCATCAGGCGCAGACCTATACATGTCAAAAACATTTCATAGTTAACCCATTAACCCTCGAATTTGTTCAAGAAAGCGATGATTTTCTCATAGAAAATGTCCATTTGGAGGTGAAGAGAAGACTATTTTTGAAAATTTACCACTAGAATGACTGACTCTGTTATTGTATTCTCTTGACCAAATCTGACCATCAAAGGGTTAAGGACCAAATTTTGTCCAAAAAAAAAAAAATCAAAATATTTCCGTATTGAATGTCCATTTGCAGGCGAACAGAAGACTATATTTGAAAATTAACTGCTGGAATGACTGGCTCACTTACCCGAGCCAGTCATTCCAGTGGTCAAATTTTCACAAAGAAGTCTTCTCTTGGTCTGCAAATGGACATTTTTCAAGACCACTGCAGAAGCCATTTTTGGCAGATTTGAGTGTTAAGACGTTAAGCTACTAACCAACATTTAGAATTAGAATCTGTCAAATACACGAAACCTGTGCATGTATGTAGACAGGGCTAGATTTTAACACTAACCCGTTAACCCGATGATAGTAAAATTTCATACGGGTTAGTAAAACTACACCGGCACTAACCCACATAGGTTAGTAATGCTCTCAGAGACTTATAATTACATTATGCTCATTACCCAACAGAAATTGACAAAAGAACAGATATTCTGCTACCTTCAATCCACAGTATTTCTAGTCAAGCACTTGGCTCTAACAACCAACATGGGTTAGTAATGCTCTCAGAAAAAATACAAAAAAAAGACGTATAATGACATTATGCTCATTACCGAACAGAAATTGATAAAACAACTGCTTTTCTAATACCTTCAATCCTCAGTATTTCTAGTCAAGCACTCGCCTGTAACAGTAGTCATATTATTAACCAAATTATTTACAATGTAACAAATATTCTGTTGAATATTTTGAAATTAATTTGTCTGGAAGCTGGTGCTCAACGGCTTCCAGTCAAAATATTTTCAAAATATTCAACAGCTTTCCTGTGCGGTTGTCTTGGAATTGATTTTTAGCTCACCGGGCCTGAAAGGCCAAGTGAGCTTATGCCGTGTCGACCGTCCGGTGTCCGTCAACTTTTTCTTTAAACGACTTCTTCTCAAGAACCACTGGGCCGATTTCAATTATATTTGGCAGGAAGCATCCCTACGGCATAGAGATTAAAGTTTGTTCAAACGAAGCCGATCTGCCAAAATCCAAGATGGCCACCTGCCAAAATGTCCGATTTTTAGAAACACTTTAAAAAATCTCCGAAACCGCGGGAGGAATTGATTCAAAACTCATAACACATCATCTAGTGCAAGGGTAGACCCAAGTTTGTTCAAGGCAACCTGATTGGCCTATTTGCCTGGTGGCCATCTTGGATGACCTAGTTTTCGCGAAAACAACTTCTTGGTAAATATGCTTAGGGGCTATGGTCCATTCAAATTTGTTCAAGCGAAGTTCGTACGTGAAAAAACATGGCCGCCATCACCCAATCAAAATTTAGCGTTTGTTGGTCATATTGGCTTTTTTGTAGTTGATGTATTTTGATGGCGAAAATTGCTTTATATGTATATGCGTATCGGTGTGGCGAGTTCAAATATGCCACGTTCGAGACTGTCGGATAAACGGTGTGGTTGCCATCTTGGTTTGTTTTCCCGCCATAGGCTCCCATAGTAAAGCAATGGGCCCATAGTAAAGCAATGGGGAATTCTTTAAACGACTTCTTCTCAAGAACCACTGGGCCAATTTCAATTATATTTTGGAGGAAGCATTCATAGGGCATAGAGATCTAAGTTTGTTCAAACGAAGCGGATCGGTCAAAATCCAAGATCCAGCCAAAATGGCTGATTTTTAGAAACACTAAAAGATCTTCTCCAAAACCGCTGGAGGAATTGATTCAAAACTCATAACACATCATCTGTGGCAACGGTAGACCCAAGTTTGTTCAAGGCAACCTGATTGGCCGATTTGCTTGGCGACCATCTTGGATGACCTAGTTTTCGCGAAAACAACTTCTACCGAACCGCTGAAGGGATAGAGGTGAAATTTTGTAAATATGCATAGGGACCAAGGGCCTTTCAAGTTTGTTCGCTAAAAAATATGGCCGCCATCAACCAATCAAAATTTAGCGTTTCTTGGTTATATTGGCTTTTTTGTATTTGATGTCTTTTGATGGCGATAATTGCTTTATATATGCTTATCAGTGTGGCCAGTTCAAATATCCCACTTTCGAGACTGCCGAATAAACGGTTTTCCTGCCATCTTGGTTTGTTTTCTCACCATAGTCTCCCATAGTAAAGCAATGGGCCCATAGTAGAGCAATGGGGAATTCTTTAAACGACTTCTTCTCAAGAAGCACTGGGCCAATTTCAATTATATTTGGGAGGAAGGATTCATAGGGCATAGAGATCTAAGTTTGTTCAAACGAAGCGGATTGGTAAAAATTCAAGATGGCCGATTTTTAGACACTTTAAAAAATCTCCGAAACTGCAAGAGGAATTGATTCAATACTCATAACACATCATCTATGGCAACATTAGACCCAAGTTTATTCAAGCCAACCTTATTGGCCTGTTTGGTTTGGCAGCCATCTTGGATGACATGGTTTTCCCGAAAACGACTTCTCCCCCCGAACCACTGAAGGATAGGGCTGAAATTTATTAAATATGCTTAGTGACCAAGGGCCATTCAAATTTGTTCAAAGGAATTTCATATGTTAAAAAATATGGCTGGCATCAACCAATCAAAATTTAGCATTTGGTGGTCATATTGGGTTTTTTTTGTGTATTTGATGTATTTTAATGGCGAAAATTTCTCTATATATGCTTATCAGGGTGGTGAGTTCAAATATGACACTTTCGAGACTGTTGGATAAACGGTTTGACTGCCTGCCATCTTGGTTTGTTTTCCTGCCATAGGCTCCCATAGTAAAGCAATGGGCCCATAGTAAAGCAATGGGGAATTCTTTAAACGACTTCTCAAGAACCACTGGGTCGATTTCAATTATATTTGGCAGAATGCAGCCTTAGGGCATAGAGGTCTAAGTTTGTGCAAACGAAGCTGATCGGCCAAAATCCAAGATGGCCACTGGCTAAACCAGCCAATTTTTAGAAATGTCTTTAAAAATCTCCGAAACGGCTTGGGGTTTGATTCAAAACTCATGAAACATCATCTAATGCAGGAGGAGAACCAATTTGTTCAAGAGAACCTGATTGGTCCATTGGCTTGGTGGCCATCTTGGATGAGCTAGTTTTCGTGAAAACAACTTCGTATCCAGAATCGTTAAACGGATTGGGCCGAAATTTGGGAGATATGATAAGGGACTAAGGGCCATTAAGTTTTGTTCAAAAGTAGTTGATACATAAAGAAACATGGCTTCTGTTTTCTTGTTATAATTCTGCTCAACTCTGTATGGTTCTATTTATTAGCTCACCGAGCCTGAAAGGCCAAGTGAGCTTATGTCGTGGCGACGGTCCGTCGACCGTCCGTCAACTTTTCCTTTAAATGACTTATCAAGAACCGCTTGGCCAATTTCAATTGTATTTGGCAGGAAGGGCATAGGGATCCAAGTTTGTTCAAATGAAGCCGATCGGCCAATCAGGCCGGCGGCCATCTTGGATTTGGCCGATTTTTAGAAACGTCTTTAAAAATCTTCTCCGAAACCGCTTGAGGGATTGAAGGAAACCTCATGAAATATGATCTAGGGCAAGAGCTCAACCAAATTTATTCAAGGGAACTTAATTGGTCAAATAGTTTGGCAGCCATCTTGGTTGACCTAGTTTTAGTGAAAATAACTTCTTCCCCAGAACCACTGAAGCAATCAGGCCAAAATTTGGGAGATATGATTAGGGACTAAGGGCCATTAAAGTTTGTTGAAGGGAATGTGCTCCGTTAAAAAACATGGCCGCCGTGGGCCAATCAAAATGTAGCGTGTTTGACAAACATATTGGATTTTTTTATTTGATGGATATATGTTTTTGGGTATTCTGAGCTCAAATTTGCAATTTTCGAAACTGTCGGATAAACGGTTTGGCGGCCATCTTGCATAATTTTCTTGTCAAAAACTCCCATGCTAAAGCAATGGGAAATTTAAAATGTCTTCTCGAGAACTACCAGGCCGATTTAAATTATATTTGGCAGGAAGCATGCTGAGGGCATAAAGATCGAAGTTTGTTCAAATGAACCCGATCGGCCTATTTGCCCAGCGGCCATTTTGGATTTCGGCCAATTTCAGGAAATGTCTTTAAAAATCTTCTCCGAAACCACTTGTGGAATCTTCATCTAGGCCAAGAGGTAAGCCAAGTTTGTTCAAGAGGACTTGATTGAACAAATGGTTTGGCGACCATCTTGGATGACCTGGTTTTCACGAAAATGACTCCTCCAGAACCGCTGAAGGGATCAGGCCGAAATTTGGGCCATTAAAATTTGTTCAAGGGAAGTTGATCCATCAAAAAAACATGGCCGCCATGGGCCAATCAAAATGTAGTGTGTTTGGCGGCCATATTACACTTGCCAAAATGTCCACCAACTCATTTAAAAGACTGCTAAACCACCCACCAATAATTTTGTAAAAAATTAATGGTGCTCCACGTGAGCGACACAGGCCCCTTGGGCCTCTTGTTGTTGATGGCCTTTCTGGTTGAAATGCCTATGATGCAGGTGAGCGATACAGGCCCCTTGGGCCTCTTGTTTATAGGGTGATCAAGTTTGAGCTTACAAACTTCGGATTAAGCAAGTTTGCTGCAGGATAGTAAAATCATTGATGCGCTATCCTGGTCCAGGTTAGCAGAAAAAATCCTTAAAATTACTTATGCTAGTTGCGAGTTGCAACATTGCTAAAAAATTTTCTTCTAATTGTTTTCATTACTAGGCAGAATTGTGTGGCAAAGGAAAAGCAATAACAGTGGATTCATCATCATCATCTTCTTCATCAGATGATGACTCTGATACAGAGACAGCTAAGACTTCTCATGCCAAGCCTATATCTTATCCTGATGTTGGTTAGTATAGTAGGATTTTCATGACAAATATTACTTGAGATTTATCTAGATAATAATCGTGTCTGCATTATGTTTAATGGTATGCCAAACAGATTTGAATTTAACCCTTTGACACTCATATCAGCCAAAAATGACTTCTCCTTCGATCAATACTTACCATTATATTACTCATTGATAATACTGCTAGCTTGCTCTAGGAATCTAGATTTAGAAAGCTTTATTGGCTCCTGGGACTGGGTACCCGGTTCCCAACAACCGGGTACCCGTCTGCCAGAGACAATCATTCTTGTTTGCATAGCAACAAGAGTAATACATACTTTTTGCATATAGAAAAATCTTGGTGTTTTCTTTGTGCCTAATTAAGCTGTTTCTCTTGTGGAATTATTGGATTTACAACGGAAGGAGCTACTGAAACTCGGGTCATATTCTTTCATGTTATTCTCTAGCTATATGGAGACGTAAGTCTCTGAAATTTTGTCTATGTTGCATGTCCCAATTTCTGCCCCACCCCCACCCCCACAGCGTTTATTTTTTAGACCAAATTTGACCATTTAGTGAGTTAAAGGAATACTCAGCTCATATGGTGCTACATTTAGTTAGCTAATACATATTTTCAGATTTCATTCATATCATCAAGGAAAGGTATTTATTTTTAAAAAGTCTAAATGTTTATGTATTTCACAATTTTATGAAAGCAGCCATGATATAATTAGAGCCCCAGACAGGAAGGGGTGGAAGCCCTATCGTAATCACCACATCTGTCTGTCTGTCCATCCACAATATCTCGTAAACAGAATATCATACAGAACTGCATAAGATATTTTATTGAAACTTGGCGTGTGCCTCAGCTTGATAAGCAGATGTGCCTTTTGAAGAATTCAACGTTATAGGTCCGATATTTTGGATGAAAATGAGATTTTTAATGCAAAAACTCACAATTTTTGTCAATTAATCATAAACACCATATCATACAGAATCGTTTAAAATAATTTATTGAAAGTTGACAAGTGGCTCTTTATGATAGCAAGATGTGCCTTTTGAAGGATTCACCTTTATCGGTCCAAGATTTTGAGTGAAGATTGGCTTTTTAATGCAAAAACTCACGATTTTTGTCAATTTTCTCGTAAACACCATATCATACAGAATCGCTTAAAATAATTTAATGAAACTTGATATATGTCTCAGTTATGATACGCTGATGTATGATGAAGGTTCAATACTTTGGGTGAAAATGGGCTTTTTTAACCCAAAAACTCATGATTTTTGTCAATTTCCTCGTAATCAGCATATCATACAGAACCACTTCAGATATTTTAATGAAACTTTGATGTGTGCCTCATTTATGATATGCAGATGTGCCTTTTGAAGAAATCACCTTTATAGGTCCAATATTTTGGGTGAAAATTGGCTTTTTAATGCAAAAACTTACAATTTTTGTCAATTTCCTTTTTTAAATCTTTTATTTTATTTTTTATTTATTTTTTAATAATATGAAGGCTTTGAATAAAATTGCTACCTGTTCCATAGAGAAAGGAATTTCCAGTGATTGCGGGGGCCCTCTGAATCAAACAACGTTTTCCAGTTCATTTTGTTGTTTCCTTCACGTATCGTTTTGGCCTTCGTTTGAGTAGAATAATTTTGAAATTAATTCTTAAATATACCACGAATGTAATCGATATGGTTCCTGGTTCCATGTTTATACATCCTTCAAGTTTATGGGTGTATTATTGGCCTGCTATCATTCTTATCGCTAGCTTTCGCGATCTTGGTTGTAATGTTGCGGGTGTGGGGTGCAACTTTTAATTTATTGTCAAATATTTGAAAACTATTTGTCTGCCTTCCATTCCTGTTATGTACCGCTTGCTTATTTTAGGTTTTGTGCGTGTTTTCAGGCCAAGCCTACCTCGCAGCTTGCTCAGAGTGTCACAAATTCGTTAAAGTCGCCTATAAAGACCATGTCTGTTTTCGATGTTCAAAGTGCAATGTTGACAATAGGTGTAATGTCTGTTCAGTGTGGCCGGTCGAGTTTTTAGTTGAGTTCCTTACCCAGAGGCTGCGTCTGACGCGGGGTCAGGTGGTGCGAAAAGAAATCGGGGAGCATCCGTTTCGGTCCCGGGGTGGTGGGGTGGGGGTTGCTCCTCGTCTGCAGTTGGAGGGTTCGGAGATGGCACCTCCGGCGTGGTTTGGGCCCGCTATGCAAGGCTTCTTGCATAGTGTCCTGCCCGCGCTGGTGTCGTCTGATACCGAAGACTAGGGCAATCTCTCCGTGTCCGGTATGGACCCTGTCCTTGGACAGGGTTCTGGACTGGTTACAGAGGGGGCCATCTCGTATGGCTCCCTGGCGGGCTCCGGCCTGGTGGGTACTGTTTCTCTGCGGCCACCTCTGGGTGGTCCAGTAGTGGTAGCCGGTCGTGGGGCATGGAAGCCATTCGACAGTAGTATCATACATAAATTGTCAAGGCTGGACCAGGTCACCCACACTGTGTATGAAGGTGTGGGACTTGATTCAGTGGTGCAGGAATTACTCAGTTGTTTTGAAAGCAGCTCACATTCCTGGGCGATTGAACATTCTGATGGATGCTTTGTCTCGCAGACAGAGGATTCTGCCTTACAGAATGGTCTCTCAACCCTCCAGTTCTTCACAGGATCTTCGAGCATTGAGGCAAACCCAACGTGGACTTGTTCGCCACAAAGGAAAATGCTCAAATCATGACTTATGTCTCGCCGATTCCAGATCCAAATGCCATCGATACAGATGCTCTGGCAATAAGCTGGAGAGGGATGCACGCTTACGCGTACCAACCCACCATTCTTCTGCCGAAGATATTGGTGAAGATCAGGGAGGAACCATGCCTCGTCATGCTAATAGCGCCATTTTGGCCCAGCAGGGCGTGGCTCACGGATCTTTATCTGCTGGTGGACAATCCAGTGCAGCTGCCCGAGATTCCGAACATAATCTCCCAGGCCAAGGGCCGCTTCCTACAAATTGACTGCGTGGATGTTTTCAAACAACGTTCCACGTCGGAAGGCTTTTCTTAACAGGCCGCGAGAAGAGGGTCAACATTCAAGTCAATATAACCACAAGGTTAACACATTTTCAGAGTGGTGTGAAGGAAAGGGTACTGATCCTTTTCAATCCACTATTCAGCAAATAGCAGACGTTCTCTGAGCTGTTCTTTACGGGACTGGCTCCTGTCACAATTGCTGGATACAAGTCAGCTTTGGCATCAGTTATCCCTTGTCTAGCCAACAGGGATAGTCCAGAGGTGGCCCAGTTGAACGTGATGGTGAAGGGAATGAGCAATCTCTGACCGTGACAACCGATAATCATTCCAGCCTGGAGTCTATGTATGATTACTGTATTCTGTGGCTGTAGTCGTAGAACCATCCTACAACTGCAACCAGTCCTTCGCTTTTGCCCACTGTGTCTTGTCCTCAGCCCAAATCCTTCGCTTCCTCAGGTCCATTCTTGACTTGAGTGTACCTAATCCTCCTTTCTTGAGGTCACCTCGTAGCATGCTTAGCAGGTTTACACAATGACATCCTCTCCTGGCTCTGTATTTGCTGGCTCCGAGTAGGGCGAATTCCAAGGCTCTGCTGGTGTGTCTTCTGGCATCCTTAGCACATGGCCAAACATGGACCATCTTTGCTGGGTGACTTTTACAGACAGCGGCGGCGTATTATGCATCTTGTATAGTGCATCATTGGAAATTATGCTCTCTGGCCATCAGTGTCCGGTGATGGTGCATAGGTGTTTGCGGTGGCAGGCATAAGGTTTGTCTAGAGCTGCCTTTGAAGCTGCCCAGCTGTTACAGTTATACATCATCAAGGATATGCAGGTTGCATTGTATAAACGTAGCCTCTTTATCAAAGTCATCTTTGATCTATGAATCCATAGCTTCCAGAAGGACTGGAAAGCTATGTTCCCCATGATGCAGCGTGCAGCAATGTCAGCAGTGAGCCCAAGATTTTACTTTTCCTCCATAGTTCATCGACACGGAGTGGATCATCATTTTCTTTAGTTTCATGCTTTGTAGATAGGTATATGTGGGTGAACTCTGTTTTGGATTCATTCATAAAGAGATTCTCAATTTTTAGTTTGCTTGCAGCTATTGGGAGAGGTTCATCAGGGGGTTTCTTTTCCTTATCTATGAAGTCCACATCGTCGGCATATTCCATCTCTAGGGGCATGCCTAGGATTGACACCCGGAGGGGTTTGGTTTTGTGGAGTTTTCCTGCACAGATTTCAATGCAGCAATCAGGTAATGGGTGAAGAGCACAGGGTATAGCCCATCTCCCTGTGGGGAGCTGATTGATGCCTCAAACTCTACAGACTTCACTGACTTGACTCGTACTCTCAACTTGGTGTCTGCAAGCAGTAGTCTCACTAGTCGTAGCTTATCTTCATTACAACTGGCCTGGCGTAGTACATCTAGGATCTTTGAGCGTTTAATTGTGTCGAATGCTCGTGACATGTCAATGCCCTTTTGTGGAAATCCCGGTGTTTGGACATGACTAGCGACACAAGCATGCGTTGAGCCCATACAATGGCTGCGCAGCTGCGTCCACTTTTGAAGCCACTTTGACATGATCCGGTGAAGTCATCGATCTTGTCTCGGATGCGGCATAGAGTAACACTAGATAGGATTTTCCGTATGCTGTTAAGGAGCACAATGGACCGCAGATTGGCTGAGGGGCCAGGTGGCTTCTAGGGCTTGGGTAGCACGATAAGGATGCCATGGCCTACAGCGTCGATGGGAAGGTGAAGTCGATTAGGTGCGTGATCGGTTTTGAGATAATGTCGCTTGCATATTTGAATAGTTCATTGCTCATGCCATCAGGTCCAGAGGCACATCCATTTTTCAGGGCTTTAAGTGCCTTCTCAACCTCTGCTGTATTAATTGGTGTTAGTAATGGCCTGGGGTCTCCTGAGAATGGGTGCAAGTGCTCATCATCGTGGTCAGTGAACTGTTCCTTGAACCATTCTCGAATTGCCTCGGCTTTGCCCTGGTCAGTCCCGATAAAGTGTCCTTCAGAGTTGTGTACAGTTAGTGGTGGTGTTTAGTCAGCAACTCTCAGGGCTCGGGCTTCCTGAAACATTTTGTGGCAGTCATCCATAGCAGTGACTTCATCTGCTGGGGCGTCTGTTTGTTGGATAGCAAGATCTTTTAAGCGTTCGCTAATGTGACGCAGAATGTATTGCATTCCTGGCGTTTGGTGCCATCTTCACTTTGAAGTCTATCTTTGGTGCTTAATGTACTGGCCAAGCACCCTTTCGAACCTTTGGGTTCGGCTAATCTAAAGCATCTGTCTCTAAAGGAGGTTTTTCTATTGGCAGCTTCCTCAGCAAGAAGGCGCAGTGAGATGCATGCGCTTTCAGCAGAGAGAGACCGATTTATTGTCTCCGGAGAGTCTGCGATTGCTGCCTCAGAGTTTATGTCAAAGAACCAATGTTTGAAATATCCCAGCAATCCGATAATTATACCAAAGCTAACAAGGTTTGATCGTGATGGCAGTGCCTGGTGTCCAGTCAGTGCTTTGATCAAGTACAAAAGATGGACAGACTCGCTACGGTCAAATGATAGACATCTATGGATCTGCCATAAGAAAGCATATGGCGCCGCTTCCATTGATTCTATCTCTCGTTGGGTAGTCAAATGCATTCAGACTACCCACGAGATTGCGACTGGGCACCAGGTGCAATGTGCTAGGGCTCACGATGTTAGAATTATAGCTGCCTCGACCGCCCTATTCAATGGTGTCCTCTTAGAGGACATCATGGCCGTTGCACAATGGCACTGTGAGTCCTCTTTCATGGATTACTATATGAGGGACATGTCAGAATCCACCAATCCACTCGCTTTAGCTGTTTTGAAATGATAGTCTAGTGGCCACACTGTTCATCTCCCTTTTGATAACTTTGAAAAGCAAAAGTAGTAAGAACAGACGTGGTCAAGTGAGAGGAATTCAACCTTATGGGACACGTCTGGTCAAAAGTGTGTTGGTTGATGGCTCCATGTCTGGAATCCAATATTCATGAGGTAATTGAAGTTTGACAGTTTTTTGTATTATGTTTATATATCATGATCATTCATCTTATATATTCATGCTCATTCCCAGGCTTAGATGTGCAAAGAGCAGTTAACCCTCTTCGCATATTTGTGTTTTCAGGCGAGATGCATGTTCGCGAGTTCTCTCCCCTTTTTTAGGAGAAAAGGGGGAGGAGGGGGGGGGGGTATGGAGCGGTGATGCGGTCCCAAACTTGTCGGTCCTTCTAGGTCTCCGTATGTCAAGTTTAGGTCTAAGTTCTTTCTCCAGGGGCAAAAGAGGCTTTCTATAGCTTGCCCCTTCCTACCAGGTTACCGTCTAAATCTGGTGTTATCAATGAGTAATATAATGGTAAGTATTGATCGAAGGAGAATGAAGGAAATTTCAATTTCCCTTTCTCTGAGATCCTGCAATACTTACCATTATATTACGGACCCTGCCTCCCAGCCCCATGGAGGCAAGCCATAGGTATTCTGCAAACAATATGAGTGTCTCTGGCAGACGGGTACCCGGTTGTTGGGAATCGGGTACCCGGTAGAACTTTCTAAATCTAGATTCCTAGAGCCGGCTAGCAAGCGAGCTGTATTATCAGTGAGTAATATAATGGTAAGTATTGTTAGATCTCGGAGAAAGGGAAATTGAAATTTCCCTCATTCTGCAGTTGTCTTGAGAAATGCCCATTTGCAGACCAAGAGACGACTATTTTTGAAAAATTATGATGACTGCTCGATAACCAAGCCAGTCATTGCAGTGGTAAATTTTCAAAAATACTGCAAATGAATATTTTCTAAGCGAAAATTAAAATTTTCTTGAACAAATTTGGGTGTTAAACCGTTAATACTGTAACCTATGCAGATCTGATTCATGGCAAATTCTCCATGATGTGAGAAACATTCCGTTGCTTATTTTGAAACTACATTTAATGTGACTGGGGTGTGTTGCTGCCTACAGCTTTTCTGTATAGTTTTCAATTGTTATGGATTTAGGGGTTACGATCTGTGATATGACATTCCTCTTGTCCATTCCTTTATTAAATGCTTAAGTTACAAATTTGATTTTCAATACCCTTAAAATGCTTGATTTTAGCAAACTTACATGAAAATGTTTAAATTTAGCAAATCTTTGAAAGTCTATATATTTTCATGTAAGATTTAGTCATACTACACTTAAGAGTACATAAGGTACATCTACCTACTGAACTGAATAATGTACACGAAAGTGGTAAAGCATTTGCAAATACATATAACATAACAATTCCTTGACATTAATTCAACAGAGTCCTTAAATGCGCTTGAATTTGCAGTTCCTTGAGATGTTCTCTGAATCTGTAGGCATGACCATGAGTGTTACATAATATGTAGTTATTCCCATAGATAACTACGAAAGGAGTTTTTATAGTCGCTACCATAGTGTGATTATATCATTTAGATTACCGTATATCGCCTAATAACAACCGCATCATTAATAGAAGCCGCATGCTGATTTTCGATGTTGAGCCATCCTAATTTCTTAGCAGTTTTAAAACAGCAAATGTATCGAATAGAAGTCGCATCCAAATTTCGGCAGTTTGTGTAAATGAAAGATAATTTTCTAAGTTAAATAACTTATAAAATGTTAAATAAAACTAGATTTAAAACAGAATTTTGTAATAACTTCGCGGAAATACCATCCAAATAATGTTACTTGTATGGTACAACTATCACCGGGAAAAAGTGGTAATTTTAACAGGTAGCAAATATTTGGATCGGATTGAATGCACATGTATAATACTCGGTTACAATACAGCTCAGAATTAAGTTAACATGTCCTGAGAACAAAAACGCAGTAGAAAAAAAACAAAGCTGGGCCAAGAAGAAAATAAAACGGGACAGAAGTGAAACAAAAACCTATGTTTAAGCGAAGAAAACATAAACTTGACACGAAGAAAACAAAAATGTGTCCGGACGAATGCAACAAATAATAGGGAAATTTTATTAGCCTGCCATAAAGTATCAGAAATAGTTTGGAAAGGATTTAAAACAAAACATGAAGAGTGCTAGAAAGCACATCATGTCTTCAAAATATCTGGCGCATTTGTGAAAAACATAGGCGCGTTTACACACGCTTAGTAAATTGGAATGCCTGTGGACTTTGGCATATTAGACGTCGCAGCCATAATATTCTTGAAGCCAATCAAGTTGTCAGTTCTCGCTGTTCGTGAACAGATTTAACAAGAACCCTACGATTCGACAATGGCACTGGAACAGTGTTCCCGAACAGAATCTCCACTCCCCATCAGATGAGGAGTGGAAATCTCGTTCGTGAACGCTAAACTGTTCTTGCTGTGGCAGTCTAGAACAGTTTCAGAATGTTGTTCACGTGTTGTTCACGAACGGCGAGAAAGGACAACAAATAGTTTCACGATGCCAAGATGCTGTATTAAATTAGTTTTATATCGGGAATAAAATAGAATTGTGATGTTTATTTGTTGAAATGAATGTTTGCGACAAGATTTTGCAATGGCTTACATGATGTACTTATGTATAAATGTATTCGTGTTGTTGGTGATTGTACATTGTATTTGTATGAAACTAAGAGACGTATGCTACCTCCATCTATTACATCCACAGACCTGTATTATTATAGACCGCTTAAATGACCATCAGTGGTTCTCATGGCATCTAAATTTTGGAGGTCCCAGGGACCCCACATCAGGAAATCTAGCGGTCTCAACTTGACATCTTGGGGTCCCAAACTGAAATTTGGGATGCCCGTGCAGTTTTTCTCATCCATGCTAAGATTAGAGAGTACGATAGGCTCACAGAGCTGAATTATTGGGGTCCAGTGCTAGATTCTGGGGTTACTGTATGTTTGTGCAAAAACCTATAAAACTAATTAGCAATCATACAAGATTTCCAGAGGTCCCATGGGACCAACTACCACAACTTTTGGGGGTCCCAAGTTACATTTTTAGGGTTTCTACCCTCAAGAGGACCCTTATGAGAAACCCTGATGACCATTCAAGGCAGCATTTCCGAGCAGTATTTTCTTATCCTTTATAAAACACTTTTCAAATATGATTTTTGTTACTAATTCGAGTAACAACGTAGTCGAATAAAGGTTCAGATTAAAATAGCCAATGCAATTATATTTCTGCCACCGGCGGTCGGGACAGTGGGGTGGCAGAGTCAAAGCTATATGTCATCTTGCAAAGGGCGATGATATGGGTAAGCCATATACTAAATTTGATTGAATTCCACCCAATGGTTCGGGAGGAGATAGCGTGTAACAGAAAGTTTTTAGAATATTTGAGCTTTTGATAACCCCCCCCCCCCCCCCCCCCGACCCCCAGCGGTAGGAGCCAAATATAAATATCATCTTGTTAAGCACAATCATATGGGTAACCCATATATGCTAACCCGCATACCAAATTTTGTTGAATTAGACATGATGAGCGGATGGACAGACAGACAGATGGAGGCGATTACAATATGGCCAACATTTTTTCACAATGTTGGAATAATTATACCACCCTGCACTTTGAGGGTTGTTTCTTCATCTACACACTAATGTGTTCTTCTTTGTTAGTACATAGGTGAATAATCATGTGATTTCTTGTCAGAAAAGCTAGTTGGCAGCTTGAAGCAGTATATTGAGCGGTGTCTCGCTCAAGGCTCTGTCACGTTGGAACATCTGTGTCGTATCGAGGAGAAATTACTGGAAGAATACAGTTATACGTCATTCAGTGAGATGGGCTATCGTAGCTTCCTCTGGCTCCTACTGAACCAGGCCGGTGCCAGGAAGGTAAGAAATACAATAGAGGAATCCAGTTTATAAATCAATCATGTGTCATAATCAACAACTTCACATGTAGCTTGATGTCATAATCAATTCCGTCATGAATGACGTGATTAAGTCCATCATAAATGCTTAATACTCAGTCAAGTTGTACGAATTGTATGTCTACTATTTAATAAACATTCTGTTGACTATTTTGAAACTAACTTGACTGGGTGCTGTTGCTTCCTGCATCCAGTCAAATTAGTTTCAATATAGTGGCGGTGTTACTGCCTATTAGTTTCAAAATATTCAACAGCTTACCTATATGGTTTTCGGGAAACTGAGATATGGAGAGTGGAGTTTTAACCGGTTTTGCCCTGAAGGGTTTAAAATGTTCTTCTCTTCCACTAAACCATCCTAATTTGATCTTATTACACAGGTACTTGAAGATCACTGTGGTTTGAGCCTAGGATCGGGTGGAGCGCACAGAGATGCTGGACAGTCCAGTGCTAGTCATAATGATGTCACTAATACTGTTCAACAAGCGTTGCAAGCGGGTGTGACTGAGGTATTAAATATTCACATACAATACAACTCAGAAATAACTTAAAATGTTTTCAAAGCAAAATAAAATGTTCTGTTGCATATTTTGAACGTAATTAGTCCCCCGACATTGTCGACAGGGACAATCGAAACGGGTCCCGTGCATCAGTGCGTCCACATTTAGTTTCCGCTCAATAACTTCCGTTAGCTTGAATGGATTCATTCCAAATTTGGTATGTCAACTTATGACAACACCTCGTTGGGGATTACATATCGATGAAATCTGTCCAGAGACACCGGAGTTATCCCCCTTCATTTCATGAAAAATCGTAAAATATATTGGTTCTGCTCGATAACTTCGGTTAGCTTGAATGGATTCATTCCAAATTTGGAATGTCAACTTATGACAATACCTCGGTGGGCATTGCATACCGACGACATCTGTCCAGAAAACACTGACATTATTCCCCTTCATTTCATGAAAAATCATCAAATATGTGGTTTCCGCTTGATAACTTCAGTTAGCTTAAATAGATTCATTCCAAATTTGGAATGTCAACTTATGACAACACCTCAGTGGGGATTGCATATCGACAAAATCTGTCCAGAAACACTGGAGTTATCCCCTTTCAATTCATGAAAAATCATAAAATGTGGTTTCCCCTTGATAACTTCAGCTAGCTTAAATAGATTCATTCCAAATTTGGAATGTCAACTTATGACAATACCATGGTGGGGAGTGCATATCGACGAAATCTGTCCAGAAACACGGGAGTTATCCCCCTTCATTTCATGAAAAATCGTAAAATATGGGTGTGTGATTGCATATCAGTGAAATGTGTCCAGATACACCTGAGTTATCCCCCTTGATTTCTTGAAAAATCGTAAAATATTTGTTTTTCATTCGATAACTTAAGTGAGCTTGAATGGATTCATTTCAAATTTGGAATATCAACTCCGTATGACAAGACCTTGATGGGAATTGCATATTGGTGAAGTGTCTCCAGATCCATCAGAGTTATTCCTCTTGATTACTTAAAAAATCGTAAAATATTTTGTTTCCTTTGGATAACTTCAGTTAGCCTGCTGGGATTCATTTCAAATTTGGAATATCAACTCCGTATGACAAGACCTCGGTGGCGACTGCATATCGGCAAAAATGTGTCCAGAACCAGCAATGTTATCCCTCTTGATTTCTTGAAAAAGCGTAAAATATTTGGTTTCCATTTGATAACTTCAGTTAGCCTGAATGGATTCAATCCAACTTTTGAAAATACATCCCTCTACATGAGACCTAGACTGTGATTGCATTTGGCTACAATCGGTATGTAGTCACCAGAGTAATCCCCCCTTGATTTCTTGAAAGACCATACAATATTTGGATTTTAAAAATTGGGTTTGCACTAAAAAGGCCTGGTCAGGGGACGCGTGACCAGAACGGATCTTTTATTGGTTTTGGATGATATTGTTGCCTAAGGCAGGTACCAATGTCTTCCAATCCAATTATATTCAAAATATTCAACAGAACATCTCTTTCTAACATGTTACAATTTCTATTAGCTCACCTGGCCAGAAATTTTGGGAGATATGATAAGGGACTAAGGGCCGTTAAGTTTTGTTCAAAAGGAGTTGATACATAAAGAAACATGGCTTCTGTTTTCTTGTTATAATTCTGCTCAACTCTGTAGTGTTCTACTTATTGTTGATGGCCTTTCTGGTTGAAATGCCTATGATGCAGGTGAGCGATACAGGCCCCTTGGGCCTCTTGTTTTGGAGACATATTAAGTTATTTGAGCTGTACATTAATATTGGTGCATTCCATATTGAGGATTTTTAATATTATTTTAAGAATTTCATCATTGTGTCAGCACAAAATGTCTTGGATTATTTAATTGGTTGAAATGTGTGGTAGCTGTCTTCGTTTTGAAATAATAATCATAATAACACGATTCAAAGTACTTTAATGTTAAGTGACGACAAGCTTTTTATTGCACTGTCTCAGGACATGTTTCTGTCTGATTCACCGCAAGTTAATTCTAGAATTTATTCTCTTGGAATGATGTTAACCGTTTAATGTTCCAGCCGGCTAAAACCGGCCTCTGCGGTGGTCTTGAGGAATGCCCATTTGCAGGCCGATAGAAGACTATTTTTGAAAATAGTCCACTGGAATGCTTTTTTTATCCAGATCAATGCCAAAGTCTGGAAATCCTCTCGCACTGCACATTCCTTCGTTGTGTTGAGATTTGAGGCAAATCGGTTCTGAGGCTTTTGCGATACAGCCTGGAATATGCTTTTGTTACTGATTGACTAAATAACGGACTAATGGAGATGACTGTTTATAGAGCTGGTACCTCCAGCTAAAAATAGTCCTTTCTTGGCCTGAAAATGGACATTCAGTAAGCATTTATTTTGATTTTCTTGACCTAATTCGGCCATTAAATTGTGAATTGGATTATTTCGTGGTTCCTGGAAATCTACTCCTGTAATCATGACAATGGTCTAGCCGGCCAAAGGCCTATAGAAAACTATGTTGGAAAACTTACCACTAGTAAGACATGCTCAGGCATTGAGCCAGTTATTCTTGTGCTACGCTTTCTAAAATACTCTCCACTTGGTTTCAAAATTAATATTCGCCAAGCACATACATAAATTTTCTTGACCAATCGTGACCAACAATGGGTAAAATAGAAATTGTGTCGCTATCTTTTGTGATGCGAGATATCAGTGTTGGCCTACAAGTGTTTGAATTGAATAACTTTGATTAACCCCTTAATGGGCAAGTTTTGTGAAGAAAATTTAAGTTTCTTGCTGACTGATGAGAACTGTTTTTGAAAATTTACCACGGGAATGACCGGTTTAACAAGCAAAATTATATTCTTGAAGACCACAACAGAGGCTGGTTTCGCCCAGCCTGACCAGTAATGGGCTAGTCATGCTGCTGGCAAATTGGTTTGCAAAAACTAAGATCTATTGATTCTTCTGTGTTGAAATCAGTTTTCTATGAATACGAACTAAAATAATTTAATACATATTTTGTTTTCAATCAACAGCCCAGTCAGGTTGAGTTTGTCCTATGTGACCAGTTCAATGTCACAGAAGTACGCAGTTTGGGCTTTGGCTCCGTTGAACGTCTTGTGAAATTATCACGTGACCATTCACAGCAAAGAGCCAGTCATGATCATAATATGTGGTTTGAAGTGGCAGTCTGTTCAGGCACAAGGTATCAACTCAAGTCTATTTTTTCATTTATTAGCTCATCGAACAGGAAGTCTCATTCCTGGCCATGCTTACCCAACCCTCTTCTATATTCCTGCGGTGCCCTCTGTTTACTAAACCACATACTCTGTCCTAGCCTACACTCTTCTTCCCTACCCTACACAGCCATTTCCTCATGCCATGCGCTATCAAACACTGTCTAGTGCAACCCTACCATACACGATAATACTGTAGTTTATGGGTCCAACAGTAGCATACGCCAAAATCACAATCAAGTGTATATTTTGAAAGGCATCCATGTTATGGCAGTGAGCAGTGCAGCTTGCATATTTACCCATGTATCTTATGGATGTTTGTCTCTAGAGCTTTGTATATATGCTCTAAGACGACATTTTAAAGGTTATAATATTGCAATTGAAAAATATCCAATATTCTACTTAAAACTGTCACGATGTCTGTCATAATATAATTTCTTTATTCAACATAGAAAATATATTCAAAATCTGTTTTTCACTTGTAGTTTACGGAATGAAGATTGGTCGATTTGGTGCGAAGCTTTCAGCGATAGAAAAAAGATACCCTTTTGTTATATATTTTCATATTTTGTCACAGTGTGATGAACAACAATATCAGATGTAAAGAAAATATCTCTATTGTGTATGAATATACTTTATTTCTAGTTTGAATAATACAACATTTCAAAAGGTATCATGTTTTGTGTTAGTACAATGCAAAATCTAATAGAGCTACATGCCTTTCATGGAATCAAATTGTCCCAAAATACTGTGTAGTGGCCATAGACAGCTTAGTGTAAACCAGTGTGGATATGCAATGCAATGCAATCTTATAGGGAAATATTTATACATAATGCACATATTATTTATGGCATGCATCTTACTTTTTAATAATATATGTGAGAAAAAATGTCGGAAATATTTGAAAATGTGGAGTCCGTAGATTTATGCAGTGTCCGTAGATCATGATGTAAATTTACAAAATGTATGAATCTTTTAAAGATTTTATGACTGAGTTTTTATATCATTGCTATGTGAAATGGCTTAATCTTAGACGACTTTTGTTTAAAGGATAAACACTTAACGACACAATAACAATTATCAACATGACAAAATCCAGTTGCTTGTTATTACTGATTGCATTCATTAAGTTGACATTCACAAAACTTAATAATAATGTCTATTTCAAATCTATTTTTTTTCTCATCTGAAATGAGTGGAAAATACATTATAGTCTTATGTGGTATGAAACAGTAATAGATTATTGTTGATACGATAACTCGATTATTCTGATCTACGGACACTACCTATAGGTAACAATTCTAAATTTGATCAACTAACCATATCATTTTCTTTCTGCCCTTCCTCTGACTAAACAGCTGACCAAATAAGAAGACATTGTTAATTTGCATAAGTACAGTCAAGCAAAATACTATTACTCAGAGGAAGAGGAGAGATAAAGTTAAACGGGATCATGAGAGACATGAGAGGGAAAAGATCAAAGATAGAGTAATGAGGCAGAGAGAATGTGCTGAAAAGATGAAACTGATGAAAAAGAACAACAGGCTCCACAAGGAATACCGGAAGAAAAAAGCATTGGCAATGAAGAAATACAGACAAAAGAAGAATGTGAAACAGACTCAAGCTCAGTTAGCTGCAGATAAGGTTAATAACCATGAAGAAATAGAAAACAAACGAGCAGAAGCTACAAAAAAGCAGATGGTGAAGGAAAAGGCAAGGATTAGAAAGCAAGCACAAAGAGTCAAGCAGCAAGAAGAAAGATTGAAAAGACAGCAATCAGCTCTGAAGTCACAACAGTGAAGACTAAGAGTAAAGATGAACACTCCTGCAGGTGATTCATGTGCAATAACTCCTTTCAGATGCCGTCAGACAGAATAGAGAGCTGTCAAGAGAGCTAGAACATCTCTACCTGAGACACCAGAAAGGCATGCCTATGTGGTAAAAAAACTAATGGATTCACCTAGTACATCTCAATCCCTAGTAGCACAAAACCTTCAATCTCCTGTAGCAAAGAAGAAACTTGAACTTGGCAATATGGCACTTGAAGCTGTAGAGGAAGCAGTCAATGAAATAAAACACAGGAACTACAAACAGAGAGCAACAACATGCCTACAGTTGTCTGAAACAAGTAATGATCGGCCGAGTTGCCAAGAAATACAAGCTTGATAGAAAAGGAGATGGCCACATACCTGAAGGTACGCCCGACCGTAAAGAAGACAGAATAAGAATGGTGGAACCCAAAGTCAGGAAAAGTTCTCAAAGATGCTATTTCCCAAGCAGTGAAAGAGCAAGTTCAATCTTTTTTTTGCTTCCCGAAGTCAGCAGAGAAAATCCATCCAAAAAGGATGTTGTGAACATTAAAGATCGCAATGTCACAAACTTTTGTGTTCCTAAGCATACCATGATTATGACAATGAAAGCAGCATTTGAGCTATTCCGGACTCCTCAGTATCATAGCAACATTAGAATAGACTTAACTTCTTTTGTGAAGTGTAAAACATGACAAATTCGCAGAATTTCTGAAACAAATTGTTGTACATGCTTATGCCAAATATGCTGTAATGTCGCATTGAAATGTGACAGTCTTCAAAAGTTCATTGGCAGCATGTCCAAGGCCCAAGACACTGATGCCGAAATGTTATCATCTTTGAAATGCACAAAGAAGGAAATGGCAGACATCACCATATGTACATATGAGGATTTTCCATCTCCAGACTTTCTTAACAGAAACTGCTCCAGATGTGAACTAGCAAAACTAGATGAGCACCTCAAAATTCTACAGGAGAAAGGAAATAATAAGATCTTCAATTACTGGGAGTACATGACAATAGAAAAGGATGGAAAACAAACGCGAGTAATATCTTGTGTGGCCAAGGAATTGAGTGTTAAAGAATTCAGTTGTGTCCTGAAGGCGGAGTATTCATCCTACCCAATCCATATTTTTCGTGCCAATTGCCAACATCAAAGCCTCAAAGACCATGAAGTCATGATGGTGATGGATTTTGCAGAAAACTATTCCTGCAGGTACTCCAATGAAGTCTTATCAGCTTACTTTGACCCAATACAAGTGACTATTCACCCAATGATGTTTTATTATTATATCTATGATGAAGATCAGTCTGGCACCACACGCAGAAATCGAAGGATGTTAGTGAAGCACTCTATCACTGGTATAAGTGATGATCAAACACATGACTCTTTCATTGTAGAGGAGTTTGAAGATGCGGCTTTCAACCTACTAACAAGCCAGGGTAAAGGATTTTCAGCAGTTTACCAATGGTCAGATGGATGCGCTGCCGAATACAAGTGGCGCGCTGCATTTGCAAAACTGAGAACCGGACCACCAAGATTTACACGCAACTATTTGTAGACTTCACACGGGAAAAGTGTATGTGATGGATTGGGGGCGGTAGTGAAAAACGCTGCATACCAGGCTAGTCTGTCTGGAAAGAAAATCATAGCGAATGCCAAAGACCTTTTACAGCACAGTCAAGACAGCCTACATCATGGTCTACGGGCAAATAAATTCGTTCCCGACCTGCTGAGCCAGAGGGATTTCATTTTTGTCAAAGCCTCTCAAGTCTCGTGATACACCTGAAACTCAAGTCTCGACACTGAAAGGAATTCGGCAGCTACATTCAGTACAATGCGCTAGTTCCCCATACCTACTGAGCACACGAAGGCTCTCGTGCTACTGCTCAGTGTGTGTGTGCACAGAGCGAGCAAGGAGAATGCAAGTGCAAGGACCACGTAGACCCTTGGGAAAATGTTCAACTTAAGCTTGTAGATGCATCCAGTATCCTTTTCAAAGTTGAAAGTTATTGGAAGCAGCCACAGAACACTAGTAGCTCTTGAAAATGTTAAGATCTTAATTGACGGACAGATATATCTATGTCTAATTTATATACATGCACGCAGATACTGTAGTGTTTTTGCCTTGATTAGTATTAGTCATGTTAGTGGAAGCAAGAAGCACAGCTGTGTCAGGGCCCAGTACTACTATTAGTGACTGCATGGATCAGACATTCAGGTTAGCTGAAATTATTTAATTCTTATCTAATCATTACATCTAATGTAGCTACGTGTACTTTCTGAAATTTTGAAAGTTCAGTCCTTTGCTTGTCTTTCTGTTCTAAAAGACTAATCATAACTAACTGACAAAAGATGTGTTCTGATTGTTATTTAGATTTATATTATATTAATGCCATTTTATTTTATTTTTTATGCTTTTTTTGGAATTTGTTCGTTGTTTCTCTTTTAAAAAGCAGCTGTGTAATCTGAATGTAATAAAATTTAAATACATCTGTTATCTATTTGCTTATAAATTGAATGGCTAAATTAATGGGTAAATATAATGAAATGGCAGTCATGCTAAAATTCCATGAATTTATAATGTATCTAATTGTTCTTTTATGCAAGAACTCCTTCATTTCCTTTAAGGATAGGTTAGTTATCCAGTTTGTTTATTTTGCAGCCCTGAAATGGTGACCTGGGTGTTTTGTAGTAGTAAAACTGCAAGGTTCAAAGAGGAGGAAGAGCACCAGTAAGTTTAGAGCATTTAAAATGTTTTTCCCCTCAACATCAGAATTTACCAAATATTTGTAACTAATTGCTCACTTAGCGACAGCCAATGAAATGACTTGAAACATAATATACCAATGTAAGGTGTTTTTTATTATACATCATGCTATGTAAACTGTAGGAGCTGTATTGACAAGAAAAGGATGACACACAGATGTATGGACAGACTGACATGTTGATAGCTATAAGAGGCATGATTCAGACCAGGGAAATGAAAATATAAAAGGAAAAATGTTATTGTTTTGACAGGTACTGGAAATAGATGATGATGAGCTCCTTTGCAAGTTTATGCACAAAACCTGAGGGCTCTATTCATGGCCTGATGCAGATGACTCCTGCTGGCAACCACTGACGGACATCATCACAACAGTTGAAGTCCCCAAGCTAGCCAATGAAAGAGCACAGTTTGCTTTCAATCACCAAGACATTAGCAAAATGGAATTATTATTGAAAAACATGAAATGTGCAAAAGTGTTTTTCAAGTAGCAAAATAAAATCATGCCATGTTTACGAAACATTTACTGTTAGACTCAATGCACACATTTCTGTAGTGTCCGTAGTCTGTACGAAAAGCATTTAAGCATTTAAGTTGTGTTTCTGAATACAATTTTTAAAATATGTATTTCTTTGTAATTACTTT
The DNA here is from genome assembly GCA_034401795.1 of Chaetoderma sp. LZ-2023a. Taxonomy (NCBI): domain Eukaryota; kingdom Metazoa; phylum Mollusca; class Caudofoveata; order Chaetodermatida; family Chaetodermatidae; genus Chaetoderma; species Chaetoderma sp. LZ-2023a. Next base: position 146,543,966 of record CM067359.1, read on the forward strand.
TTCAAACATGTTTCAAATAAGAATAAATTATATACAAAAGACATCTAATACAGAGTGACCCCCAAAATAACAACCAATTGGTAGACTTTTTAGAAAGGAATTTCTGGCAAGGTTTTAAATTAAGACTTAGTGCAAGCTTATATTGTGATCTTCCAAAGCTTTTTTAAAACGAGATCTTGTTGGCATCACTGATTCAACAACAATAATTTGCTTATAGGTTAAAGGATGTCATTTGTTTTTGTCATATTAATTGTCCCAACACTTCTGTATTGTCCGTAGATCAGGCTATAGGGGTTACTTTGAAAGCTGATATTGAGGAAACGAGAAGCGAATGTGTAAAATCCCGTAAGATATCTAAGTATGTTTATATGCATAATTCATAGATTTATAATCACTCATTTTTTTACCTATGCGCAACACAAAATGTACACTTGATTGTGATCTCGGCGATACCTACAGTATCCTATCTTCTACTCACTCCATTTTAGCCGTAGACTCTACCATACACATGCCTACAGTAAATTACCTGACCATTCATGGCCATATTGCATTAACTTTGTATGTCATACTATATTATAACCTACTCTCTCGCTCCCTCCCTCTCCTCTCATCCAGGCCAAGTGAGCTTATGCCATGGCGTCCGTCGTCCATCCATCAAACCTCGTGTCCTCAAGGTTGTAGCCGTTTCACATTAAGAGTGTACTTACCACCCCGATACTCTGTGATATTTCTCAAATATCGACCTTGCTTCAATAAGACAAACCGCCCCGCTGGGCAGGTTACTCAACTGACAGTCTGGCGGATGCGCCGCCCAAACTCGCGCATGTGTGGGGCTGTCTCTTCCTCTTCTCAAATTATTGACCTGCCATTGCACACGTCTTTTACTTTTGCTAAAGGATTGCTTTTGCTTTAATTATTTTTTAAGCTTTCTAAGTTATTTAATTTAGTTCTTTTTGGCTACTAAGATGTCTGACATTGCCAAGTCTCTGGAGGATGTGCCCGTTCCTAGCCATCAGGTGTATTTTAGTAAATTTATTGATAAAAAATTTGCGTGTTGTATCAGATATTATATCCGGGATTCGCGCTTACACATGGAGGCACCTATTAGGCTAGCTCATTTTGGGGGATGCCTAAGTATCAGCTAATGCATGTTATGCTTTGTATTTTCAGATACTGTTAGCTGATTTGTGACATCTATCACATGTATCCTTCATCTGGTCAATCATTTATACTTGGGTTTTGGGTCCCAAAAATTATGCCAGAGTTTGCATAGGGAATTATTACCATAGAAGTAATTTTTCCGCATTCTCTCCCCACCCTTTACCAAAGGGTTATTGATTCAGGACTAGGTATGCCAGTTGTTGACAAGCAGACCTCACTCGCTTCTTCAGGGGTAAATTCTTACTTCTGAGGTCAGGTATTGAGGGGTAGTTATCAGTCATTTAATTTTTTGAAATATTTCACTATTTGTGGCTGTGAGTTTATGATGCCTATCTCTCTTGATGGGTATGTTTAGGTTCATTGTATTAAGTTCAATGGACCTTTCCGGTTTTAGCTATGCCCCGCCCATCTCTAGCTTAGCTCCACCCACACCTCGATCGATCAATCTCTGAACACCCTGACTATCAATTTCCAAAATACTACACATTTAAGCTGGTGAATATTTTGAAACCAATTTAACTGGGTGCTGTTGCTGCCTAAGGCAGCAACAGCACCCAGTCAAATTGGTTTCAAAATATTCAACAGCATGTTTATTAAATAGCAAAGAATTACAAAGACATACAATTCATACAACGTGTCGGAGTATTTGAGATTTGGTGACGGTCGATATGGAACCCTTTGTGACGTAATGATTGTGACGTCATCATACACGCGCTGAGCTGATTATGACATGATATGAGTTCGATGATAGATGGATACTCTGGAAAGGTGATGAATCTTTTCTTTGGAGTGTTGAGTCTAGCATTCGCTTCTCAAGTGGTGACGTTCAAATACTGCTTATCTCCCTTGTATTCATGAAGAAGAGGTTCAGTTTTGACATCATTCTCTATTTGGCTTTGTTTTTTATCAACTCTCATCTAAGGGTCTAAGTTTTCCTTAGGGAAATTGTTTAGTCTTCTGCAATTAATTTTTGGTTTTCGTTTATAAAACTAAAAATTTATTGTTTCGTTTTGTGTCTTTCAGAGGGTCATTGACAATAAATGCCCTGCTTGCCACTGTTTTGTTACGGGCTGCTTCTTCCCTCATGATTTCACTAGGTGCAGTATGTGGGGGTCTCTACTTAAATGCCATGTGTGTGAGGTGTGGCAGGTTGAGCTTTTTTCTGATTTTTGTGTCGTCTGCAAAGCAGAAAGCGAGACATAGGGATCACTAATTCCGGCGGCATCATCATCCATCATTTGTCCAGTTTTGGTTAAGGTTTTTTAATCAACTTGTTTTTCAACAATGAAACTTTACAGAACTATAAATTTCATTTTGGGGAATTATAATTATCTTTTCATGGTTTTGGACTTCAAACTTTTTCATGTTTTTTACGAACCTTTCGTTTTCAACAACGGATATCAACAAAATTTTACTGCAGTTTTATATACTATGTAGGCTTACTATCCGCATCATTACCCATTTCATTTTGGCTCACTGGCTCATCCGATCTCAAGGAAACTACAGAAGTGAGCTATACTAGACAGGGATGTGATCTACAAACAATAGATTTAATTTTGGGGCACTTTGGCTATTTTTTTTTATGGTTTTTGACGTGGCAATTTTTCATGTATTTTGCCAGGGTACTTTTGGTTAAGGTTTTTAAATCAATTTATTTTTCAACAATGGCGTATCTGATCTCAATGAAACAGAAGTAATCTGTGCTCTACAGGGATGTGATCTCCATAAGAATAAATTTCATTTCTGGGAATTATAATTATCTTTTCATGCTTTTGAACTTTTCATGTTTTTCTGGTTAAGGTTTTTTATGAACTATTCTTTTTCAACAAAGGATATCAACAAAATTTTACTGGAGCTTTATATACTATGCAGGGGTACTATACGCATCATTACCCATTTCATTTTGGGAAATCTCTCCTGCTTTTTCACAGTTGTAGACTTTTTTTAAGGTTTTTGGTTTAAGGTTGTCTATGGACCATGTAACTGAACTATGGTCTTTCTGATTTCACTGAAACTACAGAAGTGATCTATGCAATACAGGGATCTGCATCATTACTGATAATATTTTGGGCAATCTTTTCACGGTTTAGGACTTTGAACTTTTTTCATGTTTGTTTTGTTGTAGTTTTTTATGGACCACTCATTTTCAACAATGTCTCACCAGATATCAACAAAATTTTACAGCAGAGTTATATACTATGCAAGAGTACTATCTGCATCATTACTAGTTTTATTTTGAAAAAAATTTCATGATCAGACTATCCGCAGTTTGGTAAAAAATGTCCATGTTTGATTGGTTACACTTGTTTGTTGGTGCATTACTGAATATGTGTATTACAAACCATGCCAAGTTTGCTTTGCCAATCAACACTATCCATGCCTTTACAGGCGAGACATTGTACGTGTCAGAATTTTTGTTTAAATCAGCAGGTGAAGGACCGGGCGGTTGATGAGAAGAGGCGAGTGGAGAAGGAGATGTGTTGTAAGAAGAGGAAGGCGTCCATACTGCCATGCCAGACATGGAGGCCTTCCGTTTGGAAAAGATGGGAGAAATGAAAAAGACAATAACGGATCTTGTCCCGGAGTTGCTTCGCAGCTTGCTTCCCGGTTCAAGTTCGTTATTGTCGTCTTCACTTGCTCCTGGACAGAGTGTTCCCATCTCTGTGTCTAATTCTAGTAGACTACCAGTTTTCGATTTAGACCTAGAGACAGTTCCCGCTGGTCCGGCGGTGAGGTTTGCCTCACCCATGAACTCGTGACCAAAAGCCATGGCCGTGGACATCTGCTTATCGGTCGCCCTGGAGCAGCCAAAGGCTAAAGGTATTGGCAAAGTCTATCAGCAAATCTGGAGATAATTTTGAAAACGTTAACAGATCTCGGCTGGATAATCAATTTAAAAAAATCAGAGCTGACTCCATCCCAGAAGTTTGTTTACCTGGGCATGTTCTTCGATCTAGAGATAGGGTATGTTTACCCATCTCGGGAGAGAGTAAAAGTACTCATCTCAGGCATACAGTCAGTGTGCAACAGTTGTTATGCCCTGGCACGGGTCTACTTGAGAATGCTGGGGTTGATGGTTTCTCTGGAACCAGTCATTCCACAGGCGGCCTTACGCCGACAGCCTATCCAGTTATTTCTTATGACGCAGTGTACCCAGAGTACGGCATCTCTGGACTCAAGGGTGTCAGTGTTGGAACCTCTTATTCACCACCTTCAATGGTAGATGAAAAGAGAGAATCTCCCCACCCTCAGTTAACGATGTACACAGATGCATCAGTGGAGAGATGGGGAGCTTGCCTGGAAGAAGACAAAGTATCAGGGCTTTGGAATCTGTATCAGTCACAAGGTCATATCATTCCTGCTAGAAATGTGAGCAGTAGTCTTAGCCATGAAACACTTCCTAGAGAAGGTCAAGGGCAAGATTGTTCTGGTTCGATCAGACAATACAACAGTAGTGATGTATATAAACCGCCATGGTAGAACGCAGTCACACCTGTCTGTATGATGAAATGGAAACTGCTTTGCTGGTGCCTAGATCATGGGATTTCCCTGAAAGCTGCTAATATTCCGGGAAGGCTAAATGTATTATTGGACTCGTTGAGCCGAAGTCTGAGCATTCTTTCCATGGAATGGCAACTAAATCAATGTGTGGCAGACCGTCTCAACCACTGGGGCAAGTCCAACATAGATTTATTCGCAACGAACAAGAATGAGATGACGTATGTGTCTCCGATTCCAGATCCGAGCAATATCGCAATAGATGTGCTAGCTATCGGCTGGTAGGGAATGTATGCATACGCATTCCCGCCAGCAATCCTGATTCCAAAAAATTCTCCAGAAAGTCATGCAGCTGGAATGCCAAGTGCTTCTGATCGCCCCCAAATTGGCCAAGCCGATCATGGTATACGGATTTGCTGGACCTTCTGGTTTGCAGTCCTGTTCCTCTGCCTCTGATGAACGACATAATCTCCAGGGCAAGGCCTTGCACAACAACCTGTCAGTGTTCCAATTGACTGCGTGGATGTTGTCAAGGAATCGGCAGTTAAGGACGGCTTTTCTGAGCAAGCAGTCATGTTTCTGGCAAGAGCTAGAAGGAGGTCAACCTCCAGAGCATATAATTATAAAACCAACAGATTTGCTTAATGGTGCTCAAAAAGATGTATTAATGCAATAGATACATCTATTCAGATAGTAGCCGATTTCCTCTCTCACCTTTTTAATGCCTATAGCCTCAAGTCTAACTATTGCTGGCTGCGAGTCGGCTTTAATGTCAGTTATCCCTTGCTTGGCTAATAGAGGAAGTGATGAAGTATGTAATCTAAATACTTTAATCAAAGGAATGGTAATCTAAGACCAAGGATTCCTCCAGTGATTCCGTCTTGGAGTTTATCGTTAGTACTTCAAGTACTAGCTGATAAACCCTTTGAACCCCTAAGCTCCATTTCCATGCTTAAAACAGTTTTTCTGATTGCTGCAGCTTCGGCTAGACGAAGAAGTGAAATACATGCTTTGTCAGCAGAGCGAGACCGTTTTGTGGTTACAGGGGAATGCCTCAGGCGTCTACCTAGAGTTAACTTTGTGACCAAGAACCAGTCTTTAAAATATCCTGGTCAGCCTATAGTTTTGCCCACTTTGACTAGGTTTGATCCTAATTCAAAGGCTTGGTGTCCTATATAAATAATGCACAGAAGAATGGCGGATGGGCCCTAGTGCTTTATGGCTACCTTACATTGAACCTCACAGGAGAGCCTCGAGATACCACATCTAGGTGGATTGTGGAATGCATCCAGCACTGCCACAAAGCCACCACGGGCAAACAAGTTGACTTGGCCAAGGCTCACAGTGTCCGTGGAGTAGTGGCTTCCATGCCTCTGTTTAACGGAGTGCCAGTAGATGACAGTGGCACTGTGAGTCTAGTGGTACTGTACCTCTCATCGCCAGCAGTGAAGAGGAAATCACGTCAAAATAGGTCAGTCTTATATTTGTTGATGGTTATTGTTTGTCACGTTTTTAGCTTATGCCATGGCGACCATCCGTCATCCCGCAACTTTTGCTTTAAAACACTACTCCTCATTAACCACTTGTCCGATTTCAACCAAATTTGGCTGGAGGGACCCTATAGCTGTAGGCTCCAGAACTTCCATTCAGAATTTTGATTCATCAATTTCTCCGGTCAAAATCTTAAGTTTTATTAAAAATTTACCAGAAATTGTCAAAATGCTTCTTCTCCTTACGATTTTGACTTATTTCAACCAAATTAGGCTGAAATGAGCCTATGGTCATAGGCTTCAGAACTTCCATTCAGAATTTTGATTCATCAATTTTTTGGGTGAAAATCAGAGATTTTATGAAAAATGTACTGGAAATTGTCAAATTGTTACTTCTCCTTACCATATTGACCAGTTTTAACCAAATTAGGCTGAAATGATCCTATGGTCATAGGCTCTAGAACATCCATTCAGAATTTGGATTCGTCAATTTTTTGCGTGAAAGTCTGAGATTTTGTGAAAAATGTACCGGAAATTGTCATACTACTTCTCAGCTGCTTGACATATTTCAACTAAATTTCACTAATGGAATCTATAGTGGTAGGCTCTAGAAAGTCTATTCAGAATTTTGATTGATGAATTTTTTGGGTAAGAATCTTAGATTTTATGAAAAATTTACCAGAAATTGTCAAAACACTGCTTCTTAGTTGCATGACATATTTCAAACAAATTTGGCTATAGTGCCCCTATCAAGGTAGACTAGAATTTCTATTCAGAATTTTGATTGGTAAATTTTGAGTGTGCCGAAAATTATCCATCATATCTATTTAAATGCAAATGGTTCAAATGCTAATGGTCCAGTTGAGCAAGCACCACAGGCCCTTGGGCCTCTTGTTTATTACTAATATGGTTCATGTTTTTGATGTGGTTCCATCAGAGAGTATACGAAATGAAGCTTTTTGTCCGATGTCCTGTAGTACGTTAGCACGAGTACAGAGAGAGCGTGTAGGACATTGAGGTCATCGGTCCTCTTTTTTCGCAAAAGAGGGGTGTGAGCGCATGTTAAACGGTCATTACTCTCACAATCGGTCGTGTTAACCGAATCGGTTGTGTTAACCGATGTCCAAGTCATTTCCTGGTTGTGTTTTCATACGCAATTTTAGATGTTTGTGCTCCAAACGCAAAAGAGCTTGCTCTTCCAGGGATGAGCCGGTCTTCTGACCGCGCCTCCCTCCCACCGAATTCACTTTCGAATTCTGGCCGTATCATAGAGTATCAGGGTGGTAAATATACTCTTGATATGAAATAAACGAAATCACGAGAGAGTTCGACCCACAGAGGCTCAGTCTTTCAGCAATTTATGTTGCAATTTGTCAGCCAATAATTTGGAATTGGAAGAGACAGCCCTACGCATGCGCATGTTTGGGCGGTGCATCCACCAGACTGTCAGTTGAGTAACCTGCCCGGTTGGGGCGGAGTCTTGTTGAAGCTAGGTCGATATTTGGGAAATATCATAGAGTTTCAGAGTGGTAAGTATCAACTCTCGTGAAAAAAGTCTGTGATTTAGTTTAATTTCCACCAAATTTGGCTATAACGATCCTGTGATGGTAGCCTTCAGAACTTCTATTCAGAATATTAATTGGTAAATTTTTTGGTGAAAATCAGAGATTTTATGCAAAATTTCCCGGAAATTGTCAAAATGCATCTCCTGATATAATAGATTGCAAACAAATTTGGCTAAAAGGACCATATGGTGACAGACTCCAGAAATTCTATTCAGAATTTTGATTGCTCAATTTTTTGGGTGAAAATCTTAGATTTTATGAAAAATTTACAAGAAACTGTCAAAAAAACACATTCAGCAAAATTTGGGTGGAATGATCCTATGGCAGTAGGCTTCAACATTTCAAATGAGAATTTTAATTGGTCAATTTGTTTGGTGGTATCTTGGATTTTTCGACAGTTATCCATTATGTCTATTTAAATGCAAATGGTTAAAATGTTAATTGTCGAGCTGAGTGTCACAGGCCCTTTGGCCTCTTGTTCTGTTGAATATTTTGAAACTAATTTATCTGAGAGATGTTGCTGAACAGCCCCCAGTCAAAGTTGTTTAAAAATCTGCACATTTGGGGAAATCGGGGTTCAAAGAATATAAAACGATACCAACATTGGTAAAAATGGTCAGGGTTTGACTAGAAATGGGCGGGGCATACCTAGAAATCGATCCCTCCATTACTTGCAAATCATTCTGTCTAATATACGGTTTTATTTGAAAATAACAAATATTGCAAAAGAATACTTGAATTCTTCCCTCCAGCACACCGAATTATCGACAACAGACTGTGGGTGTGTTGGGCTCTCAGAAACATGATGTTGCTTTAGCCTGTCTGTTCAATTGTCCGTTGTTGGAAAACATGGCTGACTGGAGTAACTGGGCTATGGTTTTTGAACCGGAACTTGGCTCACTAAAGAGCTTTGTACAAAAGTATGGCGGCATTAGACAAATCTATATAGATGGTACGTATTAATTTGAGTTTAAAGCTAGGCGAGATATAATTTAATTGTGCTTGTAGATATTGAAGCTTACTATTGAAGTGATTGTCAAGGAGTGTGTTATCCATTCTCTCTCGTATCCATATAGCATTGTTTCTTTCTACCCTACTCCGTGAAGAGCAGTATTAGTAGGATAAAGAAAGTAGATAATGAATATACATGTACATAATGTCTATCGGTCCGGCCATCTGTCCGCTTGTGGGAGTTGGCTTACCGCACTTTTTTCGCAGTCCAAGCTATTCAGCTGAGAATTGATACCTTACTTTTTTATGAGAAGTTACAGACGAAGTTCGATTTTCAGTTGTATGCGTCAATTTTTTTATCGAGTTATGTCTCCTTTCGACTTAACAAACACGAAAAATATCAGCTTTGTCACACTTTTTGACAGGCCTTCAAGATATTTAAGGCAAAATCGATACATCGCTGTAGTATAAGGAGGTACAAAGCAAGTTCGAGTTTCAGACATTTTCATCAATTTACCATGGCGTTAATGCCCCCTTTCGACTTATGAAATAAAAAAAATATTAGTCTTCCATACTTTTTTTGCGCAGTCTCAAGATATTCTACTGACAATTGCTACATTGCTTTGCTATGAGAAGTTACAGACCAACTTCGAGTTTCAGGTGTATGCGTCAAATTTGTATGGAATAATGCCCCCCTTTCAAATTGAGAAATACGAAAAATATCAGCTTTCCGCACTTTTTCGCACTCCAAGGTATTCAAGTGAGAATTGGTAGGTTGCGTTATTATAGATAGTTATAGAGCAGGTTTGAGTTTCAGACATTTTCATCAATTTTCCATAGAGTTATGCCCCCTTTCGACTTCTGAAATACAACAAATATTAGTTTTCCAAGCTTAGAATTGATACATTACTTTGTTCTGAGAAATTACAGTGCAAGTTCGAGTTTCTTTCGACTTACCAAATACAAACAAATCGGCTTTCAAGACTCGTTCTTCTTCACCATATATAACTTGGTGTATATTGCTTTGTTATGAGAAGTTACAAATCAAGTTCGAGTTTCAGCTGCTTCTTTCAATTTTTAATGGAGTTTTTGACTGTCAATCTCTAAAGATTTATATTAGGCTAGCGGATTTTGGAGAAGCTGAAAAAAAATTGCAATGTTATTGAAATCGACGTTTTCTTGCTCCCCTATGGTCATATTATCACAGAAAAAAAGTCCTGACTAATATCCCTTGGGCAAAATTTTTTATGGCACATTTTTTCTGACAGTGTGTCTAGGAGTACAGCACTGAAACTGTATATTTATCGGGTGTACCATATTCTCTTAGTCTGTCAATGATTCCTTTAGTTGTAGTCATGGTAACGTGAGAAAAAAACAAGATGGCTGCGCGGATTATGGATAAATATTACTTTTGTCAGCAGCCATTCATTTGTCGCATACTTGCGATCAGAAACCCTACTAAAGTGAATGAAATGGATAAAAAAAATACCTTAAATAATTTCTATTAAGAATTTTAAAGACATATATTTCTTTAGGTGAATGCGGTATATTTTAAACAACGAGAACTGAGGATTCTGACAGATGTAAAAATCATTGACAAAGGATTATCCAAGAAGCACATCTTGTCTGCTATCTTTGCCCGTACAATAATCGAAATCTTGTTCATCATCATCGGCAACGTCTTCACATCTGGAAGGAACAACCTTGTTGCTACACGTTTCTCCATGGCAACCGCCACATGCAGCGACACAGTGTAATCCTGATTTGTAGCATGAACATTGCCTTGTTCCACATTGGGTTTTATTAGTAATTTTACAATTACTACAAATAAATTTCAGAACATTTGCAGGTGCAGCATCGATATCTGTCATAACTGGGCACATAACCTTGTTTTCCAACTTCCAGCCCCATTCGTACGGATTAAGGCACTTGTTATCGAGTTCAGCTCATTTGACAATTTGCAGATGGACACGGAGACTGGTAATGAGCCGCTCGATCAGTTGGTGGAAGTCTCTCAGGCTCAATTTTATTACACCGTGCAATCATTGCTTGATAACGCATGTGTCTCAAGGATGTCAGTGATTCAAAATCTTTCCCTCCATAAAGGATACAGTAAACAGATATACCGGCATTACCGACGTCTTGGGATGTCGTCTCAGTATCAGCCATTTCATGAGCTAGTAACTGTAGTGTGCTTTGTTTAGACAAGACTTTCATTACATGAGTTTTTCCTTGTCCAAAGGTAGATGAAGTTGTATCGCAACCACTCCATGCATGGATGAACAGTATGTTGTCGTGCAATACTGGATTCATCACTTCATGTGCTTCGCGAAGACTGTACATCTGCACAGTTTTATTCGGTCCATTTGGTTTTTGTCTCGTTTACTAGAAATATATCAGCCATGTATGTTTTCCAGTGGCGAATTAGCATAATAAAAATGTGTGTGTCTTCCGCTACAACCATTACTGATTGACCGCTTTTCGAAAAGTCCAGAGCAGGTGATACAATCAAGGTGTCTGCATCACCATCACTACACTTAACGATATAATCCTTAGACTGTAAGAATCTAACTAGAGGCTGTATGAACTATGTCTTATTCCTCATGTTGGAGAAAAATGCCTCTTGATTTTTGTGACACTGATATATCTGTGACAGTGATATCCGCGGACGTTGTTCCAGAGCGCCTTAGATGTTCGTGGATGGTCCTTCGTATCCATCGAATAAAACACAGCACTTTCCATATTTATTGCTGAGGAAGGTTTCATATTGTTCGACAATTTCTTGATACGTAACATTCTTTTTCCATCTAATATAATGGAGCAGCCAACCACCATCTATTACTGACATGGTATCTTTCGTAACATTAGTCAGTTCATGGCTGACATTGTGGAGCTCTTTCTTGATATCCCTGGCTAATTCTGATTTATCTGATTTTCGCATGAAATAGTCTTTGAACAGCGATGTAGGTATGGAAGAAAGTTCATACTTAAAATAAGGTGTGACGTCTTCAGATTCTCATTTTGCCAGTGCCGTACATCACAAGAATAAAACACTCGGCTCAATCTGGATAGTTTTTTTCCCGGGCTTGATACCGGGCTGGAGGTCATTCAATGTACGAACTTGTTGAGATCGTTTAATGTGAGCATTACTAAAGGCCACGTCATCAAGAGATTGCTGGATCTTCAAACCCACTTGTTCAGCCCAGTTGCCAACGACCTTAGCGTGGACACCTCGCCATCGAATGGGTTGTGCTGTTCAAAGCAATCTAGGATCTTCTCCATGTCTACAAAATCTCGCTTGCACCTAGATTTACCGAGTTCCGCATGTTGTTCACTTGTTGCATTTTGACGATTTGTTTTGACGATTTGTTAAGCTGGTCATTGCCTCATGTTGATGCCTAACGCTTTCAGATATGCCAGGACCATGTGTCAGACCTCCTCGAGCTTTCATTGATCGCATAAGAATCTGCTCTATGCATAGAGCAGTCCATAATCCAGCCCAGTGCTTATCACTCCTACGAACTGCATGGTGACCTGTAGAGAATTTTTTGTACAACCATGGGTGTTTGGTCGGGAGATCTCTCATCATTTGCAGGTAAAGTCTAGCACTTTTTGCATAATTAATATACCCTGAAGCCGCGAAAAGATTCAACAGCTTTCCAACAGCTGCGAGATGCCCTTCCCATTCACAGACTCTTTCGCAATGTATGAACTCTCTAATGATGCTTATGTAGTACAGATACAAAATCCAATACTTGGCTGTACGTGACTCGCTTTCCAATTTTGCCTTGTGTTTAATAATACATAGATCTAATGCTACCAGTTCTTCCGAATCGGAAATCTCATTGATTGGTATACATTCGTCTTCTAGAGCACATCGAACCATTTCTTCCAGTTTGATTACTTGATTGGTTGTTAATCTATCTGGCTGTTGTGTACATACAGAATTGGATAGTTCAGCATCTACAGGTAATAGATAAGAAATCAGCTTTGTCATAAGCGCTTTTTCAACAAGAAAATGTGCACGTAAAGCCCTGGAAATTGCTTTTCCTGCCAAAATCTGATTAATAGTGTTTGGTCCATACACTTGCCCCATGGCTTCTTCAAGACCCGACCCTTTCATCACATTGCCAATACTACCACATGCCCTCATTAGAAGATGGAATCCACAAAGTCGACAAACCAACCGGTTGAGATCTTTTGCTTTAATAATTTCAACTGCTTTCTGCCAGAGTGGCTGGTCAAATGTGATTGATGCACTGGGTTGCATCACTTTGCTTGACTGATCGTGAATGTATAAAAGCGTAGAGTACAGACAAGTCTCGTCATTTGGGTTGAGGTCTATGAATGGAAGAATAAGTACTTGCCATTTCTCAGTACCATCATCAAGGGGCTTGTAGAAGTGCTGCATGAATCCAGAATAATATGGCATTCGTCTACTCAATTTATTAAACACACGTGCTGATTGCCACAGCAGGTTGGCATAATATGATGCTGGTTGCACGATATAGGATCGGTGGGATTCCAGTATTGGTTTGAACTTTAGGGAGGAAAGTGATGTTAACATTGGCCCTACATATTGAACGATTGGTATCCTCTTGTCACCCACTAGTTCAGACACTGCCAATTTTTCCATGCGTCTAACATGCTGATCACAGTTTCTTTGGTATCCTTTTACAGCCGACATTGATATTGTACCCATACCATGAAACTGGTTGCCCCCATCAAGTGTTCGGACATCATGGTCAGCATTATCCGAGGTCCACTGTGTGATTTCTGCATCGCTATTTGGTGACAATGTGCCGAGATTTTCCTCATGTAAAATAGATTGCTTAAACAAAGTTAATTCATCATATGAGATGGAAAATCCCAATCTGAACAGCTTGTCTATCAGCCACCTTGAACCAAATACATGGTCCATCTCTATCGCGGTACCAAACAAAATAGGCGACATTACAGAAGATGGTCTCACAGCTTGAGTGAGAGCTTGACCAATGCTATTTCTTTTTACATCATTTTCTATCATTGTCTCAATAAATATACGAGTTAGTGGGGTGAGAAACTCCCTTCCTTTACCGATATCACTAATATCATTGTTACTCGGATAACATTCTTTTGAGTACTCTCGCTGACGTATCTCGTCTTTCAGTAGTTTAGCACACATAGCAACTATTCTTTCAGTTTCTAGTTTGACATTTTCTCTCTTCGTAGTGCCATTTCTCATGTACTATGTAACTAGCCATATCATGGAAACATAATACATCTTCACGACCCCCTTTCATTTGCGACCAGAATATGTGGTTGGCGTAATGGTCATACAGTTTCTCTCAGGCTCTTAATGCTGTAAACTTCTTCACCACTGGATATCTCTATCATCTCGTATATTTCCGTGAGTAATTTTTTCTGAGACCCCCTAGCTCATCATCCAGCCAATGACAAAGTGCCTCAAACCAGCTTTGCTTCTTTGAATCGGTTGGCCGACCGACTGGTACATTAGTAGTGTTTGCAGAACAGAAGAAATCTGTATAACATTTGCAATGATATTGGGCTGATGATGCAACTAAATCTATGCAGTCATTTACTCTTAACATAATTTGATGAGCCCAGGTGTCATTTCGTTTCATGAACTGATTCAAGACAGATTGTCTGAATGCAAGCAAGGTAACCTTTGACACGGAGTCTTTGCCTGGATGTTTCCTGTCAAAGACTGCTGTTTTCCCACACAAAAAGCAACCGCCCGTCCAGTCAAAAGGCTCCGTACTTGATCTTAATCTTTTTGATGTTGTTGCACCACTGTCACTATCTGTTCTACTTCTTCTCAGGTCAGCTTCTGGATCCCTAGTATAATCAGCCCGGCATCTCTTATAAACCTTTCGTTTATCATCTCCCATAACCTCCCGACAAACAACACAATTCCCCTCAGATAAGATACCCGGCATGGGAATGCAATTTTCATCTAATTGATAACTCATTGTTGAATGTATTAAAAACCCATAAGGAATTCAAGCATAGCACGTGTTCACAACCACGATATGATAGTGAATAAGCATATTAGGTAACTTTATTTCAACTTGATACACGCAAAAGTCATAATTGTCTTGATTTACATTAATTGCCAGTTTCTAAAGTTATCCTGGACCATGTATTATTATTACAAATGATTAATTCTACGCGTAATCTGACCACAGACCGCGCTAAGTTGGCTATATTTGTAAACGATGTATTGTCCTGAACAAATTTATTCGCTAACTTTCTTATTATAACGCAAAATATATTGATAGCAAAAAAGATAGTTATATTTTCATAAATACTGTGAATTGCCCTCTATATTGGTGATCATCAAAGAATTCTACAAGGTTATTTTTGATATAGTTCAACAATTATTATTTTACACGATAGGGTATTGTATTTTCGAAATGTATGCCAATTTTCAGCACTCTAATCGTACGGAAATGTCAGAAATTTGAATTTGCCCCCGTGCACCCTATAATAAGGCAATGCAAGAAATTTGAAAGTAGGAAGATTTCAAAGTGGTGTGAAAAATTCCGCCCAAGACATATTGGTCAGGACTTTTTTTCTGGGATACTAGAGATAGTGAAGATAAAAAATGAGCAGGAATTGATAACATTGGAATTTTTTCCGCAGATCGCCCAAAAATGGGCTTCTACTGTCTATATCACCAGGTCGGGGACATCGTACAGAATGCTAATTTTCAATAATTTGTTATGATATCTGTATAGTTTTGTTAAAGAAAGGTTACTGGTTGGAGTGGATGTGTGTTAATTTATAATCCAATTCTTCCAAGGATATAGTTGTTTGGAGTTAGCGCTTCAGCATTTCAAAGCAGAGAGTACAGATTTTCATCTGTGTACTGGCAATCTTTGGAAACATGGCTATTTTTCTACACTACTCTTCACCCGGCTCCATCTAGGAGCAGAAATGTGTACCAATGTCAAAACTGATGTAATTCCGCTCAAAGAATTGGCTCCATGCAGAGCTTTTTAACACTAAGCCTCAAATTTGTTAAAGAAAATTCTCATAGAACATGTCTGTTTGCAGCCTAAGAGAAGCTTATTTTTGAAAATTTGCTGCTGGAATGACTGCCTCATTTATCAAGCCAATCATTCCAGTCGAACATTTTCAAAAATAGGCTTCTCTTGGGCTGCAAATAGACATTGCTCAAGACCACTGCAGAAGCCGCTTTTGGCTGATGTGAAAGGTTAAATAATCACAGCCACTTACTGTTATCGATAAATTGATAAGCTCTGGTGCCTAGTGAATGCAGGTTAACACTGACCATACGCTAGATGTTCCACAGATCTAGCCATGGTCACTCAAGTATCTGATGTCATAATCAAATTGTTAGCCGATGTCACAATCAAAAGGTTGTCACAAATGAGTCAATCTTCCATGAAAGTGTCTGAATTGTATATCTTTAATGAATTTACAATTCAATAAACTTGTTTGGATATTTTGAAACAAACTTAACTGGGAACTATTGTTGCATAGGCAGCAACAGCCCCCAGTCAAATTAATTTCAAAATATTCAACAGCTTACCTGTATAGTTACCTTGAAATTGGGATATCATGAATTTTAGTGTTCAGTGTTAAAATCAAATCAACGTACATACAAAAATGGATGCATCTATTTACCATTAATCTTTCTATATATATATACCAGGTGGAATGAGAACTGTCAGTAGTGATGTGGCGGGCTTAGAAATCGAACCAGGACGAATTCTCAAGATTGTCACACACTCGTCAACAGAGGAATTTTCACAGGCACTGATTGACCGCGATGTGCGTGCAGTTTGCGGCCATCTTGTTTCCCAAATCGTGTCTAGCCATGGCGTATCACATGCTCCATTAGCGCTCCTGGCTAACCACCTGAAGGCGGCATTGTTTGAGATGCATGCTGACAGTGACACACCACCATCACCAGGTGAGAGATGATAACAGAGATTGTAGATATGAAACAGACTGTGCGACGATGGACCATTCCAGTGTTTGCTAAGCCCCTCCCACCTCTCGCTAATCTCCCCCACACCTCACTTGTGTTGGGATCGATCGAACCCTGCACTCCCTGACTATCAATTTCCAGAAAACTATACAGATAAACTGTTAAATATTGTGAAAATAATTTGACTGGGTGCAATTCGTACAGCAACACATAGTCTGTCAATTACGTGTTCGTGACATACTTATCTACGTCATTCACGATGTCATTAATTATGATGTCATTCTACACATCACGTAATTAATTATCACATCATATGATGGATGAATAGAGTGGAAAGGTTCATTGAGTTCAAAATGTCAAAGATCATCCCAGTCAAAACTCGATAACAAATTCTTTATGATGTAATAAATATGTTAACTGTCTGACTGCTGCAAGTCACCAGACAATAATTCCAATGAGCAATAACTATGGACCTGCTGAATATTTTGAAACAAATTGAAATTTGTTAACTTTCAGTCATATTGTTTTCAAAATAGCATATCCAGAGTTAAGCCCCATGGAAAATGTAGTCTGCAGAAATTCAGCAAGCAGACAGTTACGGGCATCCATTGGCAGTAACAGCTGTTAGTGAATTTAGTTTCTGACAGTAACAGCTGTTAGTGAATTTAGTTTCTGGCAGTAACAGCTGTTAGTGAATTTAGTTTTGGGCAGTAACAGCTGTTAGTGAATTTAGTTTTGGGCAGTAACAGCTGTTAGTGAATTTAGTTTCAAAATATTAAACAGCCTCACTGATTAGACTGAGATACTCAGGTTTAAAAGAATTGAGCTTAACCCTTTAACCGATGAATTTCCTGTATCTCATTTTAAATGCAACCATACAGGAAATCAGCTGAATATTTTGAAATTAATTGTACTGAAAGCTGTTGTAGCAATGACTTCCAGGCTAATTGATTTCAACTCTTGTATGGTTGCTTTGAAATTGACATAGAGTGTTGTAGAGGTGAAAGGCTTAACCTCTGTGGACCAGAAACATCTCCACTCTATCAAATTTGTCAGTCTCTGTGTGTAGGGGTAGCACTGTATTGTATGCTAAGGCAATCTATAAAGAAAATGTGCTTCCTTCAGACTGGGTGGAGGAAAAGACTTCAGTAGGAAGGGAGGAAATTTCTTTTTTTCGATTATTTATTTTTACAAAGTCATAAATATGTGTTTTTCAGATATTTGACTAGATGTCCATTAAATGTTTGTAATTGCCAAATTTGTAATGTTTTCAATGACACAATTAGCAAAAGGGGTTCAAATTGCATACAAATAGCTTTAAAAACATTGTAATTTGTATAGTTTTACAAATGTATGCATGTTTTAACATTTATGGTGGGTAGAAAAAAACCAACTTATTCCCAGCCGGGTGAAAAAATAAAAATTTCACCCAGTAGGTTTACAGGAAACGAAACTATTTTCTATTTTGGCCTTACATTGTAGGTGGGCCTCCGGACATGCAGCAGAGTGATAGTGTTGTGGCCAGTAGTTCAGCTGTAAAGTTTATCCTTGATTGTCTTATCATGGTGCCATTTCGTATCTGTACCAAAGTTGCGAATCAGGTAAGAAATAAAGCTAATTTAATTAATCAATTAATCGTCTGAAAGTAGCTCCTCATCATTACATGATACTGCGAGGCCAAGAGAATACGATTTTTGAAAATTTACGACTGGAATTGACTGGCGCAATAACCGAGCCAGTCATTCCAGTGATACATTTTCAAAAATGGTATTGTCTTGGGCTGTAAATGGACATTCAATAAGAAAATATTTACATTTTTTGGACCAAATTTGACCATTAAACATTTGTTAAAGGGTTAATTAACCTTCCTACACACCATGTGACACCTATGCCCAGTGGTAATGAATCCGACTCGTAATCCGAGAGTCAGAGGTTCAAATCCTACCTACGCCTGATGAGACCGAAAAGGTGGACACAAGTCGTGCAGCGCATGAGTCAAGGGTGCATGAATAATTTACAAATATGTAGAATTCGTTCATTCAGAGAACAATGTGGCAACTACTTTCAGAGCAATGTTTCAGAATGGGCATCATCTTGTACACTGTAGAACATTGCCGAATAATGGAAAAGAACCATTACACAGTACAAAGGCTAATTTAGTAAATTCGATTAAGTTTTGGTAGAGCTATATTTAAATGCATAAAATTTGTATTATAAAATATTTGATATCGGACAGTCTATGTTTCCAATTACGTTGTAGCATTCAGACAATACATTTAATGAAAATGATATCTATGAACATAATGTAATTTATGCGCCATTTCTTCTCTGCGAGTGTCAAACAGTAAGTAGCCAGTGTTCAATAAGCATTCACCTGCTGAATATTGTCTATTGGTCGTTACTGGATCTCTTTCTATTCAGTCTTCAGTTAATTTCCCACAATACCCTTTGCTTACTACTCTTTAACATTAACCTGAAACTTTACTACAGGTACATGCTCCGGTTAATGTTAAGCAGTACTAGGTGCAAGGAATTGTGGGAGGTCGGCTCAAAACTGAATAATCGATATCGATATGCAGCGGTCATTTCCTTATTCTCTTATTACTGCACTGTTTGATCAAGATGGCTTTCATATACAGTACAGCTTAAAAATAACTTCGCATGGTTCCAAAGCAAAATAAAACACTGTTTAATATTTTGAACGTAATTGGATTGGAAGACATTTCCTCTCTGAACTACTGTACCCACTCTGTGTGTTGGCTTTGTTAAGGTATTTCTGGACACAATTGGTCAAGTAGTCGGTGTTACCAAGTCAAAGACATTACTCCTTAAAGAAGCTCAAGATTGCTCTGATCTTTCCTCTGTATCTCGCCTACATCATCTTAGCTGTGCGCTCGGTGTACATGAATGGATAACTGATTTCCAACGACGCTTGCATCTTGCGACCTGTATGGCGGCTTCTGCAGCCGATGACGAGCTGGGATTTGATAAATCGGATAATATATGGGTTGAAGAAGTGTTTGTTGAGGTGAGAGAATATTTTTATTGTTATGGTAATCGTACTACGCAACTAATCAGTTTCTGTTTCTATCTTCTAAATGTGTTACAATCTGTTTGTGAAATGTCACAAAACCAAAATTTTCTCAGTGTTTTAGTACACTAAAGACAAATATTATGCCTGAAAACCCTAACAGCCCCTTATTTCAATTTCAATGTCACCTAGGGTGTTGAAACAAATTAATAGGCCTATTATTTTGTGATCAGTCCATCCATCCGAGTGCCTAGTGATATAGTATAATGGATCTCAGAAAAATGTGAAAGTAAGAATATCTGAAATGTACACCATCAATTCCAGTCAATTCGTGTGGTTGTGAGATGGGTAGTTAAAAGCCAGTCCGGTGAAAGAGGATTTTTGTCCTCTGGATGCTGATGTAGTGGTAAGCTACTCGCCTCCCAAACGCTAAGCGGAAGGTGTCGGAGGGTTCATTGGTTCGAACCCCGCTCGGGGCGAAAATTGAAAAAGGTAAAAATTACATTCCAGATGATGAATGAGCTATATCCTAGTGCCAGGGTGGTCAATGATAATGTTCATAGAACTAATGCGTGACAATAATAAAAACTACATCTTACTCAGTGATGTTCATGTATCTGTTTGTCCATGTGCTTACATGTTTACATTTCTGTCCGATAATGTATTTGAAGTCTTCATGAACCTTCATGGATACATTGACCCCAAGTCTGGGAGAAGGGAATTATGCTTCTACTTAACCCTTGAATTTATTTAAAATTTTTTTAATTTCTCAGAAAATGTCGATTTGCAGACCAAGAGAAGACGATTTTTGAAAATTTTCGACTGGAATGACTGGCTCAGTTATCGAGCCAGTCATTCCAGTGGTCGATTTTCAAAAATAGTCTTCTCTTTGTCTGCAAATCGACATTTCTCAAGACCACTGCAGAGACCGTTTTTGGCCGATATGAGTGTTAAAAAGGGTTAATTATCAGGCCAGCTAAAACAGACCTCTGCAGTGGTCTAGAGAAATGGTCATGTACAACCAATCATTCCAGTGGCAAATTTTCAAAAATAGTCTCTTAGGCTGCAAATCAACAGTCACTAAGCACAAATGTCAATTTTCTAGACCAATTTTGGCGATTAAAGGAATAAATCAAACAGATAATTCAGTAGTATGAGTGTTAAAGTATAATTCTGCAGTAGAAATACTGAACTGTAATTCTAGAGTACTGAGGGATAACATGACTTGTGTTTTATCAGAGCTAACCTCATTACCATATATTGATTTAGGATGACAGTGATGATAAGGATGGAGCTGATGATGAATGCATCCTGCTCTCAGATGATGAAGATAGCGTTGCCAAGGCCACAGGTATGTTATGAAGGCCATAGATCCATTGTCAAGGCAACAGATGAAATTTGATACTTTCCACATGAGAGACCAGATAGAAAATAGAACCCTTTATTGATTAAGATTGATCAAGAAAATTGCAATTTTTGCTTAGATTATTTTTTCTGTTACCAAGTGGGCAGTTATTATGGTACAGAATTTTAAAAAAGTGCTTGACCTATAAATGAATGTTCCCCAAAACCAGGCTGAGGAATATATACAGAATACTGCTAAAGCTTTTGAAAATAACTACAAATTAGAGCCAAAATTTCAACGGCTTATCTGTACACCCTGTGTCTGTAATATTCAAATGTAGATACTGTGATTGCTTAGTTATTTGCGTTAATGATAAAAGCACTAAATAATCTGTATTCCTGAAGACGAAAGCTTCAAAAACATCCATCGATACCATACTTTGCTTGAAAATTAAAACATTGGCAATCACAAAAGTGTCCAATTAAAGTACAAAAACACGCCCAACAGCATACCAAATGAATTTATTCATACTAATATATCGGTAGAGTGTGTACATTTGTATTAGACCTAATCAGGACTTTAGGTGTATTCATGGAGATAGTAATAATTTTATTTTACCAATCATCTGGAGCAATTTACTGAATTCACTTTTTTTATGTGTTCGTTTAGCGACTGATGTAAAACTCGAAGTTACGGAGGAGGGTGTGAAGCTTGAGAAGGTTGGTGATGATGATGAAGATGGTGATGCAGATGCCATCGTAGGACCTGAGAAGCAGGATACTGGTGTTGATGAAGAACTGGAAAACGTACAAGTTACAGATGAAGAGGGTGGAGTTAAAGTGGAAGCAGGTATGTATGGTAAAAGATTATGGAATAATTGTGTATATTCAAACACGTCGATCACAAACATCTTGTTTTGGAGCCATATGATGGTAGTGCTTTAAGATGGGCGTGGTCATATGACCACCCATTTTGCTATAAAACACCAGCTTATGGCCCACAAAAACCATATCCCATATAGCAAACAATATCGAGCCATCCAAAATTGCAAACCCATGCCCTCCCATTTCTGTCACATTTTAAAAACAAATTTGGATTTTCCAAACTCGGCATTTAAACTAGCTTTTTTAGAATAAAATTGTTGAATCCTACTGTATTATCACAATGGGTCTTGTGTTAAAATTTTAGCCGATTCAGATCTGTAATGTCTGAGATATCCATAGATACATGTATACTTTGTTTTTTAATCAGGATCATGGAATCATGTCCATATGTTTTTCTAATCTGGAGCACAACCACTGTCTGTAAATCCTCTTACATGATACCACCCATTTTTGTGTTAAAATTTGAGCCAATGTCAATCAGTGGTTAATCAATGTTAACATCTGCCCAGATAACACGAATGCATGCAAAACATTTCCAAATTTTATTTGGCGAAAGACAAGAATGTGTAGCTGCTCTTATGTCTCTGGCTACCTTAGCAACACAATCTCACTCACTGAGTCACTGTACATGTCATGACTCATGATGCTGGTCATGACTCATGATGCTGGCTAACATTTGAATATTGGTAAATCCTGTTGCCTTGCTTGTTTAATGATGAGGATTTACGGTATTGCGGCAGCTCGCCTTAGTCATGACAGTGAATGAGTCTGACATGTCCGAACATAAGAATTTGCATACCAGCAGTTGCAACCATACAACACAAGTCGGGTATAATACTGATATTAATAATAATATTTATTGAGTGACACTTTTTGGAGGACACAGCCAGAGTTGCCCTTATGCGTCCTTTTGTGCGTATATACGCATAAAAATGGCAGAGGGACGCATAAAAATTAACCCTCTGCGTCCCCCGAGGACACACTACGGACGCAGTGAAAACTCAACTCAAAGTTGTTAATGCCCATAAATCAGATTTAACCACCACATTTAATTGTAAACACAATCACCAAATCATCCTTAGTATTCCATTTGATCTAATTTTTTTATAAATAATGAGTTTACAAGTCCAATGTTGGTCGCCTTGTTTGGCCTACAAATTGCAAAAATACCCGCCATGTTTCTGTCTGTTGTGCTAAACGTCAGTGTGACGTGTCGGTATTTGATTGGATAACAGCGGAATCTCCCTGTCGAGGAACTCACGCTGGAGAAATCCAATACAACTGATCAAGCGTATACAAACGTGTCTGATCGTCTTAACCCTTTCACAGCTCAGAACATTGGACAGATCACAAAGTTGGTATCACTAACATGCTGAATATTTTGAAATTAATTTGCGCATGCCTACTTGCCTAAAGCGGCAACGACTTACAGGCAAAATATCTTTTTTCTATTTACTTATCAAAATATCTAAATGGATGAAGGAATATATACAGGTAGGCATACGTTAAAATATTGATTTTTTCCAAACAGTGTATAGCTCAAAGCTCCCCGATACAAGCGTCCTTATTGGATACACGCTAATGCGTTATCTATGCTTCAACCAATCAGTAATCGCGTTACATAGTTACTCCCTATGAATTAGACATATCCGGTTATTGGCTGATATATTTTCACTAATTACACATTTTAATCTGATTTATACAGATTATTTTTGATAAATTATTGTTTTGTCTGGTCTTAGCCTATGTATTTCACTATATTTAGTCATTCCAGTTACATTATAAAAAAAAATACACGCGCATTATATCGAAGTAGGTCAAGTCGTCCTTGAGCAAACTCGCCCCAGATACTCGTAATTTCTCAATTCGTCCAAAGTCAAGTTATGGTTTTATAGAAAAACTAATGCAGTGGTCTTTGCTAATTACTAATGTAGTGGTCTTTGGAAATGTTAATCATACAAGGTTGTCAATGTAGGTTGTAAGTACAGTGCTTTAGGTTATTGTTTATTGACATGCAGTTCAAATGTTATTAGTTAAATATACAAGGGCCATTTCAATAGATCAATTTTAGCCACCATTGTAGATCACAGAATACATATGTTTGAAAATTTACCACTGCAATGACTGGCACTGTTTAGAGCCAGTCATTCCAGTGTTAAACTTTCAAAATTAGGTATTTTGGTGGTCTACAATAGTGGCCAAAAGTGTTAAGTGCTAAGGGTTAATAAACTATGCATAGTTAATATTCTCTATATATATATATACACCTGTGCAAAAGTTAAGCACCACCCTATTTTTACGCACATGCGAGGGTATATTCATGTGCTATGAAGAAAGCAATAGCATAAACATTTATGTACCCATCCATCTTAGTGCAAGAGGTAATAATGCAACTAGAGGAATGCTGATTATGATGGTGGGGAAACACTATGTTTTTGTTTGAACTTGAAAACGAGGCCTGAATATGGTTACGTTGACACAACTGACAACTATTGCCCTACAGTTGACACACGTGGCTAGATTGTCATTAATGGTGTCTGAAAACGAAGTTTAACATCTGTGCACGAGTTTGAGACTGTCATTATTAATACCGGGTATATCCACCTTGTGCCTGGATGACGGCCTGGACACGACGTCTCATGCTGGTCACCAACCGACTGATACGCCATTGTGGTATTCGTTGCCATTCAAGATGGAGTGCGTCTGTTAATTCCTGTAGGTTCTGCACAGGAGGATCCCTCCTTCTCACCATGTTTCCCAGAATGTCCCAGATATGCTCAATAGGGTTCATGTCAGGGCTCCTTGCTGGCCATGGTAGGGTTTCGATGGCATTCTGGCGGAGGTATTCATGCACAGCTCTAGCACGATGTGGTCGGGCGTTGTCATCCATGAATATAGGGTGGGTTCCAGGTGCATGATTTACAAAATGAGGGACCACAACTCTATCCAGTATGGAATCTTGATATCTTTGTCCATTTAGTGTTCCAGGTACAGTCAACAGATCCAGCTTACAATCAAATGAGATGCACCCCCATATCATAACGGAACCTCCACCAAATGGAACTTCCTCCATGATGTTACGTTGGTCGTACGCCGTGCGTCTGGACCTCCATACACGAGTTCGACCATCTGTGGCATGAAGCAGGAACCGACTTTCATCGGACCAGTGTACCCGTCTCCAGGATCTCATGTTCCAGTGTCTTCTTTCGTTGCACCACCTCAGACGCTCCTCTTTGTGGTGTGCAGTGAGGAGAGGACGTCTGACAGGTCTCCTAGCTTTCATGCCAGCAGCATACAGTCTCCTTTTGACGGTAGACATTGACACTCTATTGCGCGTTTCCCATTGCTGGCTGAGCACTCTGCTGTTGGTGAATGGAGATCTCCTAACAAGGCGTACTAGGGCTCGATCATCACGGGCAGTAGTCTTCTTCGGTCTTCCAGATCTAGGCCTGTCCTTCACCTCGTTAGTTTGCCCATGTTTTGCAATCAAACGACTGATTAAAGTATGGTTAATGTTCAGCTGTCTGCCAATCTCTCTGCATGACATACCAGTGGTATGCATGCCTATGATTTGCCATTTCACACGATCACTTAACCTTCATCTTGCCATAGCGGTTCACAATCAAGAGCTAATTCTCTTTGTACAAATAAACCACGGTCATGAACACAAAATTCCTAATCTTGTCGCCTAAATCTGTATGTAATGTTCTACACCTCAAACTGGACTTTTACATAACTGAACACGTGTGCTGTTTCCCGCCACGCACGGACATCAAGCGGCGTGAAGTCATGCATGCATGTGCATTTCGTACTTGGAATTATGTCAGCTAACGCAGGGACAAAAAGTATGGCAGCCTAGTTGTACCATCATGTTTCTACGTTCTATTGTTTTTGCTGGTGCTTAACTTTTGCACAGGTGTATATATATATACACATTAACAGTATTTACACAATGTCATAACTAGTGCTTTCAACATGTTTAATAAAGTGCTTTATAATTATATCAATGTGTTGTGTTTATTTTAAGAAAAAACATGGGACCCCCTTTTTCACTTCAAGAGTATACTTACCTCCCTAATACTTTTGATATTGCTAAATATTGGCTTTCACTCAATAAACACTCAGATTTAAAACAGTTAGGTGCCCCTACTGGGCAGGGAGTCAGAGCGTAGTCTGGCGGATGCCAGCCCCACCACCGCGCATGCGCAGACTAGCACTTCCTCTTTGCTAGATTATTGGCAAAGAGATCACAC
This sequence comes from Chaetoderma sp. LZ-2023a, assembly GCA_034401795.1. Taxonomy (NCBI): domain Eukaryota; kingdom Metazoa; phylum Mollusca; class Caudofoveata; order Chaetodermatida; family Chaetodermatidae; genus Chaetoderma; species Chaetoderma sp. LZ-2023a. The sequence goes on from CM067359.1 coordinate 146,570,104, forward strand.
ATGTTTTTTTGTTCAATAGCTTTTTCGCTCTCTTAAACTGTTTAAGTGGTGTTTGTTTGGAGTGTTAGTCACTTTTTTGGATGGCGGATAGGAATACGTCGCCACAGAAGGACGGAGGACCTTTAAATCAGGTGACTTCTAGTAAAATTAGCGAGTTTTCTTCCCGGTGTATTGTGTTTCCGGGACTCGCGTTTACCGTGATAAGCGCCTTGGTTGGTTGGGTTATATCAACTCGGTGCTACCTAGGACTAATTTCTCTTTCTGTTTATGTCCACAGGTCTGTATGACGCTAGGTGGTGACGTCACAGTACCAGAGAATTAGTATTCTCTCCACCATGGTTCCATTTCCTACTAACACTGTTAGGTTATCTAACCAAATGAAAAATTATGTCCAGTGAGTTGGAGGCCTGGTATAAAGGTCTTCTCACTTTGCCCTCTTGTTCCAATTCCTTCCCCATGAGGTGGAGAGAGTTAAGAGGCGTGCAGATGGTGGAGTTTCCGGTTCGTCACGTTGGATGGTTTGTCTATACAAAGTGTCAGGTATCTAGTTATTGATAATGTGGTGATGTTAATTATTGTAAACAATCAAAGGGAGATAATTAACATTTTTGCCAGAAAAGAGTTATCTATATGTATCTGATGGTTGTGTAGTCAACTTATCCATTCAGCATACAATTCGTCTTTGCACTTGGATGTTTTGTTGGGATCGAATTTTTCCTGTCACGGGATTAATGACGTCATAATCAGCTGGCTATGTATTTATTAGCAATTCAAGCGCTAGGCTGGTTTTTGATGTATATTGATCTTTATGATCGTTTTCCTTCTCCTTGAGTTGGATTGAGTTTCTAAGCTTAACTAGTTGCTCATACTCCTTGTCCTTTGCCCTGTTTCAGGGACCGGGTTGCGCGTCCTGTGGACGTTTTATGCATGTGAAGTTCTGGCCGCATCTGTGTTATCGATGTAGCCCTTGTGGTCCATTGATTAATTGTGACATATGTAAGCACTGGGGGGGCGAGTTAATGTCCGAATTCTTGTGCTGCTTACAGGCGACGGACAAGGTGGTAGTGGAGGAGAAGAAGAAGAAGCGGAAACGAGAGGTTGTAAGTAAGAAGGGTAAGGGGAAGGTCTCGTCCGCGGTGGATATGGAGACCTTCCGGACCGAGATGTTGGGAGAGATGAAGAGGACAATAAAAGATTTGGTTCCAGGGTTGCTTCGTGGCATGCTTCCTGGACCAGATCCTTTATTGTCCTCATCATCGGCTTCGGAGCAGGTAATCCCCGCCTCTGGATCGATTTTCCTTAGTCCGCTTCCGTTGTCCGACGATTCAGAGGTGGCCCCATTAGAGGGGGCGTTCCACGGCCCTGGCAGCAGGCTTATTGCCGCGCCGATAGGGGACCGTGGACGGTTGTCGCTGGAACCCGCTGGCTGCTTATCAGTCCAGGGGTATCCGCACGCCGCGGTGGCCAGTACCTCCTATGGCACCGTTCCTGGTCAGCCCGGGTTAGCTCTCTTTGCTGACCCGGGGTCTAATCTTTCTGACCAGGGTGATGAGGATTACCTGCTAGGGTCGCCGTCTGACGACGTGGACATGGATGAAGACGTTTGTGCACCCCTCGCGGGGAATACAGGCGCTTTTTTCCACGGTATTACTCACCCTGGAGTAAGGTCCGCGGTTCAGGTGGTGGCCCAGGGCGCTGCTGATGGCCAGCGGTACCGCATACCTCGGCTTGCCGAGAGTGTAGCTGGTGCTGGCCGGGCCCGTGGTAGGGCTATATATACCCCGCGCTCTACCGCGGTGCCTGCTCCTGGTCAAACCAGTGATATTCTCATGCCGGTGCTGTCAGGCCCGCATGTTTTCCCTGGCTTGCCAGGTGTATCAGCGTACCCGCCGTCAAGCTCTACTGCTTGCGCTCAGGAGGAAGACGAAGGACCCCGTCTTGTAGAGCGCTCGCAGTTAGCCACGGAGGAGGATTGGTATGACGCTTGCCAGTGGTTGGTGAGCGTTAGGCCTGATCTGCCCGTGGAGCAGTCGGCTAGCCACCGTGTTCACACGCCGTGGTTAGCTGGGAAACCAACTGCTAACGCTATGCCTTCTCTGCCGCTGGCGGAGCATGTCGTTGACATGTTCAAGGCGGCGGAGGCGTCCATTAACACGAGTGGACGTCTCGCGAAGGCCCCTCGCGAGGTGGCCAGGCGTTGTCGCATCGTGCCCCTGGATTACCAGCGGTACGGTGTGGTACCCAAGCCCAGCGTGGATGACCGCGCGGCTTTGGGTGAGGATACGCGGCCAGGATCCCGTTCTGACGCGGGGGTCTTGTGCGCGAACGCGTTGCGTTCGGCGAATACCGCGTTGCGTGATGCGGAGGAGAGTGGGAGGGCTTCGATTGCCGCTCTGTCCCACGTCTCCCAGCTGTTACAGGGGGTAGTAACGGCATCCGCATCGCGCCAGCCAGGCCCGCTCGCGGTCCAGCGAACCATCCAGGATGGTATTAACCTGGCGCTGGACTGTATGACGCGGGCGGTGACCAGGAGTGTCAGGGCAAGACGCACATTTGCCCTGGACAATCTGTGCCCGTCTCAGGACCTGTATAATAGGCTACTCCGTACGCCTATGACGGGTCCTGGTCTTTTTGGAGGTGAGGGATGTCGCCACCTCCAGGAGACGGTCACCCTGGTGAATAACCAGAGGGCGCTGCGCGAACAGTTTGAGGTACTGCGTCGTGCTAACGTTCGCGCCGCGGCCCCTGCGTATCGTCCCCTGCAGGCTCGAGGTGGTGCTGGCCAAGTCAGAGGCCAGCCGCCGTCGCAGCGCCGGCCTCGGCCGCGTGCGATTCGGCCAGCAGTGAGGGGGGCGCAGGCTCCTCAGCCGCCGTCAGCCAGGCAGCCGCCCGTGCACCGAGGTGCGCGCGGGGCGGGGCGGGTCGCGCGAGGATCTGGGCGTGGTTATCGTTCCTGACAGGGCGCTTACCGCGGTAAGGACCACGCCGGTGTGTATGGCGACGGAGACAGTGCCGCTCTTGCATGCCTTGTGTCCACCGCGGTCCCTAGGTGGACCGGTGGGAGGCCGGCTAGCCGACCACATGCAAGAGTGGGAACGGTTAACTCAGGACCGTTTAGTCTTGCGATGGCTTTCCGTGGGGTATCATCCAGAATGGATGACAGGCCCGCCGTCGCGACTGTCTCTGGTGCCAGTCTGGACTCCCATTCCGAGAGATCCGGATCAAAGGTTGTGTATCGAGGAGGAGATAAATTCCCTCGTACAAAAAGGAGCTATTCAGCCGGCACAAAGGTGTCCGGGCTTCTATTCAACCCTGTTCTTGGTAACAAAACGCACCGGTGGGTGGAGACCGATTCTCAACCTCAAGCCATTGAACAAGTTCATCGAGACGCCCAGTTTCAAGATGGAAACGGTGCGCTCGGTGTTGGCGGGGTTGGAGAGGGGGATGTGGACGGCGTCGATAGATTTGAAGGACGCTTATTTCCACATCCCCATCCACAGGAGTTTCTGTCGCTTCCTGAGATTTGCATTCCAGGGCAGACAGTGGGAATTCAGGGTGTTGCCCTTCGGAATTTCCACGGCTCCTCGGGTTTTCACCCGTGTGGTTCTTGCGATCACAGCATACCTCCGCAGGAGAAGCATAGCAGTCCACACGTACATAGACGACTGGCTGTTGAAAGCGCACACCCGGGAAAGTTTGTCCGCCAATCTGGAGATTGTTTTGAAAATTCTCACAGACTTGGGCTGGATGATCAATTTCCCAAAATCAGAGCTGACTCCATCCCAGAAGTTTGTTTACCTGGGGATGTTCTTCGATCTGGAGACAGGATATGTTTATCCTACTCAGGAGAGAGTTCAAATACTCATCTCGTTGATTCAGTCAGTGTGCGACAGTCGTCATGTCCTGGCACGGGTTTACTTGAGAATGCTGGGGTTGATGGTTTCGTTGGAACCAGTCATTCCTCAGGCCGCCTTACGCAGGCGGCCGATCCAGTTGTTTCTCATGACACAATGGACCCAGAGTACAGGTTCGCTGGACTCGAATGTGTCAGTGTTGGCGCCTCTGATTCACCACCTGCAATGGTGGTTGAATACAGAGAATCTCTTACCGGGGGTTTTGCTAACCCCTCCCCACCCTCAGGTGACTGTGTATACAGATGCATCGATGGAGGGCTGGGGAGCTTGCCTGGAAGAATCCACGATATCAGGGCTTTGGAATCTGGAACAGTCACAGGAACATATAAATCTACTGGAGCTAAGAGCAGTAGTCCTGGGCCTGGAACATTTCTTACAGAAAGTTCAGGGCAAGATTGTTCTTATTCGTTCAGACAACTCAACAGTTGTGACTTACATAAACCGCCAGGGCGGAACGAAGTCGCCCAGTCTCTGTATGATGACATGGAAACTGCTTTGTTGGTGTCTGGATCACCAGATTACCTTGAAAGCAGTTCATATTCCGGGAAGGTTAAACCTGCTAGCAGACTCATTGAGCCGAAGGATGAGTGTTTTACCCACGGAATGGCAACTAAATCAATGTGTGGCGGATCGTCTGTTCGACCATTGGGGGAAACCCAACATCGATTTGTTCGCAACGAAGAAGAATGCGAAGATGACGACGTACGTCTCTCCGATTCCGGATCCAAGCGCTTTCGCAACAGATGCGTTAGCTATCAGCTGGGGGAGAATGTATGCATACGCATTCCCTCCAGCAATCCTGATTCCAAAAATTCTTCAGAAAATCAGACAAGAGGAATGCCAAGTGCTTCTGATCGCCCCGGATTGGCCAAGCCGATCATGGTATACGGATCTGCTGGACCTTCTGGTCTGCAATCCGGTTCCTCTGCCTCTGATGGACGATATTATCTTCCAGGGCAAGGCCCTTCACAACAATCCGTCAATGTTCAGATTGACTGCGTGGATGTTGTCAAGGAATCTAGAATTAAGGAGGGCTTTTCTGAGCAAGCAGCCATGTTTATGGCCAAAGCCAGGAGGGGGTCAACCTCCAGAGCATATAATTATAAAATCAACAGATTTGCAGAATGGTGCTCAAAAAGATGTATTGATCCAATGGATTCATCTATTCAAGTAGTAGCTGATTTCCTCTGTCACCTCTATGATGCCTATAGCCTCAAGCCTAACTCTATTGCTGGTTATAAGTCAGCATTAATGTCTGTTATTCCTTGCTTGGCTAAGAGGGGAAGTGATGAAGTAAATACATTGAATGTATTAATTAAAGGCATGGGCAATCTAAGACCAAGGAATCCTCCTGTGATTCCGTCTTGGAGTTTATCGCTAGTGCTTCAAGTACTAGGTGATAAGCCTTTTGAACCACTTAGTTCCATTTCTATGAAACTATTAACACTGAAGACTGTGTTTTTAATTGCTGCGGCCTCGGCTAGGCGTAGGAGTGAGATTCATGCCTTATCAGCCGAGGATGACCGTTTTGTGGTTTCAGGGGAAGGCCTTAAGCTGCTACCTAGGATTAATTTCTTGGCTAAAAATCAGTCGTTGAAATATCCAGGTCAACCTATTATTTTGCCTGCTTTAACTAGATATGATCCTAATTCTAAAGCATGGTGTCCCGTCCGGGCGCTGCGCCGGTACAAACAACGTACGGCGGCATGGCGCACCGACCAGTCAGCGTTATGGTTGTCATATATTGAACCCCATGGGAGGGCTTCTAAGGACACCATTTCCAGGTGGATTGTGGAATGCATTCAGTTTTGCCATAAATCCGCCACCGGGAAGCAGGTTGACGTGGCCAAGGCTCACAGTGTCCGCGGCGTAGTGACATCCACGGCCCTATTTAATGGGGTCCCTGTGGATGATATTATGTCGGTGGCTCAGTGGCACTGTGAGTCAAGTTTTACAGACCATTATCTCCGTGACACCTCTAATCCTCTCGCCTTGTCGGTTTTGAAAAAATAAATCGGTTTATATTTTTTGAGGTGATTTCCTCATTACTTATATATATCACAATTAATTTATGGAAACACCCACTTTTTTGGGCCTGCATCAGTCTTTACCGATGGGAAGATGATGTCAGCAGCCATTTTCAACAAGGTCAGTCTTGTTCATGTGTTGTCCGTTGTTGATTGTATTGTCACGATTACCCGTTATTAATATGGTAATGGTTTGTGTATTTGTGTGGTTCATTGTTGAGAGTTACGAAAATGGAGCTTTTTCGTCTCTGTCCTGTAGTACATGGCACTTGTACGTAGAGAGCGTATAGGACATTGAGGTCAGTCGACTCTTCCTCCCAGGAAGGAGGGGGGGGAGCGCATATGACATTCGGTCATCTCTCATACATCGGTCGTGTTATCCGATGGTTAGTCAAATCCTGACTGTTTTTTCTTACAGTTTCAGAAGTTTAAGTGCCTTAAACGCAGAAAAGCGTATTGGGATGAGCTGGTCTTTTGACCTCGCCTCCCTCCCGCCAGATTCACTTTCGAATTCTGGCAATATCAAAAGTATTAGGGAGGTAAGTATACTCTTGAAGTGAAATAAACGAAATCTAGGATTTCTTTTTTCACGAGAGAGTTGATACTTACCTCCCTAGATACGGACCCGGCCTCTCCACCCCACAGAGGCTCGGTCTTCAGGCTCTTAATAGTTGCATGTGTGTCAGCCAATAATCTAGTCAGAGGAAGTGCTAGTCTGCGCATGCGCGGTGGTGGGGCTGGCATCCGCCAGACTACGCTCTGACTCCCTGCCCAGTAGGGGCACCTAACTGTTTTAAATCTGAGTGTTTATTGAGTGAAAGCCAATATTTAGCAATATCAAAAGTATTAGGGAGGTAAGTATCAACTCTCTCGTGAAAAAAGAAATCCTAGATTTCGTTTAATTTCAGATGAGGACCCCAGGGGACCCCCAGATTTTACAATGGGACCCCCAAATCTGAGTGTTGGGTCCTTGGGACCCCCAAAATCAGATGTTGTGGGCAACAATGGACACAGCCCTAACTAAGCTTATATGTCTGGAATTTAATGAATATCCATATGGTATGGTCATACCGGCCTCTGTTATAGTCTTGTGGAATGTCCATTTACAGACCAAGAAAATGCAATTCTTTACAATTTACCGCTGAATGACTGGCTCGATAACCGAACCAGTCATTCCAGCGATAAATTTTCAAAAAATTATATGCTCTTGCCCTTTAAATGGACAAAAGGCAGATATTTAAATTTTCTTGATCAAATTTGACTATTAAAGGATTACGGTTAACGTGTAAGATACAGTGTCTTGAATGTGTTGATACTAATTTGCCAGGAAAAGCCCAGTATGCTTGAATTGAAAATATTCACTAATGGGCGTCTTGATATTGTAACTTTGCGACAATTCTACGGTTCAAAGTTACATCTTGTTTCATGTAATTATGCTATTTATTAATAGTTCGCTGGTCAAAATCTGCTTCTGCAGTTGTCTCGAGTATTGGCCATTTGCAGGCCAAGAGAAGACTATTTCTTAAAATTTGGCACTGGAATACCTGCACGTTGACTGATTACAGTCTTCCAGTGGTAAATTAAAAAAATAGCCTTCTCTTGGCCTGCAAATGGACATTTAATAAACGAAATCTTTCTCGTTTCATGACCAGATATGATGCTTAACGGGTTATGCGGGTAGACGTTTTCATTCCATTGTGTGTTAACTTCATGTTTTCACCTGTTAAAGGTGATGAAGATGAGGAATCCAATGAAACCTCTGAGCAGGCTGAAAATGAAGATGAAAACCAAGTTACAATCATAGTGGTGAGTAGGAGCTCAAGTTGAAATCTGTTTTTAATTGATAGTTGAAATGATACCATTAAATGTATTGTCGGGATCTAATCTGTCAGTCAAATATCTGACGTCATAATCAAATATGTCACTTGTCCATCAGGAAAGTGGCAATGTTCTATAACTAAACTGTCTGAATTGTGTTCAATAAGCATTCTGCTAAATATTTTGAAAATAATTTAACTGTGAGCTGTTGCTGCCATAAGAAAAGTTTTCAGCAGCTTGCCTGTATATATTGTTACTTTGAAATTTAGATTCTTGGTATTCCTGCTTCAAAGTTTCAAATCTAGGCAAATAGGTGTAGAAGTACTAGATAGTAGGAGGAGCTTAGCTAGAAATGGTCATGGCCTAGCTAAACATGAATTCCACTATGCGTGTCTTGATTGGTTTTCTAGGATCCCTGCCGTGACCTCATCGAGATAATTCGTCGTGATGAGTTTGGCGAAGGTGTTGAGTTAAGTCCTGATGCACAGAAACTAATGACTGTTCAGCATGAGCGTCTCGGTCGAACGTTAGAGCGTCTTTCACGTGACCTCTATAGCAAGGACACACACTTTGTTCTGGAGCTGGTACAGAACGCGGATGACAACCCATATCCAGCAGAACTATTGACTAATGCATCTGCAAATGTAGTAAGTATAATAACAACTTGACTGCATTCAGAGGAGGTGTTGACGCACGCGTTTACTGTCTATTATGCCAATTCCCTTAGTGACCCTTTGACCTAGGTAGTTGTCCCTTTGATCTGAATCACAAATCACCTCTACCTCACACTTTGAATGGATGTGCCAATCTTGGCCATTTTTATCTCGCATTTTCACGAAGTTGAAAAAAGAGATTTTGGGAGAGGGGGAAAAAATGTCGACGTTGACGTCTGGACAGGTTAATCTTTTTAAAATAACATTTGTGGTTATCTGATTTTTTTTTAAATTACACAGATGTGTTCTATGGGATGCTTAGGACTAGTCTGAATCAAAATTATATTTATTTTATAATTTTTCCATAATTTTATCATGTTTGAACATAGAATATTTTATGTGCCAAGAGTTATCTTTCTTGGCTTTGTTACACTTTTTTAAAACAACATTTGCACCCACAAGGGGATATCCGATTTAAAAAAACCCATCACAGATTTGTTCTATACGATGCTTAGGACCAGTCCACGTCAAAAAGAAATCGACTTTCAAATTTGTTCCAGATTTTTTGTTTGCCGTTTGAACTTTAACTATTTTAATGTGAATTTGCATGCAGGTTATATCCTGATTATGGTTCTTGGCTGTGTTAAAGCTTTTTCAAATGACATTTACACCCACAAGGGGTTGGGAGATTTGAATAAAACTTCACAGATTTGTTCCATACAATGCTTAAGACTAGTCCACATCGAAAGGAAATCGACTGACATTTTTCCAGATTTGTTCACCATTTGATTATTTTATTGTCTAACTTGTATACCGGTTGTGTGGCCAGGGATAGGTTTTGGTTGCGTTAAGCTTTTTTTAAATGACATTTACATCAACAAGGGATTATGCGATTTGAATAAAACTTCACAGAGATGTTCTATACAATGCTTAGGACTTGTCCCCATAAAAAGTAAATTGATTTTCAAAGTTTTTCATATTTTTTCACCGTTTGAACTTTGATTATTTTAAAGCCGCAAGTCTCACTCCCTGGGTTGAGATGAAATTAATACCCTATGAGGCGGAGCTTCTATGATGACGTGTATGGCGCATGCGTGATAAGTAGCAACACAGTCTGACAGCTCAGCTGTACACGGCCTTATTCTATATACCTAGATGACTGGTTTACTATAGAGTAGGGTAATCCACCCTATGCATAGTAGCACTATACACATGTGTAGTACCAGTATTTTCACGTACTCCTTTAAAAGGATTTATTTAATTAATTTATCATTAACTGTCTGACTGCTGCAGTAGTGTCAACTGACAATAACTCTGGAACTGCTGAATATTTTGAAAACAGTTTGACTGAAAGTGGTTGGTGGCTATGTTAGTCAAATTGTTTCCAAAATATTCAGCATATATCCAGAGTTAAACCCTATGGAAAATGTAAGCTGCAGAAATTCAGCAGTTAAACAGTTACGCCAATTTATCTGACAATACATTTAGCTCGGTATTGCGGTATTAGCCAGTTTTATCAGATAGTGATGCATGTAGTATTCTTAATGTGGTCATTTGGAAATGGTAATGAGGATATCTGTTACTGTCAAATGCAGCAACAGTTTTCTGCAACACTTGTCACACTGACATCAAAAGATTAATTGTTACAAAGCCAGTATTAGAAAGGCTAGTATACAGTTTACAAACACTGTTGCTGGAGGCTGTTGCTGCCTAACAGCTTACACCACCCTTATTTGCAGTTATAGGCAATAAAACCCCACTTTTTATCAAGGTAATACGTTTGTTTATTACTGCATGTTCTCTCTTCACATATGACGTGGGATAATACACGTGACTGCTATCAGCTGTTTACACTCATAAATCATTCAGAGCCCACTATAAATCATTCAGAGCCCACTTTCCCGCAATATGATGTCACAGCTTTAGCTCCGGCCACTAAATTCAAATTTTAATCGGCTCATGTTTGTTTGAACTAATTTTCATTTAAATCAATATTTTCCAACAATTTCTTCGATGTGACAGTACCAGTGCTATACCAAGAATGTCCTGTGCACATATCTAAGAAATGTGTAAGGGTTTTATACCTTATTTTCTAAAATATTCTACCTAGATGTGAAAGGTGTTTAGATTTTGAGAAATGTGACACCAGCGTCATCTGGTGCCTTTTAAAGTGAAGGTGGGCCTTTAAGGCTGATTTGTATGCAGGTTATATATTCGGGTATAGGTTTTTGCCGCGTTAAGTTTTTTAAAACGACATTTACACCCACAAGGGGTTATGCGATTTGAATAAAACTTCGCAGATTTATTCTATACCATGCTTAGGACCAGGTCACGTCCAAAGGAAATTGACTTTGACATTTTTTCTGGAATTTTTCATTGTTTGAACTCTGATTATTTTATGGGTGATTTGTATGCAGATTATATATCTTGGTTATGATTCTTGGCTGAGTTAAGTTTTTTTAAAACGACATTTGCACCCACATGGGGGATATCGGATTTCAGTCAAACTTCACAGATTTCTTCTATACCATGCTTATGACTAGCCCACATCAAAAGGAAATTGATTTTTTTTTTTGGTGTTTTAGGCCTGATTTGCATCCTTGTTATATATATTATGCTGCGATTAAAGTTTTTTCAAATGGCAATTTAATCAGCAAAGACTTGACTTTGAAACTTGAAACCATGGAGATGATTATGCATATGGGCAAGGATGTGCATGACACTTGGAATTTTGTTCTGACCCCGCCAGGGCTGGGCCCAGGGGTCAAAAGTAGCCAGTAATTATCGATTGTAATGCAACTCATCCTAGACCATTTCAGATAGAAACTTGAAACTTTGGGAATGATTGCACATATAGCCAGGGATGTGCATGACACTTGGAATTTTGGTATGACCCCAGGGGTACAGTCCTGGGGGTGGGGACTGTTGGTAAAAAATTAAATTGATCTAAATGTGATCATGCCACATATCATTTTCAAGCCAATGATGAGTAGACTACAGTACAAGGAATTATTTCGATCTTGGGTCAAACTGAGGATAGGGGGCGTGGTCAAAAGTGCGCACCAATCAATTGTAATGTAACTCCTAGACCATTTCACATCCAAATATGTATTATGCTGATTGTTTTTGAAAATGTTTCTTCTTTTTTTCAAACTATGAACTTAGCTTATGTCTGGACCATTTGCCTTTCGGTTAGCCCCAGGGTGTCAGTTGTCATTACAATGAGTAATGACTTCAGGTTATTCCTTGGCAGAAAGGAATTATGGTTCAGTCTCCAAGCTATGCTTTCCCAATGGGTAATACCTTAGGTGTTTTGAATCAGCATGTTGATTGTCAAATTTCAAAAATGTATCCGGTGGTCCATCATATCATGTGATCTACAATTAATATACAGTGCATGTAAGCAGTACTCAGTACACTCAAGTCAGGAATGGACCTGAGGGAGCTAAGGATTTCGGCTGAGGACAAGACACAGTGGGCAAAAGTGAAGGAGTGATTGCAGCTCTACCGTATTTCGCTTAATAGTAGCCTAGGCTTCTATTAGGACAAGAGGTGTTCAATTTCCAACCAAACATCTCTGAGAAAGGGGGTGTGGGCTTATATTACAGAGTTTTCCCAAAAAAGTTCTAAAATTGATACCACGGAAATTCAACATATTTTCTCCCGTAAAAATTCCCACCGCCTACGTTTAATGTATACCTCAAAACATCATACATACACACAGGTAAGCTATTTACTATCTTCTGATAGCTCTTGTGGAATTTGGTATGACTCCATGGGTATGACCCTGGTTGTGGGGAAATGTGGGCAAAAAAATATAATTTTTCCAAACGTGGCCATATCACATACCATTTTGAAGCAAATAATGAGTACAAGGAATTATTTTGATCTTGGGTCAAACTGAGGGTAGGGGGCGGGGTCGAAAGGGGGCACCAATCGATTGTAGCGCAACTCCTAGACCATTTCCCATAGAAACTTTCGGTATGATTACACATATGGCTAGGGATTTGCATGACACATTGGAATTTTGATATCACCCCCAGGGGTCGGGGAAATGGTGGGCAGAAAATAAATTTTATCAAATGTGGTCATGTCACATATCATTTTTCACCTTGTAGTTACTAGACTACAGTACAACAAATTATGTTCTTGAATCAATTCGAGGGCAGTGACCAGGGGTCAAATGGGCAATCTAATTTTTATATATGTACATGGCTTGGACATTATTCTTTTGCAGTATATTTAGTCCTGGGCAGACCCATTCCTGCAACAGCCGGATCCTGCGGTAACTTAAAAATGCGAGATTTTGGTTTTCACATCATGAGAACATACTTACCTCCCTAACACTCTTGATATACTAGAATATCCGCTCTAAATTCAATAATATTCAGAATTATAAAAAGTTAGGTGGAAGTACACAGTCATGCACATGACAGACCCCACCCACTGTGCATGCGCATACCAGTATTTCCGTTTTCTAATATATTGGCTGAAAGCAACTTGTGAAAAATCTTCACAGGCTCTTTATCGAGAATTTTCTCTTTAAATCATCCTATTCCATCATGGCTGATGCTAAAGTGTTGGAGGAGGAGTCCTCGTCATCTGCTAAGGTGATATTGTTCCATATATTTATCTGTATTCTCTCTTGTGTGTGCATGGGTTCTCGAATATATATGATTTGATATTATATTATTCGGGATGTATGAATGTCTAATATCTAGATATTTCTTGCACTCTTTTCTGACGTCCCCTCTCCTTGAAGAAGCTTTTGCATTGAGGTTTAATGTCATAATCAACCAGAGTTTTTTCTCTTTCCTTGATGTCATAATCTTAGTTTAGAGAAGTCTGTGATGTGTTTATCACCCTTTATTATGATGGTGGAGAGATATCTAGTCATAATCTTTCTCTCTCTCTTAATTTGGGATCCTGGTTGTGATTGGTTTTTATTAACTAGAGAAGTCGGGTGTCCCGTCAGGGTTGTCTGTAATAAAAGTGGATGTCTTCTCTCGATTTTGTTCTTTTTCTGTACTAATAGTCAATTAACAAGGTTTTGCAAACTATAATACTCATTGTCTTCGTATCCTTTTCCTTTCAGAGTTCATGTCCATCTTGTCTGAAGCCTATGAAGGCTAGATTCTTCCCCCACCCTTGCCATCTGTGTTCAGCTTGTAGGATAACTAACAAATGTGTCATTTGTAAAGAGTGGTGGGGGTGTGTGAATCTAACCTCTGAATTCTTCTGTTCCCAGGCTAAGCTGACGGCTGAGGAGGGCAAGAAGACTAAGAAGGAGGGTAAGAAGAAGGCCTCTGAGAAGGGTGAGCTCGAGGCCTTCAAGGTTGAGTTAGTGAGTGAGATGCGCAGGACTTTGAAAGACCTGATGCCTGACATGCTTCGCGGCTTGTTGTTGCCTGGCACAGGTGTTTCAACTTCCTGCGCGTCGACTTCAGTGCAGGTAGTCCCTGCACCTCCGTAGATCCCGTCCCTGGATCATGCCCTACTAGCTCGGGCAAAGTGTTTAGTGATCCAGGGGTGGCCGTCTTGGACCCAGGCTCGATGTTCGCATCGCCTGGTGTTCCAGCGGCGTGAGCAGCATCAGGCGGGACCCGACCAGCGGTCCTGACCACAATCACTCGCGGAGTAACCTCATCATCTGCTTTCGAGCATTCTCCTGGTCAGTCTGGGTTAGTTTTCCTTACTAATCCAGAGTCTAACTTTCCTGACCAGGAAGATGATGAAGACTACCTGCTCGGGCCACAGGATGAGCATGAAGACATGGATGCGAGCGTCTACACTCCTCTTATGGGGAGCGCGACCGCTCGCACCTATGGCACTGTTCCCTCGGGAGGAGGTTTCATGATTCAGCCTGTGGGCCGGTTTGGAGCAGACGGCCGCCCGTATAAGATTCCACGCTTAGACGTGGAATCTCATACGGACGTTCCGGGCCGCGCTGGTGTGCATGAACCCACACACACAAGCGCGGCCTTGGTGCCTGGTCAGTCTATGGAGAATGTTATGCCAGCCCTCGCGGGCCCGTATACATTCCCTGGGCACCCAGGTTCGTCTATCGCCTCCTCGGCCTTGCCTGCGAATGCCATTGAAGATGACGAGAGCCCGCTGCTCGTCGGCAATTTGCAGGTAGCCATGGATGAAGACTGATCAGAAGCGTGTGCGTGGCTCCTCACTGTCAGATCAGAGCCCTCCGTGGATGAGACGGCCGCTGGTAACCCTCGGGCATGGTTACAGGCAAAGCCGTTGGCCAGCACGACTCTGTCCCTGCCGTATGCTGTTCTCGGCGGCAGAGGAGTCGATAAGACCGAAAGGTCGCCTAGGTCGCCTCGCGAAGGCCCCCCACGAGGTTGCTAGACCGCGGACGACCGCGCCGCTCTGGGGGAAGATACGCGGCCGTGTTCCCGTGCTGACACGGGAACATTGTGCCCGGGCACTAAGCGCTCGGCTAATGCTGCTTTGCGCGACACCGAGGAGAGTTCACGAGCGGCGATTAGTGCGCTGTCTCATGTCTCTCAGCTGCTATCTGGGGTAGTAGCAGCTTCGGTGCAGCAACAGCCTAGTCCTGTGACAGTCCAGCGAGCCATCCAGGTTGGCATCAACCTGGCGGTGGACTGTCTGACCTAGGTCAGTCACAAAGTCGCTGAGACCGAGGCACACTTTTTCGTTGGACAATTTGTGCCCATCTCATCAGCTCAAGTCGCGCTTGTTGCAAGCGCCGATGGCGGGCCCTGGTCTCTTTGGAGGTGAAGGTTGTCGGCACCTCCAAGAGACAGTGACTTTAGTGAACAAGCAGAGAGTGCTGCGCGCACAGTTTGAAGTGCTGCGCAGAGAACACGTGCATGTTCAGCCCTCGGCTGCTCGACAGCAGTACGCTCATGGCGGTGCTGGCATTGTCAGAGGCCAGCAGGCCGGCCGGGTTCAGAGACCGCGTCAGCCGCAGCGTGCTGTTGTACATCAGCCAGCGCCCCAAGCGCAGCCAGCCAGACAGCAGCCCGCGCACCGTGGTGCACGTGGCGCTGGTCGCGGCGCACGAGGAGCTGCGCGTGGTAACAGGGCCTGATGGGCTAAACATTTTTTCCGGTTACCACAAGTACCACTCGGGTGTTGTCACTCGTACCAGAGACACTCCCACTTCTAAAATTTATGGGCACCCCGTCAACCCTAGGTGCACCAGTGGGAGGTCGTTTGACTTGCCACATTCAGAAGTGGGAGCGGTTAATTCAGGACCGCTTAGTCTTGCAATGGCTTTCGCACGGGTACAGTCCAGAATGGATAAGAGGTCCGCATTGCATCTGTCTCTGGTACCGGTCTGGACTCAAATTCCAAGAGATCCAGACAAGCGGTTGTGCATAGAAGAGATAGAATCTCTAATTCTAAAGGAAGCAATTCAACCGGCGCAAGATTGCCCGGGCTTCTATTCAACCATGTTTCTTGTAACAAAGAACACCGGGGGGGGGGGGGGGGGGGGTGGAGACCAATTCTCAACCTCAAACCTCTAAACAAGTTTATAGACACACCGAGTTTTCAAATGGAAACAGTAAGATCGGTGTTGTTGGGGTTAGAGAAGGGGATGTGGACAACATCTATAGATCTCAAGGATGCTTATTTCCACATTCCAATTGCAAGGAGTTTTCATCGATTCCTGAGATTTGCTTTTCAGGGATGCCAATGGGAATTCAAGGTTCTTCCATTCGGCATCTCGACGGCTCCAAGGGTCTTCACTCGAGTGGTACTTGCTATCACGGCATACCTCCCCAGGAGAAATATAGCTGTTCACACTTACATAGATGACTGGTTGCTGAAAGCACACAACCCAGAAAGCTTGACAGCAAATCTGGAGATGGTTTTGAAAACACACAGATTTAGGCTGGATAATCAACTTTCAGAATTCAGAGCTGACTCCATCCCAGAAGTTTGTTTACCTGGGTATGTTCTTCGATCTGGAGATAGGATATGTTTATCCATCCCAGGAGAGAGTGGAAAATCTCCTCGTGCATTCAGTTGGTTTGCAACAGTCGTTATATTCTAGCACGAGTCTATCTGAGAATGTTAGGTCTGATGGTTTCAATGGAACCAGTCATTCCTCAGGCGGCCTTACGCAGGCGGCCGATTCAATTGTTTGTCATGGCTCAGTGGACGCAGAGTTCAGGATCACTGGACTCGCGCATTCAAGTGTTGGACCCTCTCATTCATCACCTTCATTGGTGGATGGAGAGAGGAAATCTCCTGGCGGGGGTCATGCTGACCCCTCCCCACTCTCAAGTAACGAAGTTTATGGATGCATCGATGGAGGGTTGGGGAGCTTGCCTGGAAGAAGCCACTATATAAGGGCTTTGGAATCTGGAACAGTCAAAGGAACATATCAACATGCTAGAATTGTGGGCTGTAATTCTAGGCCTGGAACACTTCTTAAAAGAAGTGGAGCGAAAATTTATGATGATACGTTCAGACAACTCTACAGTAGTGAGTTACATAAACTGCCAGGGCGGAACGAAGTCGCCCAGTCTCTGTATGATGACATGGAAGCTGCTTTGCTGGTGCATGGATCATATGATCACCTTGAAAGCAGTTCATATTCCGGGAAGGCTGAATCTGTTAGCAGACTCATTGAGCCGAAGGATGAGCATTCTGTCTACGGAATGGCAACTAAATCAATGTGTGGCGGATCACCTGTTCAATCATTGGGGAAAGCCCAACATAGATTTGTTCGCAATGAAGAAGAATGCGAAGATGACTACGTACGTTTCTCCAGATCTAAGCGCTATCGCAATGGATGCGCTAGCTATCAGTTGGAAGGGAATGTATGTATACGCATACCCTCCAACAATCCTGATTCCAAGGATTCTTCAAAATATCAAACCGGAGGAATGCCAAGTGCTTCCGATCACCCCGAATTGGCCAAGCCGATCATGGTTTACAGATCTGCTGGACCGTCTGGTTTGCAATCCGGTTCCTCTGCCTCTGATGGACAATATTTTCTTCCGGGGCAAGACCCTTCACAACAATCCGTCAATGTTTCAATGGACTGTATGGATGTTGTCAAAAAATCGGCGATTAAGGAGGGCTTTTCTGAGCAAGCAGTCAATTTCATGGCCAGAGCCAGAAGGGGGTCAACCTCCAGAGCTTATAATTATAAAATCAATGGATTTGAATGGTGCTCAAAGAGATGTAGCAATCCTATGAAAGCATCTATTCAGGTAGTAGCTGATTTTCTCTCACCTGCATGATGCCTATAGTCTTAAGCCTAATTCTATTGCTGGATACAAATCAGCATTAATGACTGTTATCCCTTGCTTGGCAAAGAGGGGAAGTGATGAAGTATGTCTTTTAAATACTCTTATTAAAGGCATGGGCAATCTCAGACCAAGAAATCCTCCACTGACACCGTCATGGAGTCTTTCTCTGGTTCTTCAAGTTTTGAGTGATAAACCTTTTGAACCACTTAGTGCTATATCTTTAAAATTATTGACACTTAAAACTATATTTTTAGTTGCGGCAGCATCAGCCAGACGCAGGAGTGAAATTCATGTGTTGTCTGCTGAGCCTGACCATTATATAGTTACAGGTGAAGGCCTTAAGCTTCTACCAAGATTGAATTTCTTGGCTAAGAATCAATCTTTAAAATATCCTGGTAAAGCTATTATTTTACCTGCCTTAACCAGATATGATCCTGGTGCTAAACTATGGTGTCCTGTCCGTGCTTTAAATAAGTACAAGAGAAGAACTCGGGTTTGGCGGACGGACCCATGTTCTCTATTGGTGTCATATATTCAACCCCATGGTAGGGCATCAAGAGACACTATTTCCAGATGGATAGTAGAATGTATTCAGTTCTGTCATAAGACAGCCACTGGAATCCAAGTAGCTAGAGCCAAGGCTCATAGTGTCCGTGGTGTGGTAACTTCACAGCATTATTTAATGGTGTTTCTATTGAAGACATTATGTCAGTAGCCCCGTAGCACTGTGAATCAAGTTTTACAGACCATTACCTTCGTGACACTTCTAATCCGCTCGCCGTCTCAGTTCTCAGAAAATAAAATAATGTAGAGGTTTATGTTTGTAATTAGTTTCCTCCTCTGCTATTTACAAATATCACATTTGTTGGTAGGGTATCCCTACTATTAGCTGGTACAATTCTCTTCATCCAGTGGGGAAGAGATGAGTGCTGCGTCCAAGACATCAGAGGTCCATATATATGACCATTTTGTTTTTTGTCTTGGTGATGGTGTCATTTTTTATTTAATATGGTGATGGTTAATGTCTCTTAATTGTGATTTTTTTCAGAGAGTTTGAGATGACATACTTACCTCCCTAACAGGATCCCGGCCTCGCCACCGCACGGAGGCCTGTCCTTTGGTTATTTGAATAGTTGCTTCTATGTCAACCAATATTTAGTAACGGCAGTACCGGTATGCGCATGCGCAGTGGTTGGTGTTTGTCATGTGCATGACTGTGTACTTCTACCTGCCCATTATAATTCTGAATATTCTTGAATTTAGAGCCGATATACTAGTATATCAAGAGTGTTAGGGAGGTAAGTATGTCATCTCACTCGTGAAAAAGAAATTTGATAAATTTTCTTAATCTTCTGATACCTCTTGTGTTCTTGGATTCCCGACTGATAGTAGAAAATGTGTAGTCCAATATGCATTTAACGACCCTGTAACAGAAATATTTGAGCCCTTGACCATAAACTTGAACTTTTTATAGCCGAACTAAATATGATATGGATGTGTCAAATTGAGTGATTCTACCATCTTGCATTATCTATGCTTATTAAGTTAGCATTAACCCTTTAACACTGATATCAGCCAAAAAATGGCTTCTGCAGTGTTCTTGAGAAATGTCCATTTGCAGACCAAAAGTAGTGTGTAGCAGAGCAGTAGTGTATTGCAATGTATAGCAGAGCAATGTATTGCAACATATAGCAGAGCAATGTATTGCAATGTATAGCAGAGCAGTGTATTGCAATGTATAGCAGGGCAGTGGATAGCAGAGCAGTGCATGGCAGTGTAAAGCAGAGCAGTGCATGGCAGTGTAAAGTAGAGCAGTGTATTGCAATGTATAGCAGAGCAATGTATTGCAATGTATAGCAGAGCAATGTATTGCAATGTATAGCAGAGCAATGTATTGCAATGTATAGCAGAGCAATGTATTGCAATGTATAGCGGAGCAATGTATAGCAGAGCAGTATATTGCAATGTATAGCAGAGCAATGTATTGCAATGTATAGCAGAGCAGTGCATGGCAGTGTAAAGCAGAGCAGTGCATGGCAGTGTATAGCCGAGCAGTGTATTGCAATGTATAGCAGAGCAATGTATTACTGTGTGTAGTATAGCAGAGCAGTGTATGGCAGTGCATAGCAGTGTATGACAATGTATATCAGATTAGTGTATGGCAATGTATAACATAGCCATGTATGGCAGTTAATGGCCGATCGGTGTATGTAGGTAAATAATAGCAGAGCAGTGTAATGTAATGTATGGCAGTGCAGGGCATGTCAAAGTATAGTAGAGCAGCGTATTGCAGTGTATACCGAGCATTGTTTCTCGATCCTCTGTCGATATTTAGGCCTACCACAGCTCTATGGTAAATATTAATATGGACACGCATTTGACTATTTTATTGTATGAATTGCCACATATTTTCAACACACACACCCCACACCACACCACACCACACCACACCACACCACACCACACCACACCACACCACACCACACCACACCACACCACACCACACCACACCACACCACACCACACCACACCACACCACACCACACCACACCACACAGACACACCCACCCACGTGATTAAATAGAATTACATTCACTAATATTTACCGAAAACCGAAACCGGTTCTTTTGGATGTTTAATCCTGTTATAAATGTGTGTAGTGAAAGACGTATTTATTATCGTGCTTTCAACGTAGTGTATGTAATATATGGTTTGATTAAAACAGAATATGTATTGCCGTTATATATTGCGTTTGAAAATTCGAAGCGGCTATATAAATCGTACTATACTCGGCAGAGATAACCTCTGACCTTTGGCATGAAAGTATGACGTAGCGGTCTATTTTGAGTCTGGGAAAGCCTTGAAAAAGATTTGAAAAATAAATAGAGGACCGTGCCCCTATTTATTTTGGAAGCTAAATATAATTTGTTTACGCCTCCAGCGATCACAATATAAGTGCATTTTGTTTCAATGCACAGGACTGCGCTATATAAGAATGGAAACGTGTACAATTGTGATGATTTTATTTTATCGCGTGTGAGTGTGAATGTGCACATTTAACTGGACGCTTTTGCTGTCATAGGCAGCAACAGCACCTAGTCAAATTAGTTGAAATCAAAATTTTCAACAACTTACGTGGATTCTGAGAAATCAGGGTTCAAGGTATATAAATCAATTCCAACAAGCTGAAAAAAGTTGGTGTAGCTTAGCTAGGAATGGGCATGGCATAGCTAGAAATGTATCCCTTTCTTTCTCATCATGATTCAGTAGTGTTGAAAATGTGGCTTAACCCTTTACTGATCAAGATTTGTAAAGAAAATCTAGTTTTTCATTGAATGTGGCTAAAAGGAGGCTATTTTTGAAAATTTACAACTGGAATGACAGGCTAGTAAATTTTCCAAAAAAAAATTCTTCACCTACAAATGGACATTCCCCCCCCCCCCCTTTTTGCTGGCTTAAATATAAAAAGGTTAAATAGGAAATTACTTTTTCTTGACAGATTGATGATGATGAGAAAATCAACTGTGCTGCTGTTCACTTTGTTATGGCACGAGACAGGATAGAACTGTGGAATAATGAGAGCGGCTTTCAGAACGAAAACATCAAAGCTATTTGTGATGTGGGTCGGACGACCAAGGGAAAGCATAAATATGGTTACATAGGTATGGCTGCGTAGTAACATGCTAGAACAGAGAATATTTTACCTTTCTGATCCGTACGCTGATCGACTATTAGTATGGCACGTTGTTGTCCTGATGTCGCTAGTGTTTTTTAGCTCACCTGTCCCGAAGGTCGGTGAGCTTATGCCATAGCATCCATCATCCATCTGAGCAGCCTTCGTCTATCCGTCCGTCAAATGGCATCTCCTTAGCGCTTTGAATGATTTCAAATTTGGCTTGAGAGATCCTATGGTGGTAGGCTTTAGAACTTTAATGAATACATAGGCAGTAATCTGGCCTACATATTTATTAGTTTATGTTCTTAACAGCTTGGCAGACGATCGCAACACGGACAGGCTCTTACTGCGTTCAGTATTATCATTGGGATCAGCCACTTCCTCAACTATTCATTTATAATATTAGGGCCTTCAATATCGAGCCACCACAATCAGGCAGCAGGAACTGGCACCGCCAAACCAGAAACCACCATCATAGCTGTGTCTACAGTGACACCACAGAAACCCACAATGTCATTAGCAGAAGTCGAGAGAGCTGCGCCCAATTTGGGGGACAAAGAAATAAGAATTCAGGCAAAGCTTGAGTCCACTATTTGGTCACCAGCGATGTAGCACCGACTCCTTAGAACTAGAGTATGTTACATCCCACCATGGGATAAAGAAGAACCAGTTCTTAAATGAGAGACCAGAATTGAGGATATATGGGTTTGGAATTAATCACACTCATGGGAGAAAACCTAATAAATAGAATTTTTTCTATTAGGCCAAGGAGGTGGTTCAAAAGCCACCACACAAAGCTCATAAATGGCCAAAATCATGGGCAACTGTCAAATTTGAAATGTGATAAATATATGATCACATGTAGACTCTGTAAAAACAATATGTGGGAGAAAAGAAAGGAGCATTCAGAATCCAAAAGCAGTTATACTCAATCACCAGTTTCTACAAGCACACGCTATGATACCCTTGTATCCAGACACCAGATTAGAAGGGCATTCTAAAAGCGATTTGCAATTCTGTATGTTCCAAATTTTGTCGTCACACCCCGATAACCATTTCACCACGTCTTGGACAAGCAAAAGAAAGCCACTGAACACATCAACTTCACTGCATCAATCAGGCGGGCTGAGAATGCCATAAAAAAGTCTCCCACGTTATGTCTTAATTAAGGCTCTAAAACGTATATTCAGAAATTTCATATGTAAACTTTTTGGTTGGAATTCTTAGATGTTATGAAGAATTTACCGGAAATTGTCAGAATGCATCTCCTCAGCCGCCTGGTGGACTTCAAACCGAATTTGGTTAGAAGGCCCCTATGTAATAGAGAAGACTATATAAAAAAACCAATACAGCATCTCATCGATGTGTGCTACTGACACAGCTTGAAACACTACCCATCATGTTCCTTTTATTTCAGGTCAAAAAGGAATTGGCTTCAAATCTGTGTTTCGAGTAACTGATTGCCCGCAAGTGCATTCTAATGGTTTCCATATTGGCTTTGATGTGCGTCGTGGCCCTATGGGGTACATTTTGCCGGAGTGGCTGGAAGAGGATGCGAGTGAGACAAACGGGGTGGATGGTCAAGCGGAGGAACTGCCAGCAAAGAAGCCAGAATCAGAAAGGTGTGAAATACTTTACCATTTAATTCCTTTAACCCTAGAATTTGTTCAAGAAAATTTAAATTTTCTTATGGAAAATGTTCATTAGCAGACGAAAGGAAAACTATTTTTTTTTAATTTACCACTGCCTCGGTTATCGACCCAGTCCTTCCAGTGGTAAATTTTCAAAAATAGTCTACTCATGGTCTGCAAATGGACATTTCTCAAGACCACTGCAGAAGCCGTTTTGGCTGATAGGAGTGTTAAAGGGTTAAAGACAAAGTTGCAGTATGAATCAGTAATCCATTGACCCGTTCACCGCTGAATTCCCCATATCTCATTTTATGCTATTGCGACTGTACTTCATCCATGTATCAACTTCTATTTTTGAAAACTCCTCTTCATTAACCTCTTGGCTGATTTAAATCAACTTTGCCTGGAAGCGATAGGCTTCTGAACTTGTATATACAGAAATTTTATTGGTAAATTTTTTCAGTGGGTGTATTTGCTTTTCCAAGTCTTCAGAAATCGTTCACGACATCTGTAAAGTATAACTAGATTTTAACCAAACTTGGCTCGAATGACCCTACCTATATGTACTCATAGTATGTTTCGGTACTTCTAATGAGAAAATTGATTCCTCAGTTTAATTTACCAATTTCAACCAAACTTGTCTTTGGATTGACCCTATGGCCGTAGACTTCCAAACGTGTACACAGAAATCTGATTGGACAATTTTCCACCTGTCAGTTTGGGTTTTCCGAAAGTTAGCTTTTGGTACTTAATAACCACTTGGCCAATTGCAACCAAACTTGCTGCGAATAACCATATGGTGGTACAATTGCAAACTTATATACAGAAATTTGATTGGTCAATTTTCTGGTGGCCATCTTGGATTCTCTAAAGAAAAGTCTGGAAAATTGTCTAAAAGACTACTTACTACTCATGAATCGGTGCCCCGATTTCAACTAAGCTTGCCTCAAAGGTAGACCTATGTTCCAGGTGAGTTCCACAGGGCATTGTTGTGAAATTCATTTTGCTGACACAATGCCGGAAAGGTCAACACCTCTTACCTAATGATTATGCTTCCATATGGAGGCATTGCTATGCTAGGATTTTAATTGAGCCCTGTGCTAAGTGGAGGATGGCTTGACTTAGTGATCTGAATGGCATCTGAGAATGGAGGAATCCAGTTTCTCAGTCAATCATATAATGTCATAATCAATTATGTCATGAAAGACAACTAAATTCAACATGAAGGCAGAATTGATGACAAGCTAAACGTCGTTGTACAAATTTTGTCTACTATTTAGTAAGCATTCTGTTGAATATTTAGCAACAACAGCACCCAGTCAAATTAAATTAAAATATTCAACAACTTACCTGTATAGTTTTCTGGAAATTGAGATTCAGAGAGTGCAGGGATCGACCTATCCCAACATGGGCAATGCGTGGGTGGAGCTTAGCTAGAGCTGAGCGGCACAAAGCTAGAACAGGAATCCTCCATTAGGTATAATGTTTGTCGTTTGTGCCCCTAACCTTAAAACAGGTCCAGCCCTCAGTATAATTGTGCCCCTAACCTTAACATGTGTCCAGCCCTCTATGATTGTGCCCCTAAAATTAACACGGGTCCAGCCCTCTGTATGATTGTGCCCCTAACCTTAACACAAGTCCAGCCCTCCGTATGATTGCCCCTTTTCACATCAAGAGTATACTTACCACCCTGATACTTCAGGATATTTCCTAAATATCGACCTAGCTTCAATAATACTCAGAATTAAAAAGAAACCGCACCCACTGGGCAGGTTACACAACTGACAGTCCAGCTTATGTGCAGACCAAACGCACACATGCGCGGGGCTGACTCATTCTCTTCTTAAAATATTGACCTGCCATTGCAACACGCTTTTTAGCCTTGCTTTTGCTTTCTGTCTTTTTGAAGCTTTGAGTTGTTTTGCAACTTGTTTGACTGTTATATTAGTATGTCTGACACTGCCAAGTCGCCGGAGGATGCTCCCGGTCCTAGCCATCAGGTGTATTTTAGTAAATTTATTGATAAAAGATTTGCGTCCAGATCCGAGTGCTATCGCAATAGATGCGCTAGCTATCAGTTGGGAGGGAATGTATGCATATGCATTCCCGCCAGCGATCCTGATTCCAAAAGTTCTCCAGAAAATCAGGCAGCAGGAATGCCAAGTGCTTCTGATCGCCCCAAATTGGCCAAGCCAATCATGGTATACGGATCTGCTGGACCTTCTGGTCTGCAATCCTGTTCCTCTGCCTCTGATGGACAACATAATCTTCCAGGGCAAGACCTTGTACAACAACCTGTTAATGTTCCAATTGACTGCGTGGATGTTGTCAAGGAATCAGCAGTTAAGGAGGGTTTTTCTGAGCGAGCAGCCATGTTTATGGCAAAAGCCAGGGGAGGTCAACCTCCAGAGCATCTAATTATAAAATCAACCGATTTGCTGAATGGTGCTCAAAAAGATGTATTAATCCAATGGAAGCATCTATTCAGGTAGTAGCCGATTTCCTCTGTCACCTTTTTGATGCCTCAAGCCTAACTCTATTGCTGGTTATACCTAGAGTTAACTTTATGGCGAAGAATCAGTCTTTAAAATATCCTGGTCAGCCTATAGTTTTACCCGCTTTGTCTAGGTTTGATCCTAATTCAAAGGCTTGGTGTCCAGTCCGTGCATTAACGTGTTATAAACAACGTACACAGGAATGGCGGACGGACCCTAGTGCTTTATGGCTATCTTACATTGAACCCCATGGGAGAGCTTCTAAAAATACCATTTCTAGGTGGATTGTGGAATGCATCCAGCATTGCCACAAAGCCGCCACGGGTAAACAAGTTGACATGGCCAAGGCTCACAGTGTCCGTGGCGTAGTGACATCCACGGCTCTGTTTAACGGAGTGCCGGTGGATGACATTATGTCAGTAGCACAATGGCACTGTGAGTCTAGTTTTACAAATCATTACCTACGTAACACGTCAAATCCACTTGCCTTATCGAGTTTAGATAAACGTTAAATCTGTATATAAATTTGTAAATATTGTACATACGGCCGTTGACGCACATGCAATTTAGGGGGGGGGAGGGGGGGGGGAAATCCCCGCTTTTCTGTACTGTACCTATCATCGCCAGCGGTGATCAAAGGGGAATCTCGTCAAAATAGGTTAGTCCTATATTTGGTGATGGTTATTTTTTGGCACGCTTTTTATATTGTTTACTAAAATGGTGATGGTTTTGTGTTCTCTGTGGTTCCATCTGAGAGTATACGAAATAATTTTTTCTACCGATGTCTTATAGTACTTTAGCACGAGTACATAGAGAGCGTAAAGGACATTGAGGTCATCGCTCCCTCTTTAAAAGGGGCGGCGGGCGGGGAGCGGATGTGAAACGGTCATTACTCTCAACATCGGTCATGTTATCCGATGTCCAAATCATTTCCTGATTGTGTTTACATACGCAATATCAGATGTTTGTTGTGCTCTAAAAGCAAAAGCTTGCTCTTCCAGGGATGAGCCTGTCTTCTGACCTTCGCCTCCCTCCCACCGAATTCTCTTACGAATTCTGGCTATATCATGAAGTATCAGGGTGGTAAGTATACTCTTGATGTGAAATAAATGAAATCACGGATTTCTTTTTTCACGAGCGAGTTGATACTTACAACCTTGATACGATCCCGGCCTCTCCGCCCCACAGAGGCTCGGTCTATCGGCATTTTATGTTCCAATTAGGTCAGCCAATATTTTGGAATAGAGTGAGTCAGCCCCGCGCATGCGCGAGTTTGGGCTGCACATCCGCTTGACTGTCAGTTGTGTAACCTGCCCAGTGTGGGCGGTTTCTTTTTAATTCTGAGTATTATTGAAGCTAGGTCGATATTTAGGAAATATCCTGAAGTATCAGGGTGGTAAGTATCAACTCTCGTGAAAAAAGAAATCCGTGATTTCGTTTAAACCTTAACATGAGTCCAGCCCTCTGTATGATTGTGCCCCTAACCTTAACACAAGCCCAGCCCTCCGTATGATTGCCCCTAGCCTTAACACGGGTCCAGCCCTATATCTGATTGTACCCCTAGACTTAACACAGGTTCAGCCCTCTGTATGATTGTGCTCCTAACCTTAACACAGGTCCAGCCCTCTGTATGATTGTGCCCCTAACCTTAACAAGGGGCCAGCCCTCTGTATGATTGTGCTCCTAACCTTAACAAGGGGCCAGCCCTCTATGATTGTGCTCCTAACCTTAACAAGGGGCCAGCCCTCTATGATTGTACCCCTCACTTTAACACAGGTCCATCCCCCTGTATGAGTGTGCCCCTTACCTTAACACAAGTCCAGCCCTCTGTATGAGTGTGCCCCTTACCTTAACACAAGTCCAGCCCTCTGTATGAGTGTGCCCCTCACCTTAACACTGGTCCAGCCCTCTGTATGAGTGTGCCCCTAACCTTAACACTGGTCCAGCCCTCTGTATGAGTGTGCCCCTCACCTTAACACTGGTCCAGCCCTCTGTATGAGTGTGCCCCTAACCTTAACACTGGTCCAGCCCTCTGTATGATTGTGCCCCTAACCTTAACACTGGTCCAGCCTTCTTTATGATTGTGCTCCTAACCTTAACACTGGTCCAGCCCTCTGTATGATTGTGCCCCTAACCTTAACACTGGTCCAGCCCTCTGTATGATTGTGCCCCTAACCTTAACACTGGTCCAGCCTGCTTTATGAGTGTGCTCCTAACCTTAACACGAGTCCAGCCCTCTATGATTGTGCCCCTCACCATAACACAGGTCCAACCCTCTGTAGGATTGTGCCCCTAACCTTAACACTGGTCCAACCCTCTGTTGTATGATTGTGCCCCTAACCTTAACACAGGTCCAGCCCTCTGTATGATTGTGCCCCTAACCTTAACACAGGTCCAGCCCTCTGTATGATTGTGCTCCTAACCTTAACACTGGTCCAGCCCTCTGTATGAGTGTGCCCCTAACCTTAACACTGGTCCAGCCTGCTTTATGATTGTGCTCCTAACCTTAACACGAGTCCAGCCCTCTGTATGATTGTGCCCCTAACCTTAACACAGGTCCAGCCCTCTGTATGATTGTGCCCCTAACCTTAACACTGGTCCAGCCTGCTTTATGATTGTGCTCCTAACCTTATCACGGGTCCAGCCCTCTGTATGATTGTGCTCCTAACCTTAACACGAGTCCAGCCCTCTGTATGATTGTCCCCCTAACCGTAACACGGGTCCAGCCCTCTGTTGTATGATTGTGCTCCTAACCTTGACATGGGGCCAGCCCTATGTATGATTGTGCCCCTAGCCTTAACACGGGTCCAGCCCTCTATGATTGTGCTCCTAACCTTAACACGGGTCCAGACCTATGTATGATTGTGCCCCTAGCCTTAACAGTCCAGCCCGCTGTATGATTGTGCCCCTAACCTTAACATGGGTCCAGCCCTCTATGATTGTGCCCCTAACCTTAACACGGTTCCAGCCCTCTGTATGATGAGGTAACTCATTTAAGGAAGATCTGTATTCATGCATTGGCATTTACATGTAACAGTTTAATATAAAGTTAATACTACCAAGTTTCATGCTCAATTCATTTTCCTCAATGTTTTGTGGAGTCATTACCCTTGAAAAATATTGTTAACATGCTCATTGTTTCAGCAAAAGCAGAACATGCCAGGGTATTTGTATTATATTGCTTACAATGCTTTGTTTATTAACCCTAACCACACTGA
Source organism: Chaetoderma sp. LZ-2023a (assembly GCA_034401795.1). NCBI lineage: Eukaryota > Metazoa > Mollusca > Caudofoveata > Chaetodermatida > Chaetodermatidae > Chaetoderma > Chaetoderma sp. LZ-2023a. The sequence continues at coordinate 146,598,781 of CM067359.1, forward strand.
TGTCAATATTCTATCTTTTACTGCATCAGTATAAGAGAAACTGGTGTACATTTTTCAACAATTTTGGTGGACGATGTTGCTGTCTATGACAGCACCATCTCCCACCAAATTTGTTGAAAAATGTACAACAGTTCATCTTTTAATTTAATTTGAAAATTTAAATTTTTTACATCAGAGTGGTACTGGTTAATAAATATTTTTTAAACTGACAGTTGGCGGACGCGTATCATTCTGCCATTGAAGTCCGATGTTAACCATCGCCATTTAGCAGCACATTTCAGTGACCTGCATCCATCTTTGCTGCTTTTCCTACATCGTCTGCGCAGGATTGTCGTCGACAACAAGGTATTGTTAGATTGATCAAGCGGTTCTACTAAAGAAATATTCCTCAAGTATTTTGAGTCTAATTTCATTGGAAATGCAACATTTTCCATTGAAATTAGTTTTAAAATTCAACAGCTTTCCTTTTTAAGTAGTTCAAAAATAAGATATTGTGTCTTGAATGTTGAAGGGATTGAAATCTTAGTCATGATTTTGAAAACAATTTGACTAGACTATCATATTTCATTTTAGCCGTCACTAAATAAGCACTTGTGATACTGGCTATTTTTTCTACTTCGAATAATACTTACCAAATGTACTATTATGATAATGTCTATTATCTAGTTCTAGCTCAAAATAAACAATTAAAATTCCGCACTCTCCTTGGCCCTGTTTTTTACCTCCAAAAGCTTCGATTAATTTTGCTTATTGAGTGATCCTTCAACCTATTCTTTGTGGCGTAGTGGAAGGAAAAGGAAAATCGTCGAAGGGCCAGGTTGTATCAATCTCGAATGTATACATTCGTGCCGTAATCACTGTTTGAATTTTCCTTAAATTGGCACATTGTTTTAAAATGGTAGCCATTGTTAAAGTTGCTCCGTTACCCGTTAACCTTTTAATCTTATCCTGGTACTCGGTTAATTTCTCTTGCGACTCAATTCCTTTCAAGATGGATGCGCCCTTGACCAAGATGGCGGCGCCCATGATCAACGTGTTGTTTTGGTTTGGCATATCTATGCACTCAGTTTAAGCCGGTTATTTAGCTCTCGCTTTATTGCCGAGGCTGTATGTAGGGATCGGTCTTAATTTCTTGGTTATCTTAACGTTAGTTAATCTCCAAGTTGTCTTTGTATAATTTCACTCTAAAAAGTTTCAAATAGTTTCCTGCCTAAATCTTGATTAACATTAATTTGAGAGAGAGTTAATGTTTTTTAAGTAATCAACGATTGCAATGAAGAACTTGTGGTTTGTGCTCGTATTCTTGTTGCCATGTTTAACATTTTACTATTTTATTGTGTGTTCACAGAAGGTCAGGGAGTAGGGCAAAGCTCCTCCGGATAGGCTCTGTTCCCGCTGCAATCGCTTCATGAAGTGGAAGTTTGCGGGCCATCACTGTGTTGCCTGTGCCAAGTATAAAGTGGGTTCCCCCTGTGATGTTTGCGTTGAGTGGTCGTCGGAGTTGGTGACTGAGTTTGATGGCAAACGTCATGCGCATGTGGAGAGAATCGCGAGGGACAAGGCAGCCAAGGTTGATCAAGCATCCTTCAGAGGCCTGGAAGATCGATGGAACGAGCGCATTGGACTCGTTCTTGGGTGTCTGGGCAGCCCAGTTTAAGTCCATGTTTGAGTCCTTACAATCCACGGTTCCGACGATGCGGTCTGGTGCAGGACAACCAATAAGTGGTCTGGCCGGGCTTGCGGAGGAACATACACCCACCTCTTCTCTGGTGGCGGCTCATGAGCCGATGGGGGAGGAGAAAGATTTGCATGCCAGAGCTTTCACAGGTGCTAGAATCCGGACTATCCCACGGGTCTCCCCCGGGATACGTACAGGTTTGCCAGCCGGATGGGGATGTCAACGTTCCATCGGGCATATTACTCAGGATTTCGTCTCGTCCAGATTGCTGTCCAGGCTGTCTTTCACGGCTCCTGTCGGCGTCGCGGATGCGGGATTGCCAGCTCCTCTTAGAGCTGCCCGTCCGGCAGTAAGAGCAGACGTGATTCTGGCTCCCGTGCTGGAACCAATGGATTGCAGAGACTCCGTGTCCGGTGATTCGCTGGACACTGGTGTCGTGAGCAGCCGAGCAACGGATTCACTTCGAATTGGAAGTTTGATCCGTGGCTCTCAGCAGGAATCGTCGGCAACCTTCTCATCCTATCAGGAAGTCCATTAATGGTGCAGGTCCTTGCCTGGATATCTGACCATCTCGGGTTGGCATCAGATAAGGGGTATCCGGCGATGGCGCGAATGTCAAAGCATGCAGCTTGTGCTCTGTCAAGTGGCTCTTCGGCCATGCCTACTCTGCCTATGTATACTCAGTCATGTTAGAAGTTTGCGGCGTACCATTTGGTTCACTCGGAGTATGCTCTTCCAAAGGCCCCCAGAGGGATAAGGAGTAGGGTCCATTTTCCGGAGAAGGCCTACCATCAGTATGCCTGTGGTCCTCATCTGTCGGTCAAGGAACATGAGGCCCTGAATTTGACCATTGGCTGGGAAGTCCAAGGGTCATTCTCGACCATTGGTATCTCAGCTTAGGCTCATTGAAGATGCGGCCATGGCCGCTCTCTCGCACAGCTGTACCGTCCTGCAGGAGATGGTGACCTGCGTGGCGGAAGGTGGGGCCATGACAAGCTCTCTCCAACCATGGTTGCGGAGCAAGAAGTAGTCGGCAAGTCGTGGAAGTCGACGAAGAGGACTCAACCGCATCAGTCCTACAAGCAACACTGGTAGGAACAACAGTGATAGCGATCGACCTTCTGGCCATAGTGCCCATCGGGCATCCGGTTCTTGGGGACCAGGCCGGTCATCTTCATACAAAGCTTCTAATAAGAGGGTGTATGAAGATGACAGGAAGGGTGGTGGCTCAGGATGATCCGGTTACCTTAAGGATAGCCAGGGCGGTGGTCCCGGGCCATCATATTACAAGAAGCCGCGTTGGGAGGACGGGCTTCTGGCGAGACCCGTTCTGGTGGTGCCAGGAATGCATGTAGTCGAGAATCGTCACCAACACAAATTAACGTCTTGTTGCGCAACTTCGACTGCGAGCTGTGTGCAGATTCCTACCATCGGAGGCAGACTTTAGCTGTTCTCAAACCAATGGGAACAGGTTGTGCAAGACTGTTTAGTCTGTCATTGGCTAAGAAACTGCTACGAACCGGACTGGCGCATCCGTCAATTGTTAGTTCCATTAACATTGACTCCCGTATGTACTCCGGTTCCAAGGAAATCGATCATCTAGAGGTCATTCACTCAGAAATCGAAGATCTGTGGAAGAATGCGATTCATTTAGTCCACGATCAGTCCTCCTTGGGCTGAACAAATTCATTCTTTCACCAAAATTTCAGATGGAAAGTAGGAGCAGTAATGACAGGGCTGAGAAAGGGCATACATGTGGGCAGTGTCGATAAATCTGAAGGATGCTTATTTTCATATTCCAATGTCAATTCCTTTTCAGGAATACCTTCGCTTTACGTTCCAGGATAAGGTCTGGGAATTCAATGCATTACCTTTCGGCCTGACTACAGCCCCCAGAGTCTTCACCAAAGTGGTTCTCACCATGACTTCTTTCCTTCGCAGGAGAAACATAGCTTTTCATACTTACATACTAGATGAGCGGCTGCTGAAGGTGGGGAATCCAGTTACACTGTGCAACAATCTGACGGTGGTCCTTGGCCTTACTAAATGACCTAGGATGGATTGTGAATCTAGAGAAATCAGAATTGACTCCATCCCAGGAGTTTGTATATCTGAGAATTCTTTTCAATCTCAGTGATGGCGTGGCTTTTCCGGTGGGGAACAGTCAAGAGTTTGCAAGCAGTCTTGAAGTCAATTTCTCTAGGAGCCTATCTGACTGCCGTTCAGTTTCTCAATACGGGGTTTACTACTATCTCCGGAGAAAGTGGTACCATATCCGGCACTCAGGCGCAGACTGATTCAGACGTATCTAATGTTATTCTGGTCTCAGAGAACGGATCCGTTAACTCTGAGAATTCCAGTAAAGAACCATTGATGTTCCACCTTCAATGGTGGTTATCAGAACAATCGCCTGCGATGGTGTTCCTCTACAACCTCCTCAACCACAGATATCCATTTTCAGGGATGCATCGGCGATGGGTTGGGGAGCAGTATTGGACGAACTGGCAGTGTCGGTGGAATGGGATCGTACCTATGCGCAGAAACACATAAATGTTCTCGAATTATTAGCGGTGGCATTAACACTTCGAAAATTCGAGAATCTAATCCGAGACAAGATTGTCCTGATAAGGACAAACAACTCCACAGTGGTGTCCGATTTGAACTGGCAGGGCGAGACAAGATCACCAGAGTTGTGCATAATGATTTGGAAACTTCTGCTATGGTGCCATGAGAGGAATGTTATTCTTCGGTCATCACACATTCCGGGAATATTGAACATCCTAGCAGATGCTCTCAGTAGAAGGACGGTTTACCGTGTGACGGAATGGCAGCTCAACCAATCTGTAGTGCAGTTTCTATTCAAACATTGGGGCAAGCCGAATGTGGATCTATCTGTGATGAAAGGAAATGTGAAGATGGTCACATATGTGTCTCCGATACCAGACCCGAAAGCCTTAGCAGTAGATGCACTGATGATAAGTTGGAAAGGAATGTACGCTTACGTGTATCCTCCAAAAATTCTCATCCCAAAGGTTCTGGCAAAGATAAGAGAGGGCACATGCCAAGTACTACTGATCGCTCCACATTGGCCAGGGCGATCATGGTTTACGGATCTGCTGGACCTGCTGATCTGCAATCCAATCACTTCCAGGGAGAAGGGACTTGATTTTTCAGAACACAGTTCTGTATCACCACGACAGACCAGAGATGTTCCAATTGACTGCATGAATGTTGTCAAGCAGCGAGCGATTGAGGGTGGCTGTTCTGAGTAGGGCTTCATGATATACCGATATTATACCGAATACTGGTATCATAGCCATACCAGTAGTCGTACCGGTATGATTTTGCTGATACCGAAATATAACATAAAACCTGTATAACCTTATGTTAAGCAGATAATCCGCTTTCCATTAGTTACATTCCAATAATATATCTGGCTAACATGATAAGTTACTGCTCTTCGTACGGGAAAATGATATTTAACGATCACACTTGAAAATTTTCTTAGTTATCCGTATGTGTCAAATTGTTGTTAGAGGCTAGGTTTAAAATAATTGATAAATTACTACTTATAAGAACGTACTTCGCACAAAAAATTGAATAAAACTTATATTAATTAACCTCATAGGATAGGGGATGATTAAAAATATCCAAAACCTATCTTTTCTTGCATTAATATTTTATAATTTCAGGCCGTTGTTTACTAGAAAATCATAATAGCAAATGAATATGTCGCGTGCTATTTTATATAAATTGCTACAGCCTGGTTAGTTAGCAATTTCCCGGAATTTTACAACTTTGTAGTGACCGGCCAATGGCCCAATTTAAAGAGGAACCGTCAATATGAGAAAATCTCTCCCCGCGATCTATTTTCACTTCTTATGTTGGCGGCTAGCGTTAGATATTGATCGATACAAGCTACTGTAATGAGAACGAGGCTCAGCGAGTGTAGGCATATGTATTCTCAGCATATTATGGTCTATTTAGTATGTGTTATAATGGCTTGGTTGTACCACTGTGCAGAGATTTGCACGATTCCTGGCGGTTTCGTCCCATTGCAATTTCGTCGTATGAAGCACACATTTTCGTGGACAGTTTATTTATTATTCTGGCACATGCATCAATACAAGTACAAAAGCAGCCAGGAAAATGAGTAAAACAGATTTACATTCAGCATATCCAACGTCTTTGACTCGTAGCAATGACATTTGTCAGTCAAATATCAACAGTCTTGGTTGTTCACAGTTTCACTTGGCGAGTTTATTTGGGACGAGATTGTCACTGGTTACCGGTATCTCGTGATCTCAACACGTAGTAGTTGTAATTTTGTGGCAAATTCAAAGCATTTGTACGGACGATTTGGTTGAATTTCAACTGTTTTGGGATATGATTTAACCGAAGACAGTTGATATTTAGCGTTTAATATCGTGATTTGTATAATTTATTGGTTTTATTGTGGACATTTGTGTCGACTGTTTCAGGAGTGCTGATATAAGCCTTCTTCGTATATGTGGGAAATGCATTGACTATGGAATCTTACTACTGGAGCCTCACTCTATTTTGTCCATCGTGATAATACCGGTATTAAAGGTATACCGTTATGGAAATTGATACCATAACAGGTATTCATTTTTCCAATACTGTAAAGCCCTAGTTCTGAGCAAGCAGCAAAGTTTGTCGCTTCTTCCAGAAGGTGGTCAACCACCAGAACATATAATTTTAGAATCAACAAATTCGCAGAGTGATGTAAGCTAAGAAATATTAATCCCCTTTCTGCAACTGTACAACACGTAGCAGATTTTATCTGTCATTTATGCGAGGTTGACAAACTTGTACCTTCAACCCTAGCAGCATATGTCTGCTCTAACTTTAGTCGTTCCTGGTCTGGCCTTAGTAGGAGTGGAGAAGGACACTTTAAATGAAGTTGTTAAAGGAATGAGCAATCTGCGACCTAGACAGCCAATTCCTATCCCGGCATGAAAGCTATCTCTTGTTCTACAGTTTTTAGGGCATGCTCCCTTTGAATCGATTAGATCTATAGATATTAAACTGTTAACTAGTGTCAGTTTTCTTGGTTGCAGCAGCATCGGCGAGGAGAAGCGAAATTCATGCGCTTTCTGCCGTTTTGTCAGTACAGATGAAGGTTTAAGACTACTACCACGTCTTTGTTTCCAGTCACTTAAGTATCCAGGACAGCCGATCAATTTGCCCAGCTTAATTAGCCATGACCGAAGCTCTTCTGCTTTGTGTCCTGTCAGATGTCTGACGATGTATAAGAAACATACAGAGGAGTGGAGAGACGACCCGATATCTCTGTGGTTATGTCTCAAAGCTCTTCATCTTCGCGCCTCGAAAGAAACTATTTTTCGTTGGATAGGCGATGCTATTCAGATGTCGCGTAAAATCGCAACAGGAAAGCAGTTTGATCGAGCGAACGCCCTTCAAGTCTGAGCACTAGCAGCAGCAGCGGCCCTTTATAAGAGTGTCTCATTAGAGGTGATGTCTGTAGCCCAGTGGCATGCCGAGTCGTCATTTACTGATTTCTATCTTCGCGATATCTCCAGCGCACTTAATCCGGTAGTCGGCGCCAATTTGTTGAATCTTACTTACCGCATTTCGCTTAATTGAAGCCTAGGCTTCTATTAGGACAAGAGGTGTTCAATTTCCAACCCAACATCTCTGAGAAAGGGGGTGGGCTTATATTAGAGTTTTCCCAAAAAAGTTCTAAAACTAATACCATGGAAATTCAACCCATTTTCTGCCATTAAAAGTTCCCACCGCCTACACTTTTGTTTAATGTATACCTCAAAACATCACCGGGAAGTGAAATTATTAGCTCACCTGGCCTGAAAGGCCAAGTGAACATATGTCGTGGTGACCATCCGTCGTGTGTCCATCATCCGTCCATCCGTCAACTTGTCCTTTAAACGACTTCTCAAGAACCGCAGGGCCAATTTCAATTATATTTGGCAGGAAACATCCTTAGGGCATAGGGATCCAAGTTTGTTCAAATGAATTGATCGGCCAATTAGGCCGGTGGCCATCTTGGATTTTGGCCGATTTTTAGAAACGTCTAAAAATCTTCTCCGAAACCACTTGAAGAATTGAAGGAAACCTCATGAAATATGATCTAAGGCAAGAGCTCAATCAAATTTGTTCAAGCGAACTTAATTGGTCAAATAGTTTGGCGGCTATCTTGGTTGACTTAGTTTTAGCGAAAATAACTTCTCCAGAACCGCTGAAGGGATCAGGCCGAAATTTGGCAGATATGATTAGGGACTAAGGACCAGTAAAGTTTGTTCAAGAGAAGTTGATCCATCAAAAAACATGGCCGCCGTGCTCCAATCAAAATATAGCATGTTTGGCGGCCATATTTGGTTTTTTTATTTGTTGGATTTTGAGGCCGAAATTGGTTTTATATAGGTTTTTGGGTATTCTGATCTCAAATTTGAAATCTTCGAAACTGTCAAATAAACGGTTTGGCGGCCATCTTGGATCATTTTCCCGCCAAAAGCTCCCATACTAAAGCAATGGGAAATTTAAGATATCTTCTCGAGAACTACTGGGCCAATTTCAATTATATTTGACATGAAGCATCCTTAAGGCATAGAGATTCAAGTTTGCTCAAACGAACCCGATCGGCCAATTTGGCTGGCGACCATCTTGGATTTCGACCGATCTTTAGAAATGTCTAAAAATCTTCTCCCAAACCATTGGAGGGATCGATTCAAAACTCACGAAATATGATCTAGGGTAAGAGCTGAATCAAGTTTGTTCAAAGGAACTTGATTGACCAAATGGTTCAGTGGCCATTTTGGGTGACCTAGTTTTCATAAAAACGACTTCTTCCCCAGAACCGCTGAAGCGATCAAGCCGAAATTGGTGATATATAATTAGCAACTAAGGGCGATTAATGTTTGTTCAAGAGAAGTTGATTCATCGAAAAACATGGCCGCGGTGGACCAATCAAAATATAGTTTGTTTGGTAGCCATATTGGATTTTTTTATTTGATGGATTTTGAGGCTGAAATTCGTTTTATATAGGTTTTTGTGTATTCTGATCTCAAGTTTGCAATTTTCGAAACTGTCGGACAAATGGGTTGGCAGCCAAAAGCTCCCATACTAAAGCAATGGGAAATTTAAAATGTCTTCGTCTCGAGAACTACTGGGCCGATTTGAATTATATTTGGCAGCAAGCATCCATACGGCATAGAGATTTCATTTTGTTCAAACGAAGCTGATCGGCCAATTTGGCCAGTGGCCATCTTGGATTTTGCCAGATATTTAGAAATGTCTTTAAAAATCTCGGTCCCCGAAACGGCTTGCGGAATCGATTCAAAACTTATGAAACCTCATCTAGGCAAAGAGGTAAGCCAAGTTTGTTCAAGACGACGTGATTGACTGAATGGTTCGGCAGCCATCTTGGATGACCTAGTTTTCCTGAAAACAACTCGAGAACCACTGAATGGATCAGGCCAAAATTTGAGAGATACGATTAAGGACTAAGGGCCATTAAAGTTTGTTCAAGGGAAGTTGCGCTGTCAAAAAAACATGGCCGTCGTGGGCCAATCAAAATGTAGCGTGTTTGGCGGACATATTGGATTTTTTTTAATTTGATTTTGAGGCCAAAATTGGTTCTATATATGTTTTTGGGTATTCTGAGCTCAAATTTGCAATTTTCGAAACTGTCGGATAAACGGTTTGATGGCCATCTTGGATAATTTTCTCGTCAAAAGCTCCCATGCCAAAGCAATGGGAAATTTAAAATGTCTTTTTGAGAGCTACGAGGCCGATTTCAATTATATTTGGCAGGAAGCATCCTTAGGGCATAAGGATCCAAGTTTGTTCAAATGAACCCGATTGGCCAATTTGAATCTTCATCTAGGCCAAGAGGTAAGCCAAGTTTGTTCAAGAGGACTTGATTGACCAAATGGTTCGGCGACCATCTTGGATGACCTGGTTTTCAGGAAAATAACACCTCCAGAACTGCTGAAGGAGTCATGCCGAAATTTGAGCCATTAAAATTTGTTAAAGGGAAGTTGATCCATCAAAAAAACATGGGCGCCACGGGGCAATCAAAATGTAGTGTGTTTGGTGGCCATATTGCACTTGCAAAAATGTCCACAAACTCATTTAAAAGACTGCTAAACCACCCACCAACAATTTTGACAAAAATTGATGGTGCTCCAGGTGAGCGACACAGGCCCCTTGGGCCTCTTGTTTGATTTGAGCACCTAAATATTGTGTATCCTTTAATACAGGTCTTTTATTACATCAAAATTAATCCACAATTTGATATAAAATGGCGTTGCGAAAAATACAAATCACATGTGTCGCCTCCAATTGAAGAGTTTATTTTAGAGCGAGTACTCTGATATAAATATTCTGTAATCGGGGACTCGGAACTCGGGAATTTCTATATATTATCATTGCGCGATAGGAACTGAGTATCATACTGATCTGAATAATGGGTACACGTTTGATAAGCTCCTGTTAGCATATAATATCTCACGAAAACACGCCACCTCCCATCGCAAAAGAGCCGCTGGCTCGCCAACTTAAGAAGCCGGCTATAGTGTCGTTCATAATTCATTTTGGATCATTTAATGTTGATCGGCATTACAAAATTGAGGTGCAGTAATGCTTATTTGGTACTTAAATTTGGTTTTAAAATATATTTATATAGAAGGTATTTAATCACGCCAAGACTGCTTTACGCGCATTTTGACTACAAAAGTGTGGAATAAACTTTATTATATCTTGAACATACGTGGCCTACTACTAGTATTAATCTAATAGGCAGTCAAGATTTACAAATCTGAGGCTTGTATTCACTTCTAGAGGGGCCGGAAATGTATCAGGGCAAAGATCGGTGTGAAGTAGACACGATTGTTGTTATTATTATACACGCTATTCTTAAAAGATTTTCTCTTAAAAAAATTTTTCACATACAATCTGCTGAGTTAGAGGGTGGGCTTCTAATACAGATTTTTGCCATTTTGAAACTGCTAAGAAATCATTGGAGCTCATATGTCAAAGTTAGGGGTGTGTGCTTCTATTAGAGCATAGGCTTCAGTCAATTAAGCGAAATACGGTAGGCCACGTCCGACCACTCCCAACTCAAACATCATAAGGGTACCCACAGGCACTGACAGAGGTGATGAATATGACCAGTGAACGACCGTGGATTGGGCGAGCTGCAATGAACAAGAACGACCAAGCACTCGGAATGGTGAGTGTTTCTTAGTTTAAGTGATTAATAATAATAATAATAATAATATTAAATATAGCCGCAAGCAGCGATGCATCAGGGGGGGTGGGGGCAAAGTGGCTAGCATCCCGGTCGCTAAGATGAGAACCTTATCTGAGCCAGCTCTTATAGGTGGTTTAGAGCCTAGCCTCTTAGATTTGATCAAGTTGGATTAATGCTGTCAATTTTATTGAATTATGTGAGAAGGTTACAGTAGGAATCTTCTTTACTCGCCCAGTCTACCCATCATTGAATGTGGTTTTGAAAAACAAACACTCGTGTGTCAATAATGGCAGTAAAAATAATATAAATGAAATCGGCCCAGTTCTTGAGAACAAGACAATTCAATTCTCGCATTGCTTTAGCATTGGCAATTTCACATCAAGAGTATACTTACCTCCCTAATACTTTTGATATTGCTAAATATTGGCTTTCACTCAATAAACACTCAGATTAAAACAGTTAGGTGCCCCTACTGGGCAGGGAGTCAGAGCGTAGTCTGGCGGATGCCAGCCCCACCACCGCGCATGCGCAGACTAGCACTTCCTCTTTGCTAATTTATTGGCTAAGAGACTACACATGCTTTTGTGCTGGTGCTTTTTGTGACTCATTTATAAACGTTTTTGACACAATTTTGAACTGTTGTTACCTGAGAAAGATGGCAGAAAGAGTAACTTCGCCACAGGAGGGCCTTGGACCTTTAAATCAGGTGACTTCTAGTAAAACTAGCGAGTTTTGTCCCGTTGTAATGTGTTTCCGGGACTAGCGCTAAACGTGATAAGCGCCTTGATTAGTTGGTTTATTTCAACTAGGTGCTATATAAGACTAATCTCTCTTTGTGTTTATGTCCACAGGTCTGTGTGAAGAAATATTATGGACATGACATCAACAGAGGGTTTGTGTCTCTCCACCATGGTTCCATTTCCTACTAATACTGTTAGGTTATCTAACCAAAAATTCTATGTCCAGTGAGTTGGAGGCCTATTATAAAGGTCTTCTCACTTTGCCCTCTTGATCCAATTCCTTCCCCTAGAGGTGGAGAGAGTTAAGAGGCGGTCAGTGGTGGAGTGCTCCAGTTCATCAGGTTGGATGGTTTGTCTAGACAAGGTGTCAGGTATCTAATTATTGATATGAGGTGATGTTAATTATTTAGAGGAAAGGGAGATAATTAACTTTATTTGCCATTGTTATCAGTATATATCTGATGCTTGTATAGTCGAAATGTCCATTCTGTACATGTTCTGGTTAGAGATACAATTCGTCCTTGCACTGGGATGTTTGTTGGGGATCGATTTTTTCCTGTCATAGGATTAATGACGTCATAATCAGCCTTGCTCTTTATTTCAATTAAAGTTGTCCGAAGCTGGTTTTCTGATAAATTATGATCTTTATGATCATTTTCCTTCTCTTGAGTTGGTGAGTTTCTAAGCTTAACTAGTTTGCTCATACTCCTCGTCCTTTGCCCTTTTTCAGAGACCTGGTTGTGCGTCCTGTGGACGATTTTTGAGGGATAAGTTTGGCCCTCATCTCTGTTTCCAGTGTAGCCCCTGTGGTCCCTTGCTTAATTGCGAGATATGTAAGCACTGGGGGGGCGAGTTAATGTCCGAATTCTTGTGCTTACAGGCGAAGGACAAGGTGGAGGAGGAGAAGAAGAAGCAGAAGAAAGAGGGTGTAAGTAAGAAGGGTAAGAGGAAGGCCTCGTCCGCGGTGGATATGGAGGCCTTCCGGACCGAGATGTTGGGAGAGATGAGGAGGACAATCAAGGATTTGGTTCCAGAGTTGCTTCGTGGCATGCTTCCTGGACCAAATCCTTTATTGACCTCATCATCTGCTTCGGAGCAGGTAATCCCCACCTCTGAATCAACGTTCCTTAGTACGCTTCCGTTGTTTGATGATTCAGAGGTGGCCCCATTAGAGGGGGCGTTCCACGGCCCTGGCAGCAGGCTTATTGCCGCGCCCAATAGGGACCGTGGACGGTCGTCGCTGGAACCCGCGGGCTGCTTATCAGTCCAGGGGTATCCGCACACCGCGGGTGCCAGTACCTCGTACGGCACCTTCCCTGGCCAGTCCGGGTTAGCTCTCTTTGCTGACCCGGAGTCTAATCTCTCTGGCCAGGAGGATGAGGATTACCTGTTGGGGTCGCCGTCTGAAGACGTGGACATGGATTATGACGTCTGTGCACCCCTCGCGGGGAATACAGGCGCCTTTTTCCATGGTTCTACTCTTCCAGGGGTAGAATCCACGGTTCAGACTGTGGCCCTGGGCGCTGAAGGCCAGCGGTACCGCATACCTCGGCTTGCCGAGAGTGTCGCTGGTGCTGGCCGGGGCCGTGGTGGGCCGGTATATGCCCCGCGCTCTACCACGGCGCCTGCTCCTGGTCAAACCAGTGATATTAGCATGCCGGTATTGTCAGGCCCGCATGTTCTCCCTGGCTTGCCAGGCATAGCAGCGTACCCGCCGTCAAGCTCTGTTGCTTGCGCTCTGGAGGAAGACGAAGGCCCCCGTCTTGTAGAGCGCTCGCAGTTAGCCACGGAGGAGGATTGGTCTGACGCTTGCCAGTGGTTGGTAAGTGTTAGACCAGATCTGCCCGTGGAGCAGTCGCCTAGCCAGCGTGAGCACAGGCCGTGGTTAGCTGGTAAGCCTGCTGCTAACGCTATGCCTTCTCTGCCGCTGGCAGAGCATGTCGTTGACATGTTCGAGGCGGCGGAGACGTCCATTAAGTCGAGTGGACGTCTCGCTAAGGCCCCGCGCGAGGTGGCCAGGCGTTGTCGCATCGTGCCCCTGGACTACCAGCGGTACGGTGTGGTACCGAAGCCGAGCGTGGATGACCGCGCGGCTTTGGGTGAGGATGCGCGGCCAGGCTCCCGTTCTGACACGGGAGTCTTGTGTTCGAACGCGTTGCGTTCAGCAAATGCCGCGTTGCGTGATGCGGAGGAGAGTGGGAGGGCTTCGATTGCCGCTTTGTCCCACGTCTCCCAGCTGTTACAAGGGGTAGTAACAGCATCCGCATCGCGCCAGCCAAGTCCGGTCACAGTCCAGCGAGCCATCCAGGATGGTATCAACCTGGCTCTGGGCTGTATGACGTGGGCGGTGACCAGGAGTGTCCGGGCAAGGCGCACTTTTGCCTTGGATAATCTGTGCCCGTCCCAGGACCTCTACAATAGGCTACTACGTACGCCTATGACAGGTCCTGGTCTCTTTGGAGGTGAGGGGTGTAGGCACCTCCAGGAGACGGTTACTCTGGTCAATAACCAGAGGGCGCTGCGCGAGCAGTTTGAGGTGCTTCGTCGTGCCAACGTTCGCGCCGCACCCCCTGCGTATCGTCCCCTGCAGGCTCGAGGTGGTAGTGGCCAGGTCAGAGGCCAACCACCATCGCAGCGCCGGCCTCGGCCGCGTGCAATTCGGCCAGCAGCGAGGGGGGCGCAGGCTCCTCAGGCGCAGTCAGCCAGGCAGCCGCCCGCGCACCGCGGTGCGCCGCCCGCACACCGTGGTGCGCGCGGTGCTGGTCGTGGCGCGCGAGGATCTGGGCGGGGTAATCGTTCCTGATGGGACGGTTACCGCGGTGAGAACCGCGCCGGTGTTTCGGGCAGAGGAGACAGTGCCGCTCTTGCACTCCTTCTGTCCACCTCTATCCCTAGGTGGACCGGTGGGAGGCCGGCTAGCCGACCACATGCAAGAGTGGGAACGGTTAACTCAGGACCGTTTAGTCTTGCGATGGCTTTCAGTCGGGTATCATCCCGATTGGATGACAGGCCCGCCATCGCGACTGTCTCTAGTGCCGATCTGGACTCCAAATCCGAGAGATCCAGATCAAAGGTTGTGTATCGAGGAGGAAATAAATTCCCTCATACAAAAAGAAGCTATTCAGCCGGCACAGAGGTGTCCGGGCTTCTATTCAACCCTGTTCTTAGTAACAAAGAACACCGGAGGGTGGAGACCAATTCTCAACCTCAAGCCATTGAACAAGTTCATAGAGACGCCCAGTTTCAAGATGGAGACTGTGCGCTCGGTGTTGGCGGGGTTAGAGAGGGGAATGTGGACAGCGTCGATAGATTTGAAGGACGCTTATTTCCACATCCCCATACACAGGCGTTTCCGTCGCTTCCTGAGATTTGCATTCCAGGGCAGACAGTGGGAATTCAGGGTGCTACCCTTCGGAATTTCCACGGCTCCTCGGGTTTTCACCCGTGTGGTTCTTGCGATCACCGCATACCTCCGCAGGAGAAGCATAGCAGTCCACACGTACATAGACGACTGGCTGTTGAAAGCACACACCCGGGAAAGTTTATCGGCCAGTCTGGAGATTGTTTTGAAAACTCTCACAGACTTAGGCTGGATGATCAATTTCCCAAAATCAGAGCTGATTCCATCCCAGAAGTTTGTTTACCTGGGGATGTTCTTCGATCTAGAGACAGGATATGTTTATCCTACTCAGGAGAGAGTTCAGAAACTCATCTCATTAATTCAGTCGGTGTGCGACAGTCGTCATGTCCTGGCACGGGTTTACTTGAGAATGCTGGGGTTGATGGTTTCATTGGAACCAGTCATTCCTCAGGCCGCCTTACGCAGGCGGCCGATCCAGTTATTTCTCATGACACAATGGACCCAGAGTACAGGTTCGCTGGACTCGAATGTGTCAGTGTTGGCGCCTCTGATTCATCACCTGCAATGGTGGTTGGACACAGAGAATCTCTTGGTGGGGGTTATGCTAACCCCTCCCCACCCTCAGGTGACTGTGTATACAGATGCATCGATGGAGGGCTGGGGAGCTTGCCTGGAAGAGTCCACGATATCAGGGCTTTGGAATCTGGAACAGTCAAAGGAACATATAAATCTACTGGAGCTAAGAGCAGTAGTCCTGGGCCTGGAACATTTCTTACAGAAAGTTCAGGGCAAGATTGTTCTTATTCGTTCAGACAACTCAACAGTTGTGACTTACATAAACCGCCAGGGCGGAACGAAGTCGCCCAGTCTCTGTATGATGACATGGAGACTGCTTTGTTGGTGTCTGGATCACCAGATTACCTTGAAAGCAGTTCATATTCCGGGAAGGTTAAACCTGCTAGCAGACTCATTGAGCCGAAGGATGAGTGTTTTACCCACGGAATGGCAACTAAATCAATGTGTGGCGGATCGTCTGTTCGACCATTGGGGGAAACCCAACATCGATTTGTTCGCAACGAAGAAGAATGCGAAGATGACGACGTACGTCTCTCCGATTCCGGATCCAAGCGCTTTCGCAACAGATGCGTTAGCTATCAGCTGGGGGAGAATGTATGCATACGCATTCCCTCCAGCAATCCTGATTCCAAAAATTCTTCAGAAAATCAGACAAGAGGAATGCCAAGTGCTTCTGATCGCCCCGGATTGGCCAAGCCGATCATGGTATACGGATCTGCTGGACCTTCTGGTCTGCAATCCGGTTCCTCTGCCTCTGATGGACGATATTATCTTCCAGGGCAAGGTCCTTCACAACAATCCGTCAATGTTCAGATTGACTGCGTGGATGTTGTCAAGGAATCTAGAATTAAGGAGGGCTTTTCTGAGCAAGCAGCCATGTTTATGGCCAAAGCCAGGAGGGGGTCAACCTCCAGAGCATATAATTATAAAATCAACAGATTTGCAGAATGGTGCTCAAAAAGATGTATTGATCCAATGGATTCATCTATTCAAGTAGTAGCTGATTTCCTCTGTCACCTCTATGATGCCTATAGCCTCAAGCCTAACTCTATTGCTGGTTATAAGTCAGCATTAATGTCTGTTATTCCTTGCTTGGCTAAGAGGGGAAGTGATGAAGTAAATACATTAAATGTATTAATTAAAGGCATGGGCAATCTAAGACCAAGGAATCCACCGGTGATTCCGTCTTGGAGTTTATCGCTAGTGCTTCAAGTACTAGGTGATAAGCCTTTTGAACCACTTAGTTCCATTTCTATGAAACTGTTAACACTGAAGACTGTGTTTTTAATTGCTGCGGCCTCGGCTAGGCGTAGGAGTGAAATTCATGCCTTATCAGCCGAGGATGACCGTTTTGTGGTTTCAGGGGAAGGCCTTAAGCTGCTACCTAGGATTAATTTCTTGGCTAAAAATCAGTCGTTGAAATATCCAGGTCAACCTATTATTTTGCCTGCTTTAACTAGATATGATCCTAATTCTAAAGCATGGTGTCCTGTCCGGGCGCTTTGCCGGTACAAGCAACGTACGGCGGAGTGGCGCACCGATCAGTCAGCGTTATGGTTGTCATATATTGAACCCCATGGCAGGGCTTCTAAGGACACCATTTCCAGGTGGATTGTAGAATGCATTCAGTTTTGCCATAAATCCGCCACCGGGAAGCAGGTTGACGTGGCCAAGGCTCACAGTGTCCGCGGCGTAGTGACATCCACTGCCCTATTTAATGGGGTCCCTGTGGATGATATTATGTCGGTGGCTCAGTGGCACTGTGAGTCAAGTTTTACAGACCATTATCTCCGTGACACCTCTAATCCTCTCGCCTTGTCGATTTTGAAAAAATAACTAGGCATATATATTTTTGATGGGGTTTCCTCATTGCTTATATATTTCACAATTAATTTATGGAAACAACCACTAATTTGGGACTGCATCGATCTTCACCAATGGGAAGAGGATGTCAGCAGCCATTTCAACAAGGTCAGTCTTGTGGGTGTGTTGTCCATTGTTGATTGTCTTGTCACGTTACCCGTTATTTATATGATGATGGTTTTGTGTATTTATGTGGTTCATTGTTGAGAGTATACGAAAATGGAGTTTTTTCGTCTCTGTCCTGTAGTACATGGCACTTGTACGTAGAGAGCGTATAGGACATTGAGGTCATTCGACTCTTCCTCCCAGGAAGGAGGGGGGGAGCGCATATGACATTCGGTCATCTCTCATACATCGGCGGTGTTATCCGATGGTTAGTCAAATCCTGACTGTTTTTTCATACAGTTTCAGAAGTTTAAGTGCCTTAAACGCAGAAAAGCGTATGGGGATGAGCTGGTCTTTTGACCTCGCCTCCCTCCCGCCGAATTCACTGTCGAATTCTGGCAATATCAAAAGTATTAGGGAGGTAAGTATACTCTTGATGTGAAATAAACGAAATCAAGGATTTCTTTTTTCACGAGAGAGTTGATACTTACCTCCCTAGATACGGACCCGGCCTCTCCACCCCACAGAGGCTCGGTCTTCAGGCTCTTTATAGTTGCATGTGTATCAGCCAATAAATTAGTCAGAGGAAGTGCTAGTCTGCGCATGCGCGGTGGTGGGGCTGGCATCCGCCAGACTACGCTCTGACTCCCTGCCCAGTAGGGGCACCTAACTGTTTTAATCTGAGTGTTTATTGAGTGAAAGCCAATATTTAGCAATATCAAAAGTATTAGGGAGGTAAGTATCAACTCTCTCGTGAAAAAAGAAATCCTTGATTTCGTTTATTTTGGCGGGAAAAGGATCCAAGATGGCCATCAAACCGTTCATCCGACAGTATTGAAAATGGCAAATTTGGAATCAGAAGACCCAAAAACCTATGTAAAACCAATTTCGGCTTCAAATTTCCACAAATAAAGAAATTCAAAATGGCCACCCATCATGCTGAATTTTGATTGGTCGCTGGCGGCCGTATTTTTTTACATATCAATTTCTCTTGAACAACCTGTAATACCCCTCAGTCCCTAATCATACCAGCCAAATTTTGGCCCGATCCTTTCAGTGGTTCTGGAGAAGAACTCATTTTCACGAAGACTAGGTCATTCAATATGGCCACCCAAGTTTTCAGCCAATCAAATTCCCTTGAGCAAACTTGGTTCAGCCGATGCCCTAGATGATATTTCATGAGTTTTGAATCAATCCACCAAGTGGTTTCAGACGAGAAGATTTTTAAAAACGTTTCCCGAAATACTACAAAATCCAAAATGGCTGCCGCCATAATAGGCCGACCAGCATTGTTTGAACAAAATCGAATTTCTATTACCTAACGATGCTTCCTGCAAAATATAATTGAAATCCACCCAGTGGTTGACGAGGAGAAGGCATTTTAACTTTCCAATTGCTTTACTATGGGGAATTTGGCGGGAGACGAATCCAAGATCGCAGCCAAACCGCCGATCGAACAAATTTGAAAATGCCAGATTTGGATTTCTCGACCCCAAAAACATATATAGGCACAATTTGGGCATCAAAATCCATTAAATAGAAAATTCAACATGGCCGCCACAAAGCTTGATGCTGATTTATTCCATACGGAAATCCACTCTCCGCTGTTTCTGACCAAATTTCACCTCATTCCGTTCAGTGGTTCTGGAGAAGATTTTTAAAACCGCTGGAAAATTTTCCACAAAATCCAAGATGGCCACCAACCTATCTAGAAAATCATATCTATTCACACGGGAAAAGTTTACCCTAATAAGGCCCTCTTGCCATGCCAAGCTTGAATTTCACCGGCATTTTTGTCTTCGCGCTATCCGCGAACAAAAATAACGGCGGAATAGTAATTTTCCCATTGGTTTACTATGGGAGATTTTGTCAGGAAATGAATCCAAGATGGCGGCCAAACCGTTAATCCGACAGATTCAAAAATGCCAGATTTTGAATTTCTCGACCTCCAAAACCTATATATGACCAATTTGAGCTTTAAATTTCATCAAACAAAAAAATTCAATATTTCCGCCAGAGGGCTTGATTCTGATTGGTCCATACGCAAATCCGTTTTTTTCGAGCTATCGACTTCTCTTGAACAAACTTTTATGAGACCCACTCTCCGATGATTTTCACTATATTTCAGCTCATTCCCTTCAGTGGTTCTGGAGAAGATTTTTTAAAACGTGGGAAAAAGTTTGCTCTAATAAGGCCCTCTTGCCATGCAAAGCTTGAATTTCATCGGCATTTTTGTCTTCGCGTTATTCGCGAACAAAAAAAGCACAATAATAAAATAAATAAAAAATAAAATAAATGGAACGAATATAATAGGGTGCCAAGCATCACTTTGGCCTCCTAATTATATTATTGTTTCACTTACAGTCGAAATACTGACTGATTAAGTGGAAGGGCTGATTCTTGAGTATACTTATTCATTGTAACAGACCATAAACTCATTCCAATTTGAAAATCTAATTAAGTTATTGGTAGTTTTTTCATAATTCAGAAGTTGTAGTAGCTTCTTTGCACTCTCCTGTACTGCTCTAGCCGAGACATGGGGCTGACACGGGGCTGGTGAGTGTTGCCTCCCTTTTTGACAGCCCTCAGAAATTTGACTTTCTTGTCTGTCGAAATCCGGAGTTTATCATAATAGTACATCTGGTAAGTATTATTCGAAGGAGAACCAAAAAAGCATCCGCTTTTGTTTTTACAAGAATTGATAATACTTACTAGATGTACTATGGCCACCTCAGCCGCCCCACAGAGGTGAGGCTGGCCTGCTGTGGCTGTTTGTCAAGACAAATATAAGATGAATCTGACTGTTCTGGGGAATTGACTTGGTACCTGGAGGCTACGGTAATTCCCCGACACAGTATGGGCAGGACCATGGAGAATGCGGAGTTTTAATGGTTTATTTTGAACTAGAACTAGATAATCGACATTACCATAATAGTACATCTGGTAAGTATTATCAATTCTCGTAGAAACAAAAGCGGATGCTTTTTTGAAGCTGCTACTGAACCAGTTAACCCTCACACCAGTCAAAAATGGCTTCTGTCGTTGGCATGAGAAATGCCCATCTGCCTAACAAGTGAAGACTTTTTGAAAATTTACCACTAGAATGACTGGTTCAATAACCATGCCACTTTTTCCAATGATAAATATTCAAAGGATGTCTGTAAATTGGTTTGTAAATTCACTAAGCAAAGATCTCTATTTTCTTTACCATTCTATGGTTAACCCTTTCACTGAGGAATTTCCCATATCTCATTTTCACGGGGAGCTGTTTATTATTTTGAAATTAATTTGACTGGAAGAAGCCAGTGCTACTAGGCATCAACGGCTTCCTGTCTAATTAATTTCAAAATATGCAACAGAATAAGTTTTGTATTGTAGAGGATTTACTTTTCAGTCTTTTCTAATAGTTAATCAGAATGAATTGACTAAATCTTGTGTTTTTCTCAGGTTGAGCAATCGATTCACATTATGCAGAGACGAGACCTGGACAACAATGTTACAGAGATTGTCCATAACCGCGATGGTCATACTGTAACTGACCGCTGGCTTGTTATACGTAAGCTGATCGACGCATCACAGATATCTATGCAGGTAAGTGTCAGACAGGCATTGATGGAGGATTATGTGCTTCAGGAATTTCATCTGCAGACCACATACTAACTTATGAGGAAATTAGGGCTGTGCAGTTTTGGAAGAAGAAAAAAACTGGTAATGGTGTTGGCTATGAAACTGGTTTTATGCGGACACTTGGTTTGTATGGTTGATAAATATTGACATAGTTTTCTTGAAAAATGATTCGCAATACCATGAAATTAAACATTTTTTTAGTGGTAGCATTGCGCAACTGTCGTCTAAGAGATTCCTAGACAATTAGCAATTGGTATCTAGGCTATCACAGAGACGGATACATTGTCAAATTTAACCTGACTTATAGTGGGCGATTAAAGATGTGTGTGACTGGGGAAATACCTTATAGGATGGCTAAACTAGTCAGAATATTTTGATCGTACCCACTAAAAATACTACATGTCACTTGCATAGTAAGTTCACGTCTTGGGAATGACAAGTTAGTGATAAATTCTGAATAATGGCAGGCCGATTAGACTGTTACACAGACTCTGTTCCGGAGGCCAGTCTGATGAGGCACCACATTAAAGACTAGTTCCTGAATCCTATATACTATACACGCCGAGGTCGAATTTAGTTAGAACCGTCAGAGTAATATCACATGGAACAATCTGCCGATTGCACTGTACATGTGTACATGCGCAGTAAATTTTATTTCATGACCTAATTAATCGAATATTTATCATCAAACTGCTTTATTAGACTACTAGAATACATTTTGCATAAAAAGACAGTCAGACCTATTTTAATAAACACCATCGTATGATTTGGGAAGGACTTGTATGAAATGATTTAATCATTTCTTTTCGTGGGTTAATATAGTCTAATCTCAGTGCGCTGTGTGTTAATTTACAGCAAAAATTCTACAATTATATCGGCCAACATAAGATGCGTTAGCTTAATTGGCTGAGCATTTCAGAAAATTCAGTCGCATCTTATGTTGGAGGGTTAGATCACTCTCTGGTTTCCAGATGTTAGTGAATACCACACGGTAAGAAATCGTAATAGCCATAGATATCATAAGTACGAGATCGCCCACTAGCCGTTCAAAGGCGTATTATGCAATTTAATAAGATACTAACAGAGTACAGTTAATGAACGCATTTAGCGATGCAATCTGGCAACATACTTGCAAAATACGAATGGAACTGAAAAAACATTCCCATTCCACATTTTATTTTGTGGATTTTATATATAATAATTGGGCATATGAATTAAATTTTATGCAGCTGTAACATCGGTTTTTAAAACAAAATGTTTCCAAAACCATTTTTTTCCCATAAATATCCGGTTTTGAGATTATGGCACCGGTTTTAGAACTGTCACATCTACAAAACTGGTGACGGTTCTAATGCCAGTATACCGCACAGCCCTTGAGGAAATGCCTATTTTAGGAACACTAATGAATACAACGGTGGTGATCTGGCTCGATATAAGCGTCGCAGGCAGATGTCCGCTACATGTTGTAGTCAAAAGGTTGTTACTGTGTTCTAGAATTTCCCAACTTCGGTCATGATCCAGGGAAAGTAAAATCTTAAAGATGGCAAATTTTTAAAAGATTTGACAAAAATTAAAAGGCGAGTGTGTGTAATCTGTGAATGCTCTTAATACTTCTAGTTTTGCTAGAAATGAGGTGAGAGTCAAAGTAACGTAAATCATTAAATTAATGTCTTCATCGAATAGATTATTTCATAACTTAGTGCCTCCCAGACCAGATTCAACAAATTATCATTGACTTTATCATGTCAATAATATTTTCTGCCAGTCAAATTAGTTTTAATGCATTCAACAGCTTGTACATGTGTCACGCGAAGATATCAAGCTTGAAAGTGTTTTGTAATGTAACCCTTAGCACTCTGATGTCAATATTTACCATGCCAATAGCAAAGAATATGTTGTACATTTTTCAACAATTTTAATGGACGATGTTGGTGTCTTCGACAGCACCATCTTCCACCAAATTTGTGGAAAAATGTACACCAGTTCATCTTTTAATTTAATTTGAAAATTTAAAAATTGACATCGGTGTGGTACGGGTTAATAGTCTCATCCCTCTATTTAGTTCAATATATTTTGCTCTCATATTTACAGGCTAAATCCAATATCGACGTCGAGTCAACTGAGCTCGCCTTGGCCTTTCCTATGCCAGCATCACTAACACAGACCACCCAGGTTAGTACATATTATGCAAATAGATTCAATAACAAGAATATCTATGTGAATTTTTCTGCATGTTGATAAAGGAATGTAATTATGTGTAGAACAGTTACAGCTTTCGTTTAAAGAAATGTAGACCCTTTTCTGGTCAAACCGGTCACCACAAGTATTACTGGAATGGTTGGCTCTATATCTGAGCCAATCATTCCAGTGGTAAATTTGAAGAAGTCTTCTTGGACTGAGAGTTGACATTCAAAATGCAAATATTTCTTTGATTTTTTTAAAAACAAAATTTGAACATTACAAAGCAACGTAAACAGGCTCCAGTCGTTTAATAAATTAATAAAATAATGTTATTACATCTATGATAAGATCCATGTCACATTTAGTGTATGTACAGTTGAAATATTTCTATGTTTATATTTAGTTGACCATTGTGAAGCTGCCAGTGTTTGCCTTTTTGCCTTTAAGGAGTTACGGCTTCCGATTCATTGTACAAGGTATGTGATCATACGCTACATAGGGCCAGTGGTTTTCCGCGATAAGAGAAAATAAGCGGAATTCACAGAATTGGTAATTTGAAATGGAATAGTGGTTTTCAAAGGGAAATCAATAGAAATTCACAATTATAGATTGAAATGGAAACATAATATTCAAGCAGAAATTAACATGTTAATGGCATTTCGCTCCTGAACATGAGACATTCTTGTGTAATATGGTAAATGTGTACCCACTCATACAGGGCATCATTTAGAATTTTATATTTGCATATCATGTATTGCTATGCGAACTATGAATTGTATTGCTATCAGCAAAAATGTATAGCAATCAACTCTTTCTCCAATAAATTCCCTGTATCTCAATCTCAGAGCAAACAAATAGGAGAGCTGTTGAATATTTTGAAATTAATATGACTGGAAGACATTGCTGCCTTAGGCAGCAATGGCTTCCAGTCATATTAATTTCAAAATATGATATACATTGTAAAGAATGTACTTTTTCAGGGATTTGCTTTTAAAAGGGTTAATGATAGAATTTTGAAAATCAATGATAAATTGCAATCGCGTACAAATTTTGCATAGCAGATAGAGCTATGCATGTTGCAGAATGTATAGCAACTACTTAAATATGTGTAGCAAATTGAGATGCGATACCAGATAAACTATGTCCTGCCATATCTTTGCCACCATAACTTTGTACTGTCTGAGCATGCTAATAACAATATGCAGAACACAAATTTGACTGTTTTATTGACTTCAATAAGTGTACATGCAGCTTAGATGATGTAAGTTTGCGAAATGGATGTGAAACGGAATCAGTGATTTGTGAGGCTTTTAATCGCAAATGTTGAAATGAAAAACCACTGTCCCTAGCTACATAACATCACCATTAGTCGTGCCAGCATTAAACCCGAAAATTTCAATTTTCTCACCAACAACTTTCAGTAAAATTGTTTTCAAAATATTCAGCAGAATTATTGCACATTGAAGCTATTGTCTGGTGCCATGTAACAGTCAGATAGTTAAAAATTCCTCTAATAGATATTGTTAGATCACCGCAGGCGCACGCATAGACACACAGCGTGCTTATTATATTAGTCTCATGAGACCCCCTCATGATTATTGATGCATGTGTAATATGTACTCCATATAAGAGCTTTCTGAACCTGTTATTGAAAGTCCATGAAATATAATTTCTTTCTCAGGTGATTTTGAGGTGCCTTCCTCTCGTGAGTGTGTCACTCATGACTGTGCTTGGAATCAATGGCTGCGCTGTGAAATACCGAACATCTTCATTGAAGCTCTCGATACTTTCAAGGTCAGATTTATGCACATAGATATTATCTCACATGTACAGATTTCACGCAGTGCGTGCATTTCCTAGTGTTGTTAGCTTACCGGGCCTGAAAAATAAAACTTGTGTTTAGTCTGTAAGGATGATGGAGTTAACCCTTTAACACTCAGTCAGCCAAAATCAGCCTCTGCAGCGGTCTTGAGAAATGTCCATTTGCAAACCAAGAGAAGACAATTTTTTTAATTTTACCACTGAAATGACTGGCTCGGATAACCGAACCAGTCATTCCAGTGGTAAATTGTCAAAAATAGTCTTCTGATCTGCAAATGAACATTTTCTATGTGAAGATTTAAATTTTCTTTAAGAAGTTTGATGGTTAAAGGGTTAATATGCCCTCATCATTCACCTAGCCAATCTCTGCGATTTTTCCTTTCCTGTGTTTAGCGTTACAGTGAATTCACATCCGTTCAGGCAGTCTGCATGTACCTGCAGTTTGTACCATTGGAGGATGAAATTATGGATTTCTTCAAACCTGTCGCTTCACAGATCCTTCAGAAGCTTCGTGGTAAAGCATGTTTGCCATCATCTCCGAACAGTAAAGGTGAGAATGATGATAATGGTGATTGACGTTTTCTGGAGCTGAAAGGAGGGTGTCAGTCCATGTCAGATTAACAAATGGCTTCCACCACACCATCTCAGAATTGCCTGATTTTTTAATATCTTTAAGAGTAATATAAAATATGTAGAAAGCCAAAATTCTAGACTGATCGGACCATTTACCAATATTTTACAGCATTTCCAAATTTTGACTAGAAACATGTTTTACGATGACTTGGTGTCGCGAGGTGATATTTTCATATTTTCGTGCTATCATAGAATCATTAATATTTAACATAACACTCTGAAACTTTGCATCTAGGCTAATTCAATGCTGTAAAATCCAAATCTGCCATCAGATTTACAGTAGGTCAAATAGGTAAGTATCTATGCTACCTCAAACTGGCTCGAATCTGAAGATTTACTCATTCTGACCGATGTTCAGAAATTAATATGAACACATTCTCATTCAATCAGAAAGACATTGCTGTCCAAACTAATACCTATGGTATTCTACTTTCTATTCCAGCAGAAATCAGAGGTGCTGTACATGTTGTATGGGCCAGGTGCTTCTAGCAATTTAGAAAAATCATTTTTTCTTCATTACAAAGATTCACATCTCCAGGGGTATATGTCTCACATACTTGAAACTTGGCAGTTATAAAGACTATATGTATGTTATTCACCTCTGAAATGTGTTCTTATTAGTTAGAGAGTTATGAAATTTCTAAAAATGGCATATTTTTGGCATCGCAAATTAATGTTATCTGACTGATCATTTCTCAAACTCCATTCCCATTGCATCAGCGCTGATTTTATATAATTAATTCTATGTCTAGACAAGAATTAATGTACTTCCATTTTATAATAACATACTATGGGATAATCTTTGACTGATTAAATTACACATCCAGTTAGTACTGCTTAAATGAGTCAAACAACGCCACACAATTTTCGATTACATCTTTTTCCAATCTATACTGCCTGGCTGAAAGTCCTGTTATTCCTGGAGTTGGAACTACCCGCAAGATGTTTAACAGGGGAACCCAGCATTCATCCGGTGATGCTCATGTCAAGCTCTGGTTACGCTTATTCCGCTTCATGAACCTAACATGCACATCTGCATATTGTTCCGAACGTTAAAAAATCAAGCCTATATACCAGTCATTGCTATTAACAGCAGCAATATACTTTCCCAGCTGGTACTGCTCATGAGCAGCATCTGATATGTCTGGTGTGATTGTTGTTGACACTGACATTCTAGTGCTCACATGATCTTCTGACAACCTGTACCCGTGGGGCGAGTACCTGCTCATGATCCATAATGGTGTCTCGTGTAATATATAGGAAATCTATTCCCTTGATGGTTGTCCTCGCAAACTGGTACAGGTCCTCAGGAGTTAGAATGTGACCAGTACTGGTTGACTGCAGCCTGGCACGAGCAGCCAACCTTTTCACCGTTCCACCTACACCATCATACAGGCTTTTGCCATGTGACGTGGCAAAGAAGTTACATTCCGCTTTGATGCCGAAGTCTGTTTCATGAAAACACAGGTTCCTGAAGTTTTTACAGTTTTTGTACTGACCTGCGCAACCATCACTGAAATAACACACATATTTCAAATTTGGTTTTAAACGTATGGCCTCTGCCAATATAGCCTTTATGAAGGTATGCACGACTGGTAGAGTGTGTCCTATCATCACTGATTACACAAGTGCTTTTACACTTCAACTCACCACCCATGTCACACCTATGATATAATACAAAAGGATGGAGTGTAGCTTGTGCTGTGTCCCAGTGGAAGCTTTGGATTGCATCTTGGCAAAGAAAAGAGTAGTTTTCAGCGAAATCTAACAATATTATTGCGGACTCATTATCGATTGTTTCTTTGAGATGCCTCAGATAAGAGGCCTGAGCTTTAGCTGTGTAATGATGAATGGTAGCCTCATTGGTGGCTTTAGTAACTACATCAATCATCTCTTGAACAGTGCAGGTAACAGTTTGCAGTTTATTCAGACTGGCATGAGACCATTGTTTGTAGTGTACAATATCGTCCAGGTCTATATCTACTTCTTCGTATATTCGCTGGATGTACTCTCTAAGATTGTTTATCCCAAGACAATCATCACACCGACTTACCATACACTCACTGGAGTCCATATTACATACAATTTTGCTGCTTAAATCCTTGTAATCTACATGTCCTGGAAGAACACCAGCAAGAAGTTTGAGATTCTAATGAATTTCACAAACACGTACAGAATGTGCACCTGTGGAATCAACAGTAGTACACCAAGCCGGCCGAAGTTCGCAGAACTTAGAGAAGCCTACTTTAATTTCTGGATTTTTTTTTTTTAAATTCACAGTAAAGTTCTTTTAAATTAATCAACAACAGGCGTTTTTGTTTGTCTGTACGCTCTCCATTTATTTTAACGGAAGCAAAATCCTTCTTGCCTGCGCACATTCTACTATGTTCATTGTCCTCATAAAATTGCAGAACAGATTGCACCGTTGTATCAGGAAGTCGTTTGCCCTTTGATTTCAAAGGTTCTGCTAGTATGCTAGAGTCCGCTTTCAGTTTGCGTGCTTTCCTCACAAGATATTGGGATACCTGAAATTCATTAGCAGTTTTCTCTATTGACCAGCTTTCTGGAGCAAGTGTCAGCAACTGTACTTTTTCTGATTGTCTGGACTGTGAGCACTTAACCTTTAGTTGATTCATCAGGACATCTAAGTCTTTACACTTAGTACATGTCTCACTAGTTGATGGGTGGAGTATATCATCTGAGGAAATGTCTAATATTTTGGCCATTTTCTCTGAAACTGATCTCTGTACGTTTTGCATTTTTCGCTTGCCATAGACAGCACGGTCTTTTACCCGTATACCATGTTTCTTTATAGGTGAAATATTGATTGTTTGTAAACTATCATTTAAACTGTCTTCACATTGTTCCTATTTACAAACAGAGCTGTCATCAGTACTGTCCTCAGTCGCAGATTGTGGTTCATGTTCACGAGAGGAGTCTAGAAACCTTTTTTAACAAGTGGGACAGACTTTCTGACCGGGCTTCACATTTGATCCTGATACAGCAGAAATCTTTGTTGCTGAATCCGCATTAAGTTGCCTCGGTGATCCTTTAATCACTGTCTTGTGTATTCTGTATGGATCACAACATTTTACTTGTAGCGAGGAATACTTTGACAGCAGAAGCTTTTCATGGTGCAAACAAACAGTGTAGTCAGCGGAGTTACGTAATGAATTTGAGTCACTCCTCCATAACATGAGTTTCCTGTCTTCATGTGAAAATTCAGACAGAGACTTTAAACCAATCTTGCCATGTGTCCATGTTTTCTTATGGCATTCACTCTGTACAAGGGCAGCGAATGAGCACTGATCCAAGCAGGATGATCCAGATGCCATTATCGTTTCTATTGCAGATCAAGTTGATGAGTCAGATTCTGAAAATGTACAAGTCAGTGCAATATCTATTAGTAATGCTTAAAACCAGACTGGTAATTGGGTCATTTGTATGAGTGCATGTATGCACTTTATAACAGAAAACTATAACAAGTTATTCCAATGGTACCTTGTCTTGTTTTATTTATTTTAATACAATTTCATTCAAATATCACGTTTGATACACTGAACATTTGTGAAATGACCAAACTGGTGATGAAATAGATATTGCATGTACACTATTTGGTTTTGAACATGTATATATATCAATGTCCCATATAGACATATAATTAATTATATAAAATAAGTGCTGATGCAATGGGAATGGAGTTTTAGAAATGATCAGTCAGATAACATTAATTCGCGATGCCAAAAATATGCCATTTTTAGAAATTTCATAACTCTCTAACTAATAAGAACACATTTCTGAGGTGAATAACAGACATATAGCCTTTAAAACTGCCAGGTTTCAAGTATGTGAGACATATACCCATGGGGATATGAATCTTTGTAATGAAGAAGAAAAAACGATTTTTCTAAATTTCTGGAAGCACCTGGCCCATACAACATGTACAGCACCTCTGATTTCTGCTGGAATAGAAAGTAGAACACCATAGGTATTAGCTTGAACAGCAATGTATTTCTGATTGAATGAGAATGTGTTCATATTAATTTCTGAACATCGGTCAGAATGAGTAAATCTTCAGATTCGAGCCCATTTTGAGGTAGCATAGATACTCAGCTATTTGACATGCTGTAAATCTGATGGCAGATTTGGATTCTACAGCATTGAATTAGTCTAGATGCAAAGTTTCAGAGTGTTATGTTAAATATTAATGATTTTATGGTAACATGAAAATATGAAAATATCACGTCGCGACAACAATTCAGCCTAAAACATATTTCTATTCAAAATTTGAAAATGCTGTAAAATATTGGAAAATGGTCCGATCAGTCTAAAATGTTGGCTTTCTACATATTTTATATTACTCTTAAAGACAAAAAAATGACCAAATTCTGAGATAGTGTGGTGGCAGGTTCCTAGAATATCTGTTGAACTGACACGGAATGACTCAGCGGAAACTTCTTTCACATGCGATCAGTTTTCTCAACTACGTCGTGTCCGTTGTAAGCATCCTTAGGTCCTGTAGGTTCTTTTCTTTCTTTAGGGGTCTTAGATAATATTTTTTATGTCTGATCGCAAAGCAGTTAAACAGTTGGTGTTATTGCATCCTCCAATGCTTTCTGGTGCCTGGTACTGAACATTTCATTGCTTACTGAGCAGGTGTATTTCACATCATGAGAACATACTTATCTCCCTAACACTCTTAATATACTAGTATATCGGCTCAAGTTCAATAATATTCAGAATTATAAAAAGTTTGGTGCCCCTAATGGGCAGGTGGATGTACACAGTCATGCACATGAGAGACCACCTACTGCGCATGCCCCCATCCATGGATCATGCCCTACTAGGTC
Source organism: Chaetoderma sp. LZ-2023a (assembly GCA_034401795.1). Lineage (NCBI taxonomy): Eukaryota > Metazoa > Mollusca > Caudofoveata > Chaetodermatida > Chaetodermatidae > Chaetoderma > Chaetoderma sp. LZ-2023a. The sequence goes on from CM067359.1 coordinate 146,629,469, forward strand.
GGACAAAGTTTTCAGTGATCCAAGGGTGGCCGTCTTGGACCCAGCCTTGAGGTTCGCATCGCCTGGTAATCTAGCGGCGCGAGCAGCATCAGGCGGGACCCAACCAGCCGGCCGGACCTCGATCACTCGCGGAGTACCCTCGTGATCTGCCCGCGGACTAGAGCTGGGCGGTATTGATATTTACATGACGGTACCGGTACCATGAAAAAATACCGCGGTACCACGGTATACCGTCATCTGAGCTTGAGGCATGCCACGAAATTAGAACAATTTTTTCCATTTCCTTTTCACTTCCATCTCCAATCAGCGGTAAATATAGGTAAAATAAATAAATCGGCTTCCTGATTTAGAGAAGAAAAACATGGCTATTGCGACTGTTTAGTTTCACGATTTTATTAGGTCACTATTTTTATTGACGTAATATCATTCACGGGAATATCGGTCAAAGGGTGTGGTCGACTCGCTAACTATAACCCGCTGTTTGAGACATTGGGTTGCACTATTTTCAATCTGGATTGTTCTTGCTATTAATGCGTGCGACCAGCAAACGGTAAATTTTATTTTGGCATCGAGCGCTTTGATGAACAGAGTCCAGACAAAATCCGCGAGTATTTAAACGGGCGAGTGTTGTACGCTTTTGTTTCTGTTGGAGTCGTATATTCTGTTACTCGCGAAAACAGGCCTACACACATACATATAACACGACATTGAATATAGCCGATTCCATAGCTTCTGATAATTACCGAGTACCCGATGTGCAGACTCGTTACTCGCCATGCTTCACGTGAACAATGCGTGTAAAAAGCTATTTCCGCGAACTTCCGACGTGTAGCCAGTTGAAAAATGAATTACAAAAACTAAAACACTATAATTTTTAGGTGTCGTTACTTAAACTGGATTTAATCCGTAAAGAAATTTCTTAAAACAAACCAGGGAAAAATAAAATAAGACTTCAACGCTGCTCGTTAATAAATTAGCACGTGATCAAAACGGCGCGAGCAAATACTACGTTTTAGTAAATTTTCATTGATAAATTCAGCATAGTAATGTATTTTCCCACGGTCTAGTTCATGAACAACCAATCAGATACGTCTTTGCGAGATCGCTGTGTTTGAATAGCGCGCAGTTTGTATGTTATTTTGTTATTCTAGCGTGTTTGTTCGGTGACAAAATGCTTGGAGTAATAAATTACAAATAATAGAAACGGGAATAGGGAATATATTATAGTGTAATTACTACCGGCGGACGGCCAGAGAATGAGTTTAGATGTTTTAAATAAAGCAATTTTACCGTTAGACTTTCAAGACTTACGTTTGACATACAATTCTGCCTGTCATTATTTTGTAATTGACGTCTTGACGTTTGTTTTTGCAACAACCCTTTCACCTGAACTCGGCTAATAGTTAGGGATGCCTGTATTTTTGGCACTATTAGCACTTATTTACCCTTGGTCAAGTCAGATTTTATGAATATAATTCTCAAATATTGCTCAAACATTATGGACAGTATTCACGGTATTTGGAAATGTCAATGGTCACGGTATCGGTTCACGGTATACCGCGGTCCTCACGGTACTACCGTCAGACCGCCCAGCTCTACCGCGGACATTCTCCTGGTCAGTCTGGGTTAGTGTTTCTTGCTAACCCAGTGTAAGTTTCCTGACCAGGAATATGATGAGGACTACCTGCTCGACCCACAGGATGGTCATGAAGACATGGATGCGAGCGTCTACACTCCTCTCATATGGAGCGAGGCCGCTCACACCTATGGTTCTGTTCTCTCGGGATCAGGTTTCATGATTCAGCCTGTGGGCTGATTTGGAGCGGGCGGCCGCCCGTATAAGATACCATCTATCTGAGAATGCTGGGTCTGATGGGTTCAATGGAACTGGTCATTCCTCAGGCGGCCTTGTGCAGGCGGCCGATTCAGTTGTTTCTCATGACTCTGGATGCAGTGTTCAGGTTCACTGGACTCGCACATTCAAGTGTTGGACCCTCTCAGTCATCACCTTCATTGGTGGATGGAGAAAGGGAATTGCCTGGCAGGGGTCATGTTGACCCCTCCCCACCCTCGAGTAACGATGTTTACGGATGCATTGATGGAGGGATGGGGAGCTTGCCTGGAAGAAGCCACAATATCAGGGCTTTGGAATCTGGATCAGTCAAAGGAACATATCAACATGCTAGAATTACGGGCCGTAATTCTAGGGTAGGAACATTTCTTGAAGGAAGTGGAGGGAATATTTGTGATGATACGTTCGGACAACTCAACAGTAGTGAGTTACATAAACCGCCAGGGCGGAACAAAGTCGCCCAGTCTCTGTATGATGACATGGAAGCTGCTTTGCTGGTGCATGGATCATATGATCACCTTGAAAGCAGTTCATATTCCGGGAAGGTTGAATCTGTTAGCAGACTCATTGGGCCGAAGGATGAGCATTCTGCCTACGGAATGGCAACTAAATCAATGTGTGGCGGATCATCTGTTCAATCATTGGTGAAAACCCAACATAGATTTATTCGCAATGAAGAAGAATGCGAAGATGACGACGTACGTTTCTCTGATTCTCTGGAAGGGAATGTATGCATACGCATACCCTCCAACAATCCTGATTCCAAGGATTCTTCAGAAGATCAAGCAGGAGGAATGCCAAGTACTTCTGATCACCCCAAATTTGCTACGCCGATCATAGTTTACGGATCTGCTGGACCTTCTGGTCTGCAATCCGGTTCCTCTGCCTCTGATGGACAATATTATCTTCCAGGGCAAGACCCTTCACAACAATCCATCAATGTTTCAATTGACTGCATGGATGTTGTCAAATAAATCTGCAATTAAGGAGGGATTTTCTGAGCAAGCAGCCAATTTTATGGCCAGAGCCAGAAGGGGGTCAAGCTCCAGAGCATATAATTATAAAAACAGATTTGCAGAATGGTGCTCAAAGAGATGTATCAATCCAATGGGTGCATCTATTCAGGTAGTAGCTGATTTTCTCTGTCACCTGTATGATGCCTATAGTCTTAACCCTAATTCTATTGCTGGATATAAATCAGCATTAATGACTGTTATCCCTTGCTTGGCAAAGAGGGGAAGTGGTGAAGTATGTGTATTAAATACTCTTATTAAAGGTATGGGCAATCTCGGACCGAGAAAGCCTCCACTGACACCGTCATGGAGTCTTTCTCTGGTTCTTCAAGTTTTGAGTGATAAACCCTATGAACCACTTAGTGCTATTTCTATTAAATTATTAGCTCACGTGGCCTGAAAGGCCAAGTGAGCTTATGGCGTGGCGACCATCCATCGTGTGTCCGTCGTCCGTCCGTCCATCGACTTTTCCTTTAAACGACTTCTCAAGAACAGCGGAGCCAATTTCAATTATATTTGGCAGGAAGCATCCTTAGGGCATAGGGATCCAAGTTTGTTCAAATGAAGCTGATCGGCCAATTAGGCCGGTGGCCATCTTGGATTTTGGCCGATTTTTAGAAACGTCTTTAAAAATCTTCTCCGAAACCGCTTGAGGGATTGAAGGAAACCTCATGAAATATGATCTAGGGCAAGAGCTCAAGCAAGTTTGTTCAAGGGAACTTAATTGGTCAGATAGTTTGGGGGGCCATCTTGGTTGACCTAGTTTTAGCGAAAATAACTTCTCCAGAATCGCTGAAGGGAGCAGGCCAAAATTTTGCAGATATGATTAGGGACTAAAGACCAGTAACATTTGTTCAAGAGAAGTTGATCCGTCCAAAAACATGGCTGCCATGGGGCAATCAAAATATAGCATGTTTTGTGGCCATATTGGATTTTTTTATTTGATGGATTTGAGGCCGAAATTGGTTTTATATAGGTTTTTGGGTATTCTGATCTCAAATTTGTAATTTTCGAAACTGTCGGATAAACGGTTTGACAGCCATCTTGGATCATTTTCCCGCCAAAAGCTCCCATACTAAAGCAATGGGAAATTTAAAATATCTTCTTCTCGAGAACTTCTGGGCCGATTTCAATTATATTTGACATGAAGCATCTTTAAGGCATAGAGAGTCAAGTTTGTTCAAATGAACCCGATCGGCCAATTTGGCCGACGACCATCTTGGATTTTGGCCGATTTTTTAAAATGTCTTTAAAAATCTGCTTCCAAACCGTCTGCGGGACATCTTGGATGACCTAGTTTTCACAAAAATGTGTTTTTCCCCCAGAACCGCTGAAGCGATCAGGCCGAAATTTGTGATATATAATTAGCAGCTAAGGGCGCTTACGGTTTGTTCAAGAGAAGTTGATTCATCAAACTACATGGCTGCGGTGGACCAATCAAAATATAGTGTGTTTGGCAGCCATATTTGATTTTTTGATTTTGATAGATTTTGAAGCCGAAATTTGTTTTATATAGGTTTTTGGGTATTCTGATCTCAAATTTGCAGTTTTCGTAACAGTTGGATAAACGATTTAGCAGCCATCTTGGATCATTTTCCCGCCAAAAGCTCCCATAATAAAGCAATGTGAAATTTAAAATGTCTTCTTGAGAACTACTGGGCCGATTTGAATTATATTTGACAGGAAGCATCCTTATGGCAGAGATTTAATTTTTCTTCAAAACGAAGGCGATTTCGGCTGATTTTTAGAAATGTCTTTAAAAATGTTCTTTAAAACCGTTTGAGGGATCAATTTAGACCTCATGTAATATGATCTAGGGCCAGAGCTCACTCAAGTTGGTTCACTGGAATTTCACATCAAGAGTATACTTACCTCCCTAATACTTTTGATATTGCTAAATATCGGCTTTCACTCAATAAACACTCAGATTAAAACAGTTAGGTGCCCCTACTGGGCAGGGAGTCAGAGTGTAGTCTGGCGGATGCCAGCCCCACCACCGCGCATGCGCAGACTAGCACTTCCTCTTTGCTAATTTATTGGCAGAGAGTCTACACGTGCTTTTGTGTTAGAGATTTTCTATACTCTTTTCGAAGCTTTTTGGACGGTTTTGTAGAAGTTTTATCCCTGATAAAGATGGCAGAGAGAGTGACTTCGCCACAGGAGGGCCTCGGACCTTTAAATCAGGTGACTTCTAGTAAAATTAGCGAGTTTTTTCCCGGTGTAATGTGTTTCCGGGACTCGGGTTTACCGTGATAAGCGCCTTGTTTAGTTGGTTTATTTCAACTAGGTGCTATTTAAGACTAATCTCTCTTTGTGTTTATGTCCACAGGTCTATGGGACGATATGTAATGGACATCACATCAGCAGAGGGTTTGTTTCTCTCCACCATGGTTCCATTTCCTACTAACACTGTTAGGTTATCTAACCAAAAAATTTATGTCCAGTGAGTTGGAGGCCTAGTATAAAGGTCTTCTCACTTTTCCCTCTTGATCCAATTCCTTCCCCTATAAGGTGGAGAGAGTTAAGAGGCGTTCAGTTGGTGGAGTGCTCCAGTTCATCACGTTGGATGGTTTGTCTATACAAAGTGTCAGGTATTTAATTATTGATATGAGGTAATGTTAATTATTAGAGGAAAGGGAGATAATTAACAGTATTTGCCATTGTGATCAGTATATATCTGATTGTTGTGTATTCGAAATGTCCAGTCTGCACATGTTCTGGTTAGAGATACAATTCGTCCTTGCACTTGGATGTTTGTTGGGGATCGATTTTTTTCCTGTCATAGGATTAATGACGTCATAATCAGCCTTGCTCTTTTTTATCAATTAAAGTTTGTCCAAAGCTGGTTTTCTGATGAATATTGATCGTTATGATCATTTCCTTCTCTGGAGTTGGTTGAGTTCTTAGCTTAACTAGATTGCTCATACTCCTCGTCCTTTGCCCTGTTTCAGAGACCGGGGTGTGCGTCTTGTGGACGCTTTTTGAGGGACAAGTTTTTCCCTCATCTCTGTTATCAGTGTAGTCCCTGTGGTCCCTTGCTTAATTGCGAGATATGTAAGCACTGGGGGGGCGAGCTAATGTCCGAATTCTTGTGCTTGCAGGCGAAGGACAAGGTGGTGGAGGAGGAGAAGAAAAAGAAGCAGAAAAGCGAGAGTGTGAGTAAGAAGGGTAAGAGGAAGGCCTCGTCCGCGGTGGACATGGAGGCCTTCCGGACCGAGATGTTGGGAGAGATGAGGAGGACGATAAAGGATTTGGTTCCAGAGTTGCTTCGTGGCATGCTCCCTGGACCAAATCCTTTGCCGTCTTCATCATCTGCTTCGAAGCAGGTAATCCCCACCTCTGAATCACCTTTCCTTAGTACGCTTCCGTTCGAAGATTCAGAGGTGGCCCCATTAGAGGGGGCGTTCCACGACCCTGGCAGCAGGCTTAGTGCCGCGCCGAGGGGCTGTGGACGGCTGTCGCTGGAACCCGCGGGCTGCTTATCAGTCCAGGGGTATCCGCACGCCGTGGGTGCCAGTACCTCGTATGGCACCTTCCCTGGCCAGTCCGGGTTAGCTTTCTTTGCTGACCCGGAGTCTAATCTGTCTGGCCAGGAGGAAGAGGATTACCTGGTGGGGTCGCCGTCTGAGGACGTGGCCATGGATTATGACGTTTGTGCACCCCTCGCGGGGAATACAGGCGACTTATTCCACGGTTCTACTCACGCTGGAGCTGAGGCCACGGTTCAGATGGTGGCCCTGGGCGCTGCTGATAGCCAGCGGTACCGCATACCTCGGCTTGCCGAGAGTGTCGCTGGTGCTGGCCGGGGCCGTGGTGGGGCGGTATGTGCCCCGCGCTCTACCACGGCGCCTGCATGTTTTCCCTGGCTTACCAGGGGTATCAGCATATCCGCCGTCAAGCTCTACTGCTTGCGCTCAGGAGGAAGACGAAGGCCCCCGTCTTGTAGAGCGCTCGCAGTTAGCCACGGAAGAGGATTGGTCTGACGCTTGCCAGTGGTTGGTAAGTGTTAGGCCAGATCTGCCCGTCGAGCAGTCGACTAGCCAGCGTGAACACAGGCCGTGGTTAGCTGGTAAGCCTACTGCTAACGCTATGCCTTCTCTGCCACTGGCAGAGCATGTCGTTGACATGTTTGAGGCGGCGGAGACGTCCATTAAGTCGAGTGGACGTCTCGCGAAGGCCCCGCGAAGGCCCCGCGCGAGGTGGCCAGGCGTTGTCGCATCGTGCCCCTGGATTACCAGCGGTATGGTGTGGTACCTAAGCCGAGCGTGGATGACCGCGCGGCTTTGGGTGAGGATGCGCGGCCAGGCTCCCGTTCTGACACGGGAGTCTTGTGTTCGAACGTGTTGCGTTCAGCAAATACCGCGTTGCGTGATGCGGAGGGGAGTGGGAGGGCTTCGATTGCCGCTCTGTCCCACGTCTCCCAGCTGTTACAAGGGGTAGTAACAGCATCCGCATCGCGCCAGCCAAGTCCGGTCACAGTCCAGCGAGCCATCCAGGATGGTATCAACTTGGCTCTGGACTGTATGACTCGGGCGGTGACCAGGAGTGTCCGGGCAAGGCGCACGTTTGCCTTGGACAATCTGTGCCCGTCCCAGGACCTGTACAATAGGCTACTGCGTACGCCTATGACAGGTCCGGGTCTCTTTGGAGGTGAGGGATGTAGACACCTCCAGGAGACGGTTACTCTGGTAAATAACCAGAGTCCGCTGCGCGAGCAGTTTGAGGTGCTTCGTCGTGCTAACGTTCACGCCGCACCCCCTGCGTATCGTCCCATGCAGGCTCGAGGTGGCGGTGGCCAGGTCAGAGGCCAGCCACCATCGCAGCGTCGGCCTCGGCCGCGTGCGATTCGGCCAGCAGCGAGGGGGGCGCAGGCTCCTCAGGCGCAGTCAGCCAGGCAACCGCCCGCGCACCGAGGTGCGCGCGGTGCTGGTCGTGGCGCGCGAGGATCTGGGCGTGGTTATCGTTCCTGATGGGACGTTTACCACGGTGAGAACCGCTCCGGGGTTTCTGGCAAAGGAGACAGTGCCGCTCTTGCACTCCTTGTGTCCACCGCTATCCCTAGGTGGACCGGTGGGAGGCCGGTTAGCCGACCACATGCAAGAGTGGGAACGGTTAACTCAGGACCATTTAGTCTTGCGAGGGCTTTCAGTCGGGTATCATCCCGATTGGATGACAGGCCCGCCATCGCGACTCTCTAGTGCCGATCTGGACTCCAAATCCGAGAGATCCAGAGCAAAGGTTGTGTATCGAGGAGGAAATAAATTCCCTCATACAAAAAGGAGCTATTCAGCCGGCACAGAGGTGTCCGGGCTTCTATTCAACCCTGTTCTTAGTAACAAAAAACACCGGAGGGTGGAGACCAATTCTCAACCTCAAGCCATTGAACAAGTTCATAGAGACACCCAGTTTCAAGATGGAAACTGTGCGCTCGGTGTTGGCGGGGTTAGAGAGGGGAATGTGGACAGCGTCGATAGATTTGAAGGACGCTTATTTCCACATCCCCATACACAGGAGTTTCCGTCGCTTCCTGAGATTTGCATTCCAGGGCAGACAGTGGGAATTCAGGGTGTTACCCTTCGGAATTTCCACGGCTCCTCGGGTTTTCACCCGTGTGGTTCTTGCGATCACAGCATACCTCCGCAGGAGAAGCATAGCAGTCCACACGTACATAGACGACTGGCTGTTGAAAGCGCACACCCAGGAAAGTTTATCGGCCAGTCTGGAGATTGTTTTGAAGATTCTCACAGACTTGGGCTGGATAATCAATTTAAAAAAATCAGAGCTGACTCCATCCCAGAGGTTTGTTTACCTGGGGATATTCTTCGATCTAGAGACGGGATATGTTTTCCCTACTCAGGAGAGAGTTCAGAAACTCATCTCATTAATTCAGTCAGTGTGCGACAGTTGTCATGTCCTGGCACGGGTTTACTTGAGAATGCTGGGGTTGATGGTTTCATTGGAACCAGTCATTCCTCAGGCCGCCTTACGCAGGCGGCCCATCCAGTTATTTCTCATGACACAATGGACCCAGAGTACAGGTTCGCTGGACTCGAACGTGTCAGTGTTGGCGCCTCTGATTCACCACCTGCAATGGTGGTTGGACACAGAGAATCTCTTGGTGGGGGTTATGCTAACCCCTCCCCACCCTCAGGTGACTGTGTATACAGATGCATCGATGGAGGGCTGGGGAGCTTGCCTGGAAGAATCCACGATATCAGGGCTTTGGAATCTGGAACAGTCAAAGGAACATATAAATCTACTGGAGCTAAGAGCAGTAGTCCTGGGCCTGGAACATTTCTTACAGAAAGTTCAGGGCAAGATTGTTCTTATTCGTTCAGACAACTCAACAGTTGTGACTTACATAAACCGCCAGGGCGGAACGAAGTCGCCCAGTCTCTGTATGATGACATGGAGACTGCTTTGTTGGTGCCTGGATCACCAGATTACCTTGAAAGCAGTTCATATTCCGGGAAGGTTAAATCTGCTAGCAGACTCATTGAGCCGAAGGATGAGTGTTTTACCCACGGAATGGCAACTAAATCAATGTGGGGCGGATCGTCTGTTCGACCATTGGGGGAAACCCAACATCGATTTGTTCGCAACGAAGAAGAATGCGAAGATGACGACGTACGTCTCTCCGATTCCAGATCCAAGCGCTTTCGCAACAGATGCATTAGCTATCAGCTGGGGGAGAATGTATGCATACGCATTCCTGCCAGCAATCCTGATTCCAAAAATTCTTCAGAAAATCAGACAGGAGGAATGCCAAGTGCTTCTGATCGCCCCGGATTGGCCAAGCCGATCATGGTATACGGATCTGCTGGACCTTCTGGTCTGCAATCCGGTTCCTCTGCCTCTGATGGACAATATTATCTTCCAGGGCAAGGCCCTTCACAGCAATCCGTCAATGTTCAAATTGACTGCGTGGATGTTGTCAAGGAATCTAGAATTAAGGAGGGCTTTTCTGAGCAAGCAGCCATGTTTATGGCCAAAGCCAGGAGGGGGTCAACCTCCAGAGCATATAATTATAAAATCAACAGATTTGCAGAATGGTGCTCAAAAAGATGTATTCATCCAATGGATGCATCTATTCAGGTAGTAGCTGATTTCCTCTGTCACCTGTATGATGCCTATAGCCTCAAGCCTAACTCTATTGCTGGTTATAAGTCAGCTTTAATGTCTGTTATTCCTTGCTTGGCTAAGAGGGGAAGTGATGAAGTAAATACATTAAATGTATTAATTAAAGGCATGGGCAATCTAAGACCAAGGAATCCCCCTGTGATTCCGTCTTGGAGTTTATCGCTAGTGCTTCAAGTACTAGGTGATAAGCCTTTTGAACCACTTAGTTCCATTTCTATGAAACTATCAACACTTAAGACTGTGTTTTTAATTGCTGCGGCCTCGGCTAGGCGTAGAAGTGAAATTCATGCCTTATCAGCCGAGGATGACCGTTTTGTGGTTTCAGGGGAAGGCCTTAAGCTGCTACCTAGGATTAATTTCTTGGCTAAGAATCAGTCGTTGAAATATCCAGGTCAACCGATTGTTTTACCTGCTTTAACTAGATATGATCCTAATTCTAAAGCATGGTGTCCCGTCCGGGCGCTTCTCCGGTACAAACAACGTACATCGGAGTGGCGCACCGACCAATCGGCATTATGGGTGTCATATATTGAACCCCATGGCAGGGCTTCTAAGGACACCATTTCTAGGTGGATTGTAGAATGTATTCAGTTTTGTCATAAATCCGCCACCGGGAAGCAGGTTGACGTGGCCAAGGCTCACAGTGTCCGCGGCGTAGTGACATCCACGGCCCTATTTAATGGGGTCCCTGTGGATGATATTATGTCGGTGGCTCAATGGCACTGTGAGTCAAGTTTTACAGACCATTATCTCCGTGACACCTCTAATCCTCTCGCCTTGTCGATTTTGAAAAAATAGCTAGGTTTATATTTTTGATGAGGTTTCCTCATTGCTTATATATTTCACAATTAATTTATGGAAACAACCACTTTTTTTAGACTGCATCATTCTTCACCAATGGGAAGAGGATGTCAGCAGCCATTTCAACAAGGTCAGTCTTGTTCATGTGTTGTCCATTGTTGATTGTCTTGTCACGTTACCCGTTATTTATATGATGATGGTTTTGTGTATTTATGTGGTTCATTGTTGAGAGTATACGAAAATGGAGTTTTTTCGTCTCTGTCCTGTAGTACATGGCACTGGTACGTAGAGAGCGTATAGGACATTGAGGTCATTCGACTCTTCCTCCTAGGAAGGAGGGGGGGGGGAGCGCATATGACATTCGGTCATCTCTCATACATCGGTGGTGTTAGCCGATGGTTAGTCAAATCCTGACTGTTTTTTCATACAGTTTCAGAAGTTTAAGTGCCTTAAACGCAGAAAAGCGTATATGGATGAGCTGGTCTTTTGACCTCGCCTCCCTCCCGCCGAATTCACTGTCGAATTCTGGCAATATCAAAAGTATTAGGGAGGTAAGTATACTCTTGATGTGAAATAAACGAAATCAAGGATTTCTTTTTTCACGAGAGAGTTGATACTTACCTCCCTAGATACGGACCCGGCCTCTCCACCCCACAGAGGCTCGGTCTTCATGCTCTTAGTAGTTGCATGTGTATCAGCCAATAAATTAGTCAGAGGAAGTGCTAGTCTGCGCATGCGCGGTGGTGGGGCTGGCATCCGCCAGACTACACTCTGACTCCCTGCCCAGTAGGGGCACCTAACTGTTTTAATCTGAGTGTTTATTGAGTGAAAGCCGATATTTAGCAATATCAAAAGTATTAGGGAGGTAAGTATCAACTCTCTCGTGAAAAAAGAAATCCTTGATTTCGTTTATTTGATAGACCAAATAGTTCAACGGCCATCTTGGATGACCTCGTTTTCGCAAAAACAACTTCCCCAGAACCGCTGAAGCGATCAGGTGGAAATTTGTAATATATGATTAGGGACTAAAGGCCATTAAAGTTTGTTCAAGAGAAGGTGATCTGTATAAAAAAATGGCCGCTATGGGCCTACCAATATATAGCGTGGTTGGCGGCCATATTGTATTTTTTTATTTAATTGATTTTGAGGCAAAAATTGGTTTTATGTATTTTTGTGGGTATTGTGATTTCAAATTTACCATTTTCAAGACTGTCGGATAAACGGTTTAGCGGCCATCATGGATCATTTGCCCGCCCAAATCTCCCATACTCAAGCAATGGGGAAATTTTAAATGTATTTTTGCGACATCTTGGATTTTGGTCAATTTTTAGAAATGTCTTTAGAGATCTTCTCCAAAACCGTATGGGGGATCAATTCAAAACGCATGAAATATCATCTAGGACAAGAGCTGCACCAAGTTTGTTCAAGGGAACTTGATTGGCCAAATGGTTTGGTGGCCATCTTGGATAACCAATTTTTTCCCAAAACAACTCCAGAATCACTGAGCAGATTGGGCCAAAATTTGGGAGATATGATTAGGCACTGAGTGCCATTAAAGTTTGTTCATGGGAAGGAGCTTGGTCAGAAACATGGCAGAAGTGGACCAATCAAAATGTAGCGTGTTTGGCGGCCATATTGGACGTGCAGAAATGCCCACAAACTCATTTAAAAGACTACTCCTAAACCACCCACCAACAATTCTGACAAAAATGCACAGTGCTCCAGGTGAGCGACACAGGGGCCTCTTGGTGACACTTAAAGCTGTATTTTTAGTTGCGGCAGCATCAGCGGGACGCTGGAGTGAAATTCATGCCTTGTCTGCTGAGTCTGACCGTTATATAGTTACAGGTGAAGGCCTTAAGCTTCTACCGAGATTGAATTTCTTGGCTAAGAATCAATCTTTAAAATATCTCGGTCAACTGATTATTTTACCTGCCTTAACCAGATATGATCCTGGTGCTAAAGTATAGTGTCCTGTCCGTGCTTTAAATAAGTACAAGAGAAGGACTCGGGTTTGGTGGATGAACCCATGCTCCCTCTGGGTGTCATATATTGAACCCCATGGTAGAACGTCAAAAGACACTATTTCCAGGTGAATAGTAGAATGTATTCAATTCTGTCATAAGACAGCCACTGGAATTCAAGTAGATAGAGCCAAGGCTCATAGTGGCTGTGGTGTGGTAACTTCCACGGCATTATTTAATGGTGTTTCTATTGAAGACATTATGTCAGTAGCCCAGTGGCACTGTGAATTAAGTTTTACCGACCATTACCTCCGTGACACTTCTAACCCGCTCGCCGTCTCAGTCCTCAGAAAATAATTAAATGTTGAGGTTTGTATTTGTAATTAGTTTTCCTCCTCTGCTATTTACAAATATCACATTTGTTGGTAGGGTATCCCTACTATTATCTGGTACCATTCTCTTCATCCGGTGGGGGAAGAGATGAGTTCCATGCCCAAGACATAAGAGGTCAGTATATGTGACAATTTTGTTTTTTGTCTTGGTGATTGTGTCATATTTTTTGTTTTTAATATGGTAATGGTTAATGTCTCTTAATTGTGGTTCTTTCAGAGAGTTTTTTGAAAATTAAGCAATTCTTCTTTTTCCAATGTCGAGTAATACTTTTCATCAAGTATTAGAGAACGTGCTAGTCATTTAGAGCAGTGTTTTTTCCTAACCTTCCTCAGAAAGAGGGGATGGCGAGCGCATTTGCTTTTTGATGAATGTCTTCATCAGGCGATTATCCGATGCAAAATTTTATTCCTGGTTTTGTTTTCAGACACAATTTCAGATGTTTTAAATCTCTTGAAAATTCAAAGATCTAGTCTCTTCGAGGGTGCTGGTTTTCGGGACCTTGCCTCCCTCCCGCCAAATTTACTTTCAAATTCTGGTTTTTGTCAAGAGTGTTAGGGAGGTAAGTATGTTCTCATAACGTGAAATAAGAAAATTTACCAAATTTCTTTTTCACGAGTGAGATGACATACTTACCTCCCTAACAGGATCCCGGCCTCCACCCCACGGAGGCCTGGTCCTTTGGTTATTTGAATAGTTGCTTCTATGTCAGCCAATATTTAGTAACGGAAGTACCAGTATGCGCAGTAGGTGGGGTCTGGCATGACTTGTGCACATCCACCTGCCCATTAGGGGCACCTAATTTTTTTATAATTCTGAATATTATTGAACTTAGAGCCGATTTACTAGTATATCAAGAGTGTTAGGGAGGTAAGTATGTCTTTCACTTCAAGAGTATACTTACCTCCCTAATACTTTTGATATTGCTAAATATTGGCTTTCACTCAATAAACACTCAGATTTAAAACAGTTAGGTGCCCCTACTGGGCAGGGAGTCAGAGCGTAGTCTGGCGGATGCCAGCCCCACCACCGCGCATGCGCAGACTAGCACTTCCTCTTTGCTAGATTATTGGCAGAGAGTTCACACATGTCTTTTTGTGCTGAAGCTTTTCTTTATCTTAAACTAGTTTAAGTGGTGTTGTTTGGTGTGATAGTCACTTTTTTGGATGGCGGGAAGTATCAATTCGCCAAAGGAGGACTTAGGACCTTTAAATCAGGTGACTTCTAGTAAAATTAGCGAGTTTTCTTCCCGGTGTATTGTGTTTCCGGGACTCGCGTTTACCGTGATAAGCGCCTTAGTTAGTTGGTTTAGGTCAACTCGGTGCTACCTAGGACTAATTTCTCTTTCTGTTTATGTCCACAGGTCTGTATGACGCTAGGTGGTGACATCACAGTTGCAGAGAGTTAGTTTTCTCTCCACCATGGTTCCATTTCCTACTAACACTGTTAGGTTATCTAACCAAATGAAAAATATGTCCAGTGAGTTGGAGGCCTAGTATAAAGGTCTTCTCACTTTGCCCTCTTGATCCAATTCCTTCCCCATGAGGTGGAGAGAGTTAAGAGGCGTGCAGATGGTGGAGTTCTCCGGTTCGTCACGTTGGATGGTTTGTCTATACAAAGTGTCAGGTATCTAGTTATTGATAATGTGGTGATGTTAATTATTGTAAACAAACAAAGGGAGATAATTAACATTTTTGCCAGAAAAGAGTTATCTATATGTATCTGATGGTTGTGTAGTCAACTTATCCATTCAGCATACAATTCGTCCTTGCACTTGGATGTTTTGTTGGGATCGAATTTTTCCTGTCACGGGATTAATGACGTCATAATCAGCCTGGCTATGTGTTTATCACCAATTCAAGCGCTATGCTGCTTTCTGATGTATATTGATCTTTATGATCGTTTTTCCTTCTCTTTGAGTTGGATTGAGTTTCTAAGCTTAACTAGTTGCTCATACTCCTTGTCCTTTGCCCTGTTTCAGGGACCGGGTTGCGCGTCCTGTGGTCGTTTTCTTCTGGATAAGTTCTGGCCGCATCTGTGCTGTCAATGTAGCCCTTGTGGTCCATTTGTTAATTGTGACATATGTAAGCACTGGGGGGGCGAGTTAATGTCCGAATTCTTGTGCTGCTTACAGGCGACGGACAAGGTGGTAGAGGAGGAGAAGAAGAAGAAGCGGAAACGAGAGGTTGTAAGTAGGAAGGGTAAGAGGAAGGTCTCGTCCGCGGTGGATATGGAGGCCTTCCGGACCGAGATGTTGGGAGAGATGAAGAGGACAATAAAGGATTTGGTTCCAGGGTTGCTTCGTGGCATGCTTCCTGGACCAAATCCTTTACTGTCCTCGTCATCGGCTTCGGAGCAGGTAATCCCCGCCTCTGGATCGATTTTCCTTAGTCCGCTTCCGTTGTTCGACGATCCAGAGGTGGCCCCATTAGAGGGGGCGTTCCACGGCCCTGGCAGCAGGCTTATTGCCGCGCCGATAGGGGACCGTGGACGGTTGTCGCTGGAACCCGCGGGCTGCTTATCAGTCCAGGGGTATCCGCACGCCGCGGTGGCCAGTACCTCCTATGGCACCGTTCCTGGTCAGCCCGGGTTAGCTCTCTTTGCTGACCCGGGGTCTAATCTTTCTGACCAGGGTAATGAGGATTACCTGCTAGGGTCGCCGTCTGACGACGTGGACATGGATGAAGACGTTTGTGCACCCCTCGCGGGGAATACAGGCGCCTTATTCCACGGTTTTACTCACCCTGGAGTAAAGTCCGCGGCTCAGGTGGTGGCCCAGGGCGCTGCTGATGGCCAGCGGTACCGCATACCTCGGCTTGCCGAGGGTGTTGCTGGTGCTGGCCGGGCCCGTGGTGAGACTATATATACCCCGCGCTCTGCCACGGTACCTGCTCCTGGTCAAACCAGTGATATTCTCATGCCGGTGCTGTCAGGCCCGCGTGTTTTCCCTGGCTTGCCAGGTGTATCAGCATACCCGCCGTCAAGCTCTACTGCTTGCGCTCAGGAGGAAGACGAAGGACCCCGTCTTGTAGAGCGCTCGCAGTTAGCCACGGAGGAGGATTGGTATGACGCTTGCCAGTGGTTGGTGAGCGTTAGGCCTGATCTGCCCGTGGAGCAGTCGGCTAGCCAGCGTGTTCAAACGCCGTGGTTAGCTGGGAAACCGACTGCTAACGCTATGCCTTCTCTGCCGCTGGCGGAGCATGTCGTTGACATGTTCAAGGCGGCGGAGTCGTCCATTAAGTCGAGTGGACGTCTCGCGAAGGCCCCTCGCGAGGTGGCCAGGCGTTGTCGCATCGTGCCCCTGGATTACCAGCGGTACGGTGTGGTACCCAAGCCCAGCGTGGATGACCGCGCGGCTTTGGGTGAGGATGCGCGGCCAGGCACCCGTTCTGACGCGGGTGTCTTGTGCGCGAACGCGTTGCGTTCGGCGAATACCGCGTTGCGTGATGCGGAGGACAGTGGGAGGGCTTCGATTGCCGCTCTGTCCCACGTCTCCCAGCTGTTACAGGGGGTAGTAACGGCATCCGCATCGCGCCAGCCAAGTCCGGTCACTGTCCAGCGAACCATCCAGGATGGTATTAACCTGGCGCTGGACTGTGTGACTCGGGCGGTGACCAGGAGTGTCAGGGCAAGACGCACGTTTGCCCTGGACAATCTGTGCCCGTCTCAGGACCTGTACAATAGGCTACTGCGTACGCCTATGACGGGCCCTGGTCTTTTTGGAGGTGAGGGATGTCGCCACCTCCAGGAGACGGTCACCCTGGTGAATAACCAGAGGGCGCTGCGCGAGCAGTTTGATGTGCTGCGTCGTGCTAACGCTCGCGCCGCGGCCCCGGCGTATCGTCCCCTGCAGGCTCGAGGTGGTGCTGGCCAGGTCAGTGGCCAGCCACCGTCGCAGCGTCGGCCTCGGCCGCGTGCGATTCGGCCAGCAGCGAGGGGGGCGCAGGTTCCTCAGCCGCCGTCAGCCAGGCAGCCGCCCGCGCACCGAGGTGCGCGCGGGGCGGGGCGGGGCGCGCGAGGATCTGGGCGTGGTTATCGGTCCTGACAGGACGCTTACCGCGGTAAGAACCACTCCGGTGTGTATGGCGGCGGAGACAGTGCCGCTCTTGCATGCCTCGTGTCCACCGCGGTCCCTAGGTGGGCCGGTGGGAGGCCGGCTAGCCGGCCACATGCAAGAGTGGGAACGGTTAACTCAGGACCGTTTAGTCTTGCGATGGCTTTCCGTCGGGTATCATCCAGAGTGGGTGACAGGCCCGCCGTCGCGACTGTCTCTGGTGCCAATCTGGACTCCCATTCCGAGAGATCCAGAGCAAAGGTTGTGTATCGAGGAGGAGATAAATTCCCTCATACAAAAGGGAGCTATTCAGCCGGCACAAAGGTGTCCGGGCTTCTATTCAACCCTGTTCTTAGTAACAAAACGCACCGGTGGGTGGAGACCGATTCTCAACCTCAAGCCATTGAACAAGTTCATCGAGACGCCCAGTTTCAAGATGGAAACGGTGCGCTCGGTGTTGGCGGGGTTGGAGAGGGGGATGTGGACGGCGTCGATAGATTTGAAGGACGCTTATTTCCACATCCCCATCCACGGGAGTTTCTGTCGCTTCCTGAGATTTGCATTCCAGGGCAGACAGTGGGAATTCAGGGTGTTGCCCTTCGGAATTTCCACGGCTCCTCGGGTTTTCACCCGTGTGGTTCTTGCGATCACAGCATACCTCCGCAGGAGAAGCATAGCAGTCCACACGTACATAGACGACTGGCTGTTGAAAGCGCACACCCGGGAAAGTTTGTCCGCCAATCTGGAGATTGTTTTGAAAATTCTCACAGACTTGGGCTGGATGATCAATTTCCCAAAATCAGAGCTGACTCCATCCCAGAAGTTTGTTTGCCTGGGGATGTTCTTCGATCTAGAGACAGGATATGTTTATCCTACTCAGGAGAGAGTTCAAATACTCATCTCGTTGATTCAGTCAGTGTGCGACAGTCGTCATGTCCTGGCACGGGTTTACTTGAGAATGCTGGGGTTGATGGTTTCGTTGGAACCAGTCATTCCTCAGGCCGCCTTACGCAGGCGGCCGATCCAGTTGTTTCTCATGACACAATGGACCCAGAGTACAGGTTCGCTGGACTCGAATGTGTCAGTGTTGGCGCCTCTGATTCACCACCTGCAATGGTGGTTGAATACAGAGAATCTCTTGCCGGGGGTTTTGCTAACCCCTCCCCACCCTCAGGTGACTGTGTATACAGATGCATCGATGGAGGGCTGGGGAGCTTGCCTGGAAGAATCCACGATATCAGGGCTTTGGAATCTGGAACAGTCACAGGAACATATAAATCTACTGGAGCTAAGAGCAGTAGTCCTGGGCCTGGAACATTTCTTACAGAAAGTTCAGGGCAAGATTGTTCTTATTCGTTCAGACAACTCAACAGTTGTGACTTACATAAACCGCCAGGGCGGAACGAAGTCGCCCAGTCTCTGTATGATGACATGGAAACTGCTTTGTTGGTGTCTGGATCACCAGATTACCTTGAAAGCAGTTCATATTCCGGGAAGGTTAAACCTGCTAGCAGACTCATTGAGCCGAAGGATGAGTGTTTTACCCACGGAATGGCAACTAAATCAATGTGTGGCGGATCGTCTGTTCGACCATTGGGGGAAACCCAACATCGATTTGTTCGCAACGAAGAAGAATGCGAAGATGACGACGTACGTCTCTCCGATTCCGGATCCAAGCGCTTTCGCAACAGATGCGTTAGCTATCAGCTGGGGGAGAATGTATGCATACGCATTCCCTCCAGCAATCCTGATTCCAAAAATTCTTCAGAAAATCAGACAAGAGGAATGCCAAGTGCTTCTGATCGCCCCGGATTGGCCAAGCTGATCATGGTATACGGATCTGCTGGACCTTCTGGTCTGCAATCCGGTTCCTCTGCCTCTGATGGACGATATTATCTTCCAGGGCAAGGCCCTTCACAACAATCCGTCAATGTTCAGATTGACTGCGTGGATGTTGTCAAGGAATCTAGAATTAAGGAGGGCTTTTCTGAGCAGGCAGCCATGTTTATGGCCAAAGCCAGGAGGGGGTCAACCTCCAGAGCATATAATTATAAAATCAACAGATTTGCAGAATGGTGCTCAAAAAGATGTATTGATCCAATGGATTCATCTATTCAAGTAGTAGCTGATTTCCTCTGTCACCTCTATGATGCCTATAGCCTCAAGCCTAACTCTATTGCTGGTTATAAGTCAGCATTAATGTCTGTTATTCCTTGCTTGGCTAAGAGGGGAAGTGATGAAGTAAATACATTGAATGTATTAATTAAAGGCATGGGCAATCTAAGACCAAGGAATCCACCTGTGATTCCGTCTTGGAGTTTATCGCTAGTGCTTCAAGTACTAGGTGATAAGCCTTTTGAACCACTTAGTTCCATTTCTATGAAACTATTAACACTGAAGACTGTGTTTTTAATTGCTGCGGCCTCGGCTAGGCGTAGGAGTGAAATTCATGCCTTATCAGCCGAGGATGACCGTTTTGTGGTTTCAGGGGAAGGCCTTAAGCTGCTACCTAGGATTAATTTCTTGGCTAAAAATCAGTCGTTGAAATATCCAGGTCAACCTATTATTTTGCCTGCTTTAACTAGATATGATCCTAATTCTAAAGCATGGTGTCCCGTCCGGGCGCTGCGCCGGTACAAACAACGTACGGCGGCATGGCGCACCGACCAGTCAGCGTTATGGTTGTCATATATTGAACCCCATGGGAGGGCTTCTAAGGACACCATTTCCAGGTGGATTGTGGAATGCATTCAGTTTTGCCATAAATCCGCCACCGGGAAGCAGCTTGACGTGGCCAAGGCTCACAGTGTCCGCGGCGTAGTGACATCCACGGCCCTATTTAATGGGGTCCCTGTGGATGATATTATGTCGGTGGCTCAGTGGCACTGTGAGTCAAGTTTTACAGACCATTATCTCCGTGACACCTCTAATCCTCTCGCCTTGTCGGTTTTGAAAAAATAAATCGGTTTATATTTTTTGAGGAGGTTTTTCCTCATTACTTATATATTTCACAATTAATTTATGGAAACACCCACTTTTTTGGGCCTGCATCAGTCTTTACCGATGGGAAGATGATGTCAGCAGCCATTTTCAACAAGGTCAGTCTTGTTCATGTGTTGTCCGTTGTTGATTGTATTGTCACGATTACCCGTTATTAATATGGTGATGGTTTGTGTATTTGTGTGGTTCATTGTTGAGAGTTACGAAAATGGAGCTTTTTCGTCTCTGTCCTGTAGTACATGGCACTTGTACGTAGAGAGCGTATAGGACATTGAGGTCAGTCGACTCTTCCTCCCAGGAAGGAGGGGGGGGGGAGCGCATATGACATTCGGTCATCTCTCATACATCGGTGGTGTTATCCGATGGTTAGTCAAATCCTGACTGTTTTTTCTTACAGTTTCAGAAGTTTAAGTGCCTTAAACGCAGAAAAGCGTATAGGGATGAGCTGGTCTTTTGACCTCGCCTCCCTCCCACCAGATTCACTTTCGAATTCTGGCAATATCAAAAGTATTAGGGAGGTAAGTATACTCTTGAAGTGAAATAAACGAAATCTAGGATTTCTTTTTTCACGAGAGAGTTGATACTTACCTCCCTAGATACGGACCCGGCCTCTCCACCCCACAGAGGCTCGGTCTTCAGGCTCTTAATAGTTGCATGTGTGTCAGCCAATAATCTAGTCAGAGGAAGTGCTAGTCTGCGCATGCGCGGTGGTGGGGCTGGCATCCGCCAGACTACGCTCTGACTCCCTGCCCAGTAGGGGCACCTAACTGTTTTAAATCTGAGTGTTTATTGAGTGAAAGCCAATATTTAGCAATATCAAAAGTATTAGGGAGGTAAGTATCAACTCTCTCGTGAAAAAAGAAATCCTAGATTTCGTTTAATCTCACTCATGAAAAAGAAATTTGGTAAATTTTCTTATTCTCTGGCATTGTTCCTTGGCAACGACAAAGAGAAGACCTCTTCCTTGTATGTGTCTGAAATCATATCTAGAACAAAGCTTTAGAACACAATATAGAGCTCATGATTGGTATGTTTAGATCACTTTAGCAGTAGTTTGCTAGAGACACAACTTTTGCATCATAATTTCATGTTTTTACCGTTTTCATGAGATTGGTAAACTATGAAATTCAAACACGAAAGTTGGTTTTATGGCGAGCTATTGTCTACTAATAATTAAACAAATTAAATAAATGATGGCTTACTGCTTTAGCCCTCCAATTTATTCATGAAAATTTCAATTTTCTCATACAAAATGCCTATTTTCAGAACAAGAGATTATTTTTTAGAATTTACCACTCGAATGACCACTAGTTATCGAGCCAGTCAGTCCAGTGGTAATTTTTCAAAAATACTTTTCTCTTGGTCTGCAAATGGACATTTCTCAAGACCACTGCTCAAGCCGCTTTTGGCCAACTTGGGTGTTAAATTGTTAATGGTCAGGTAAGGCAATTCAGAATATTTGCTTGGTGAATGTCTATTTGGAGGCCAAGAAAAAGTTGTTTTGGAAATTTACCACTTAAAATATTTACCATTGGAATAACTGGCTCGTTTATCGAGCCAGTTATTCCAATGGTAAATACTTTTTAAAATACTCTTCTCTCACCAAATGAACATGTCTTTAGACAACCTCAAAGGCTGATTTTCAGCAGCTTAATCTGCTTGATTGATGGATTAATGCTAGTTTGTTTCTATACCAGGTCAAATAGCGTGGAGAAAGCCCTCTCAGTTGGTGACGACACCGAATGCACTCGTGCGTGAGGTTGTTACTGCTGAACGTCTGGAACAGCATCTGGGCTTAAGTTACGTTCACACCGGTGTGCAAGCGACTGTGAGCACGGGGCTACTCATTAGCCTTGGTGTGACGAGCATAACAACACAACATCTACTCAGTATGGGCCAGTCACTGGTACAACCTGCAGAGCACAACACGGGTAAATGGCACTATAATATACAGATACAGATCTCTCAAGAGCATCCATCTTAATGGATGACAGTTAATAGATGAATCCAGTCTATCGATCAATCGTATGATGTCATAACGAACTACGTTACACGTAGGGTAGGCTGATGTCATAAACAATTACGTCATGACTTACATAATTAAGTCTGTCATAAACACTTAATAGTCCGTCAAGGTGTGCGAATTGTATGTCTTTACTATTTAATAAACATTCTGTTGAATATTTCGAAACTAATTTGACTGAGCGCTGTTGAGGCCATAGACAGCAACAGCATCCAGTCAAATTAGTTTCAAAATATTCAACAGCTTACCTGTACAGTTTTCTGGAAATTGATATTCAGGAACTGCAGGGATTGATGACTCCAAACACGGGCAGATCATGGGTGTGGGGTTTAGCGAGAGAGGGCGGGGCAAAGCTAAAACTGGATTCCGTCATTGACCATAAAATTAATTCAATCAAAACAGAACAATTATAAGTTATGTACCTAAAAAATGTAGTTTCCTGCTGTTATCACTAAGCCTATCAGTAGGGTAAATGATGACTGTACCAATTTACAGATATCGCAGGAGAATAACTTGATACACGGCGCTGCATCTCAAGACAAACGTGCAAGTAGCTTGTTGAATGTTTTACTAATTATAATAATTTGAATGTGAGTCATTGCTAGTGTCTAATGTGTAGCAGATTGTCTACAGATGTGGTCTGTAGGCTCTGATAAATGTTTACACTTTAACCATTCAAATACCGGTCTCAATTTCAAGAAAATATACAGGAAAGCTGTTGAATATTTTGAAACTAATTCAACTGGAACCAGCCTTATGTTCAGTAGGAGGTGAAAAAAATAATTTCAAAAGGTCGCTCTTTCCGGACAATGTCTATCTAAACTATTTTAATACTGAAAGAAAATGTTTTTAAAAAGAGTTCCCCCCCCCCCCCCCCCCCCCAGCATCATTTGCGTGATTCGTTTATAGCGTAATATATGCCTATGTAATATATGAGTCCCCTCCAAAGATGTTTTGCGAAATAGCAGAGCGCTCTAACAAAATACATCGTTCAATAGAAGAGGCCGTTTTCCACTGTAAATGTCAAGAGCGTGCCATACAGCATCAACAGTTTCCATAGTTTCAATATGTTCTTCAGAAAGAATTTAGTGTTTCTGGTGTGTGCACGTTGAAGGTATATGTACTAGTCTCTCTTATGATCCATACTTGTGTGTTACAGATCCGACCAGTCATATCCACCTGATATCAAAGTGGCTAGCGTGTATCTACAGAAGCCTGGATGAGCTACATGGGCCATCAGATGAAGCACTGGCGACGCTGAAGGCACTACGTTTCTTACCATTGAGTAGCGAGCATTTTGTTTCATTGAACGATCAAACAGTATTTCTGCCTCTTGAATACAGTGGAGACCAGAGTACACGAATCCAGAGAGGTTTGTGTAGAGGCCACCTGTGCCCTAGTTAAAGTTTTGGTTATGCATGTGCATTCATATAGAGTGCATGCATGATTGTTTCTTTTATTGAAATTCTAATGCCAGACACAGTCAGATATGTTAACCCTTTAACCCTCGAATTTAGGCAAGAAAATTTCAATTTTCCCATAGAAAATGTCCATTTGCAGACCAAGAGAAGGCTATCTTTGACAATTTACCACTGGAATGACTGGCTCAGTTATCGAGCCAGTCATTCCTGTGGTAACCTTTCAAAAATAGTCTCCTTTTGGTCTGCAAATGGACATTTCTGAAGACTACTGCAGAAACTGTTTTGGGCTGATATGAGTGTTAAAACAGTTAAAAGTGGATACTTTCAGCTGATTTGACAAATTTTATAGAAAGGATAGAAAACTATTTGCAATCGTTCATTCATAATATGTGTAATTTATCTTGATAGCAAACATTTGAGTTTTAATCAACAACATCAGTATTATTCTCTGCAGATATTGTATTGTCAAAAGTACCAGCAGGACTTGCACAATAGGATGTACAGAAAATCATTTATGAGCCAAGATCAAGACTTTTTTAATTCACCATTGAAATAACTGGCTCATTTATTTGCGAAGATAGTCTTTTCGACCTGCAAATGGGCATTGCCCAAGACCACTGCAAAAGCTTGGTCAGTTTGACCCCAGTTGACCATTAAAGTTTGCAAGGAATTCTCGATGGAGCACACATTACTTATTGTAATAGATTGTGACATGGCTATTTGATATATTAAACAACTTTCAGTCACAGTCGTTTATTAACAAGCCTCCTATTACCCTTTGAACTTAGCATTATTTTGTCATTGGGAATTCGGCCATCAAGGGTTCGGTTACCTAAAGCAGGTGGTCTCTTGGACAGGTTTAACTCTACTAGGAATTGTAGTCTATAACAGACAATGAAAAGTTTAGTCAAGAAAACCGAAATGTTTGCGAAGTGAATGTCCATGAACAAGTGAAGAGAAGGCCTATTTTTGCAAATTTACCACTGGAATAACTGACTTTTTTAAATGCCCTTGTCCTGCGGATGGACATTTCTCTAGTCCACTGCAGAGAGAGTTTTTGCCAACTGAACCATTAATTCAGCTTTCCAGGTTATCCATCCGTCCATCATCTGACCTCGTATAACGTCATAATCAGCTCAGCGCGTGTACGATGACATCAATCATTACATCACAAATGGTTCCATATAGACCGTCATCAAATCTCAAATAGTCTGACACGTATGAATTTTATGTCTAGGATTCTTTGCTATTTAATAAACATGCCGTTGAACCTGTTGCTGCCTAAGGCAGCAACAGCAGCCAGTCAAATTAGTTTCGAAATGTTCATCAGCTTACCTGTGTAGTTTTTTGGAAATTGATAGTCTGGGTGTTCAGAGATCAATTGATCCCAACACGAGCTTAGTTAGAGATGGGCGCGACAAAGCTAAAACCGGAAAGGTCCATTGTTTACCATGTGTTCAGGTTTGGATGTTCTGGAGCAAGACCTGTGCACAGTGGACAGTCGTTTGCTGGATACAGGTGACGCTGCTATTGACACTCACGCTCGACGTCTGCTTACCTGGCTTGGCTTGAAATCACTCTCACCACGAGATGTAATACAACATCATATCCTTCCAACTCTGTCATCTGATAAGTACCAGGTATGGCAATGTAACCCTGAGAGCACTGAACTCACACAATCTCAATTTCAAGATAATTTATACAGGTAAGCATCAGCTTCCAGTAATATTTGTCTCAAAATATTCAACAGAATATTTAATAAATTCTAAGTGAGTTTTCAAATTATGTTTTCCAGGTTCAAATCTTTAGTGAATGCATGGGAGATTTCCAAATATATTGCTACCAACATATTTTTTTATTTAACTTATAGATCCTGCTTCCTCCCTTCTCCCTTCCTGCCTCCAGTGTGTGCATAAACATATCTTTATCATTCTTACATCTTCAGTGGTGGAATCCATGTCCATTTTGTGAAATGTATGACTGATATAAATTTCAGTAGGCATGCTTTTCGCATATACAGTCATTGCTTGACTGCAGCCATTTCGGGATTTGGGGGCATCCTTTATAGTAAGCGACGGTGGGTGTGCTTGAAATGGCCAGAGTTGACGAAGCGCAAACAATATGGCAGTAGCTCACCTGTTTGGATTTAAGGGTACACATCCATATATTTTTTTGCACAGTAGCTGCTATTTTTGTTACAGCATGACACCTTTATTCACGTGGCCGATTTCAAGCAAACATTTTAGGAAGGTCCCTAGAGTCATATGCTTCAGAAGATCTATACAGAATTTTGATTAGTCAATTTTTTCGGTGGCCATCTTGAATTTTCCGAAAAATTACCGGAAATCGTTTAAAACGCTACTATTCATTAACTGCTTGGTCAATTTCAACCAGATTTTGGCGGCAACAATAGTAGTGTAGTAGGTTTCAGAACCTATATACAGAATTTGATTGGTCAATTTTTCTGGTGGTCTTCTTGGATTTTCTGAAAATCAGTTAAAAGCCTACTGCTCATTAAGCACTTGGCCGATTTCCAGCAAACTCGGTTGGAAGATCCCTAGAGTGGTATGCTTCAGATTATTTATACAGAATTTTGATTGGTCAGTTTGTTCGGCGGCCATCTTGAATTTTCCAGAAAATGGCGGAAATCATGTAAAACACTGGTCCTCATTAACTGCTTGTACAATTTCAACTAGACTTGGCTGGAGGGATACTAGGCTGGTAGGTTTCAGAACTTGTATACAGAATTTTAAATTGGCCAATTTTTCCGCCGGCCATCTTGCATTTCTTTTAAAATTGCTACTCATTAACCGCCTGAAAGATTTCAAGCAAACTCATCTGGAAGGACCCTAGAGTGGTGTGCTTCAGATCATTTATACAGAATTTTGATTTGGTCATTTTGGTCGTCGGCCATCTTGAATTTTCCAGAAAATGATGGGAAATCATTTAAAACGCTGCTCATTAACTGTTTGTACAATTTCAACCAGACTTGGCTGGAAGGATACTAGGCTGGTAGGGTTCAGAACGTGTATACAGAATTTTAAATTGGCAAATTTTTCCGCCGGCCATCTTGCATTTGTTTTAAATTTGCTTCTCACTAACCGCTTGAAAGATTTCAAGCAAACTCATCTGGAAGAACCCTGAAGTGGTGTGCTTCAGAGCTTGTATACAGAATTTGGATTGGTCAATTTGTTCGGTGGCGATATTGTATTTTTCGAAAATTGGGAATTCATTTAAAATGCTACTCATTAACCGCTGAGTCAATTTCAACCAGATTTGGCTAGAAGGATCCTATAGTAGTATCCTCTATTAAATCTATTCAGAGTTTTGATAGGTCGATGTTTTGGCAGCCATCTTTGATTTTCTGAAAATTTTCCGAAACCTTTTGTACTCCTTAATCAATGGGCCACTTTCAAGAGAACTTGGGTGGAATGATCCTGTGAAGCTATGCTTCAACATATTAATCGAGAATCTTGATTGGTAAATTTTTTGGATGACCATCTTGGATTTTCCGAAAATTATCCATCATGTCTATTCAAATGCTAATGGTCCAGTTGAGCTTTAGGCCTCTTGTTTGTTTATTATTGGCATATCGAAGCGAATGAGCCCTCAACAATATAGTCACAGAAACACTGCCTCTATGTGTGTGTATCTGATAGGACGGCGATAGACTGCATGATTTCATGTTTCACACCGAGAATGGTAAGAATTCCCAGTAGCGTATGTGTGTGTCACTACCACTCCTAATGTCGCTCCACTAGCTCCACTACAAGCAACATGACCACCACCACGAACAATACAACCATTCTTACTACTCTTCTCCCTCATCACCATCACCGGCAGTGCCATTAGGCATACCACTACTTCGCTTATCACCACCATCACAACAGCGACCACAATGATGATGACAACAACAACGGGGGTATAGCCAGGCATTCAGAAGTTTTTAGGTGATCAAACTCCCTCCTTGTTTACAGAGCACCCTTTTTCTTTTGATCAGCAGCAGCAGAATTATCAGCCCAACCACCACCATGTACCAACAGCAGCAGCACCAGGAGCTGCCTCCCTGCCGCAGCCACCCCATCTCTTGTTAGTGCTTTTTATCTTTTAGCATTGGAAGACTAATCACCCTAGTTTTCCAATTATCTTTATATTTTTCGGACGTTGGTTGGTGTTGATAGTTATTCCCCACACGTGTTGAAACAAGGTCGATGGAGTACCAGTAGCTGGAGTTAGGAATTTTTTATCTTCCAAAATTTTTTTACCTTTTAGAGATTGTCTCGGATTACATCAAAAGTTATGCAATCCTAGGCATTTCCTAGTGTATGGTCGGATGCACTTTTTAGCTCAATGTTACAAAGTAAAACAAGCTATTGTGATACCCTGCACGTCATCCGGCGTCGTTGGCATTCAAATTGTGTTTAGCTCACCTTTTCTGTTTATATCTCATGTTTGGTTAATCATACTGGGCCCAAACTTGGGTACATGCTTCTGTATAATGACACGTCATCACTTTGGAAAAACCTTGGGGTTTTTTCAACTGTAATATTTTCCATTTAGCTCAACTTGTTTGTTTGTATCTCATATTTAGTTATTCATACTGGATGCAAACTTGGACATATGCCTCCTTATGACACGGCATCACACAATGACGTGGTGCAACAGTCACGGTCACTGTGATCTTGGTAAAAACCTTGTTTTTTCAACTTTAACATTTTCCGATTAGCTCAACTTTTGTGTTTATGTCCCATGTTTGGTTAATCATACTGGACCCAAGCTTGGACACATGTCTCCAATCAATACCCATGGCACCACACAATGATATTGGGGTCAAAAGGTCAAGGTCAGTGATGCGTGGTCCATCCCCTCAACTTTTGTTTAAAAATGCTACTCCTCATTAACCACTTGGCAAATTTCAAACTAATTAGGCTGGGAGGACCCTAACGGTGTAGGCCTCAGAAATTGTATACAGAATTTTGATTTATAATTTTTTGGGGGTGAAAATCTTAGATTTTAGGAAAAATTTACCGGAAATTGTCAAATTGCTACTCGTCATTAACTGCTTGGTGGATTTCAACCTAATATTCCTGGAAGGACTCTAATGTTTTCGGATTCAATATTTGTGTACAGAATTTTGACACTAAGGGGGTGGGGGTTGGTGTTGGTGGTGTTTAGGCTTCAAAACTTGTATACAAATCCATTTTTTGGTGTGAAAATCTTAGATTATGAAAAATTGTGGCGGAAATTGTCAAAACACTACTCATCATTAACCGGTTGACAGATTTCAACCCCAATTGGCTGGACAGATGGTAGGCTCCAGAATATCTATTCAGAATTTGAATGGGTCAATTTCTTTAGTGAAAATAATAAATTTTATGAAAATAAATTTTTTGGCCAAAATTTACCAGAAAATGTCAAAATGCATCTCCTCCATAACCGCTTTGTTTGGTTGGAAAGATTCTATAGTCATAGGCTCTAGAATATCTCTTCAGAATTTTGGTTGGTCTATTTTTTAGTGGCCATTTGGATTTTTTCTACCGGTATTTAAATGCAAATGCTTCAAATGCTAATTGCCCATGTAAACGTTACAGGCACTTGGACCGCTTGTTGATAAGGCTATTGATAAGCCTTCTATATTTATTTTACATTTGACATGTGCTTGAAGTCAAGCTTCATAGTTCATTGTAAAGTTGAGCTTGATGTTATTGAGCTCTGCCTTGCAGCTAAAACACTGAAAACACTCTGATATATCAGCTGACGCCTTCCTGCCTCCCTGTCTGTTTGTCTGTCTGTCCTCCAGCACCGTTTGGCGAAATTCAAACAAATTTGTTATATAAGTTATCAATGTCATTACTGATTGCAAAATAAGGGGCCGCGGAGTACTGCGCTGTGTCAAAGGCTGTGACCAGTGTTGGGATTTGCGATGGCATAATTTAGTTAAATACCGCCCTGCGAAATAATCTAATAAAATGGGAAATACTAGCACATAGTATAGACAATAACAATACTCATGTGTCAAAGTGTCAGCTTCGCGTCCTGTTATTAGAAATTGAGGTGTCCAATCTGCCACTCACGTGTCTGACATCATAATCAAAATATCTTCACTCATCTGGTAGACCTCATTGGTTGACTAACACCCGAGGCTGAACTTACTTTTTGTAGTCTAGACTCAATCAAAACTAAGATCAGCGTCAGGCATTAATCAGCCAATGAGTGCTACCTGAAGAGTGGAGATAATTTATTCCTATAGATGAGGCAGCTTTGAAGCCTGGAGACCAGCAAGCACCGATGGAAACTTGTCAACCTTTAGACATGGATTAGCAATCGTGGACAATATGTCCCATGGAACATGCTGAAACCAACAGCCTGTTTTCATAGGATTTGTAATCCCTGTATTCAGTTTTTCCCCATCCCTCAGCTTCCACTAGATCTGTATCACGAAGCCAACACAGGCCGTATTGGTGGAAACACATTTTCCTGGTCTATGACAGGGCGAACCTAGTACTTCCACATGATTCCATGACATCGCCATCCATTTGGCTACTCGTGGGAAGTCGAATCTCATTGGATCCCATTTCAATGGACCCAATCAGCATGTTCCATGCTGACTGGTAAACCCCTGTGCATTATTGCAAGTCACAATCAAAATATGTGACTCGATAACCGATATCACAATCAAAATGTGTGACTTGATAGCCGATGTTACAATCAAAATATGTGACTTGATGCTGATGTCGCAATCAAAATATGTGACTTGATAGCCGATATATGATGCCAGTCAATTATGAAAGTGGCCATGGTCAGACAATAAGCATCTGAATGAAGGAATCCAGTTTTAGCTGTGCCCCGGCAATCTTGAGCTAAGCTCCACCCACACTTGGCCCGTTTCAGGTTCGATGATCCCTGAACTCACTGACTCAATTTCCAGAAAACTATACAGGTAAGTTGTTGAATATTTTGAAAGTAATTTGACTGGGTGCTGTTGCTTCCATATGCAGCAACAGTCAGGGCTGGGGTAACTGTAACTTGTAACTGTAACTGACAGTAACTTAGTTACATTTTTCATGTAACTGAAGTAACTTGTAACTGAAGAATTTTTTCATTTACAATAACTGAAATGTAACCAGTTACATTGCAAAAGTTACTGAAATATCATTTACTTTTTGGTTGCATTTGAAACTTTTAGAACAAATTTATTATGATTTTCTTAATTTGTAGCATAGCTGCTGTTATGCATGTGCCACACCAATATCCCAATTTCAATGTAATCATTCAGGTAAGCTGGTGAATATATTGAAGCTAATTTTACTGGAAGATGTTGATACCATGGACAGCAACTTTATTTCCAAGCATCCGTGATATTTATTTTTGAAAGTTACCATTGAAATGACTGGCTTGAGTATTGAGCTAGTCATATTTATTTTCTTGACTAATCTTGACCATTATAGGGTTAACCCATTCTATATCTGTATATGTGTTATTTACTACATGCTATTATTCTAAAGCTATGCCTGTTAGCAATGATGATCTGACTGAATGTTATTGCTACATCAGACAGCAACAACCTTTAATCAAATTCATACACAGCTTTTACATTGAGCTACCTTAGAAACGTGTTGTTTACAAAATTATTAGAGAATTAAGTTGCCTTTTAAAGCTCAAATGAGTTAAAAACAATTTTAGTTTTCTCATCTACATGTATAGTAAATGTCCATTAGTAGACTATGAGATTATTTTAGAAAATTCACCACTGGAATGACTGGCTTGGTTATTGAGCCATTCATTCCAGTGGTAAATTAAAAAAAAATTGTCTTATATTTGTCTGGAAATGGACAGTTCTCAACAGCACTGCAAAAGCTGTTTTGTTCAACTTTAGGGTTAACAGTTCTTATCTGCTGCAGTATGTGTTAACAGCATGTCCTGTTCTTTTCTTTATATGCTATTGATTAGGCCTGCATAGGACATAAATGCTCGGCAATTCACCTTTCCAGAGTATGTACCTATCATATGACGTCATAATCATCTACGCGGTGTGTAGAATGACATCATAATGGATGACGTCGTGAATGATGTCGATAAGTACGTCACGAATGCATGTTTGAAGACGGTCTATGCCTTGTTGTACAAATTGTTTGCTTTTACTACTTAATAAATATTCTGTTGAATATTTTGAAACTAATTTGACTAGGCGCTGTTGCTGCCATAGGCAGCAACAGCACCCAGTCAAATTAGTTACAAAATGTTCAACAGCTTCCCTGTATAGTTTTGAGGAAATTGATAGCTAGGGCATTCGGGGATCGATCAATCCAAACACGGCGAGGTGTGGGTGGAGCTTAGCTAGTGATGGGCGGGGCATAGCTAAAAATGGAAAGGTCCATTATACTCTAGCTAGGGTCATTTCACATCAAGAGTATACTTACCTCCCTAATACTTTTGATATTGCTAAATATCGGCGTTCACTCAATAAACACTCAGAATAAAAACAGTTAGGTGCCCCTACTGGGCAGGTAGACAGAGTGTAGTCCGGCGGATGCTAGCCCCACCACCGCGCATGCGCCGACTACTACTTCCTCTTTGCTAATTTATTGGCAGAGAGAACACATGCTTTTGTGCTTTTTCCAAAAGTTTCACTGTTTTAACGCGTTATATAGTCTTAGAAGTGTAAAAGGGAAGAATATATTAGACCTGGATATGTCGAATAAAGTGGCTTCGCCGGAGGATGGCGCAGGATCTTTATATCAGGTGATTTCTAATATATTCTAGCGAGTTTGCCCCGGTGTAATGTGTTTCCGGGACTCACGTTTACCGTGATAAGCGCCTGTTTTAGTTGTTTTATTTCAACATGGTGCTATATAAGACTAATCTCTCTGTGTTTATGTCCACAGGTCTCTGGGAGGATATGTAATGGACATCACAGCATCTGAGGGTTTGTTTCTCTCCACCAAGGTTCCATTTCCTACTAATACTGTTAGGTTATCTAACCAAGAATCTATGTCCAGTGAGTCGGAGGCCTAGTATAAAGGTCTTCTCACTTTGCCCTCTTGCTCCAATTCCTTCCCCTAAGGTGGAGAGAGTTAAGAGGCGTACAGTTGGTGGAGTGCTCCAGTTCATCACGTTGGATGGTTTGTCTATACAAAGTGTCAGGTATTTAAGTTATGATATGAGGTGAGGTTAATTATTTAAGAAAATTAACTGCTATTGCCATTGTTATCATTGTGTATCTGATGGTTGTGTAGTCTGAATAACTGTTCTAAGATGTTCTGGTTATGTATACAATTCGTCCGCATGCCTAGTTGTTGGTCGGATCGATTGATTTCTGTCATGGGATCATGACGTCATAATCAGCCTTGCGATTTTTAACAATTAAAGTTTTGTCCAACGCTGGTTTTAGTCAATTATTGATCTTTATGATCGTTCCCTCTCTTTTAGTTTGGTTTTGAGTTTCTAACCTTAACTAGTTTGCTCATTGTCCTCGTCCTTGTCCTGTTTCAGAGACCTGGTTGTCTGTCCTGTGGACGTTTCTTGAAGGATCGTTTTGTGCCTCACCTTTGCTTTGGTTGTAGTCCCTGTGGGCCATTGCTTAAGTGTGAGGTATGCAAGCATTGGGGGGGGGCGACTTAATGTCTGACTTTCTGTGTTTGCAGGCGAAGGACAAGGTAGTGGAGGAGGAGAGGAAGTCGAAGAGAGAGGATGTGAAGGGTAAGAAGGGTAAGAGGAAGGCCTCGTCTGCGGTGGACATGGAGGCCTTCCGAACCGAGATGTTGGGAGAGATGAAGAGGACGATAAAGGATTTGGTTCCAGAGTTGCTACGTGGCATGCTTCCCGGTCCAAATCCTTTGTCGTCCTCGGCGTCTGCTTCCGAGCAGGTAATCCCCGCCTCTGAATCACCTTTCCGTAGGCCGGTTCCGTTGTTCGACGATTCAGAGGTGGCCCCATTAGTGGGGGTGATCCACGACCCTGGCAGCAGGCTTGGTGCCGCGCCGAGGGGTCGTGGACGGCTGTCGCTGGAACCCGCGGGCTGCTTATCAGTCCAGGGGTATCTGCACGCCGCGGGTGCCAGTACCTCCTATGGCACCTTTCCTGGCCAGTCCGGGTTAGCTCTCTTTGCTGACCCGGAGTCTAATCTTTCTGGCCAGGAGGAAGAGGATTACCTGTTAGGGTCGCCGTCTGGGGACGTGACCATGGATTATGACGTCTGTGCACCCCTCGCGGGGAATACATGCGACATATTCCATGGCTCTACTCACGCAGGAGTAGAGTTCACGACGCAGAAGGTGGCCCTGGCCGATGCTGATGGCCAGCTATACCGCATACCTCGGCAAGCCGAGAGTATCGCTGGTGCTGGCCAGGGCCGTGGTGGGGCGGTATCTGCCCCGCGCTCGACCACGGCGCCTGCTCCTAGTCAAGCCAGTCAGGTTAGCATGCCTGTTCTTTCGGGCCCGCATGCTTTCCCTGGCTTGCCAGGGGTATCAGCTTATCCGCCGTCAAGCTCTGCTGCTCGCGCTCAGGAGGAAGCCGAAGGCCCCCGTCTTGTAGAGCGCTCGCAGCTAGCCACGGAAGAGGATTGGTCGGACGCTTACCAGTGGCTGGTAAGTGTTCGGCCAGATCTGCCCGTGGAGCAGTCGGCTAGCCAGCGTGACCACAGGCCGTGGTTAGCTGGTAAGGCTACTGCTACCGCCATGCCATCGTTGACATGTTCGAGGCGGCGGAGACGTCCATCAAGGCGAATGGGCGTCTCGCGAAGGCCCCTCGCGAGGTGGCCAGGCGTTGCCGCATCGTGCCCCTGGATTACCAGAGGTACGGTGTGGTACCCAAGCCGAGCGTGGATGACCGCGCGGCGTTGGGTGAAGATGCACGGCCAGGCTCCCGTTCTGACACGGGAGTCTTGTGTTCGAACGCGTTGCGTTCGGCTAATGCCGCGTTGCGTGATGCGGAGGAGAGTGGGAGAGCTTCGATTGCCGCTCTGTCCCACATCTCATAGCTGTTACAGGGGGTAGTAACGGCATCCGCATCGCGCCAGCCGAGCCCGGTCACAGTCCAGAGAGCCATCCAGGATGGTATCAACCTGGCTCTGGACTGTATGACTCGGGCGGTGACCAGGAGTGTCCGGGCGAGGCGCACGTTTGCCTTGGACAATCTGTGCCCATCCCAGGACTTGTATAATAGGCTACTGCGTAAGCCTATGACAGGTCCTGGTCTCTTTGGAGGTGAGGGATGTAGGCACCTCCAGAAGACGGTTACTCTGGTCAATAACCAGAGGGCGCTGCGGGAGCAGTTTGAAGTGTCGCACCCCCTGCGTATCGTCCCCTGCAGGCTCGAGGTGGAGGTGGCCAGGTCAGAGGCCACCCACCATCGCAGCATCGGCCTAGGCCGCGTGCGATTCGGCCAGCAGTGAGGGGGGTGCAGGCTCCTCATGCGCAGTCAGCCAGGCAGCCACCCGCGCACCGAGTTGCGCGCGGTGCTGGGGGTGGCGCGCGAGGATCTGGTCGTGGTAATCGTGCCTGATGGGCCGGTTACCGCGGTGAGAACCACTCTGGTGTTTCTGGCGAAGGAGACAGTGCCACTCTTGCGCTC
Source organism: Chaetoderma sp. LZ-2023a (assembly GCA_034401795.1). Lineage (NCBI taxonomy): Eukaryota > Metazoa > Mollusca > Caudofoveata > Chaetodermatida > Chaetodermatidae > Chaetoderma > Chaetoderma sp. LZ-2023a. The sequence continues at coordinate 146,664,701 of CM067359.1, forward strand.
CTTATGTCCACCTCCCCCTAGGTGGACCGGTGGGAGGCCGGCTGGCCGACCACATGCAAGAGTGGGAACGGTTGACTCAGGACCTTTTAGTCTTGCGATGGCTTTCAGTCGGGTATCATCCCGATTGGTTGACAGGGCCGCCAGCTCGACTGTCTCTAGTGGGAGCTATTCAGCCGGCACAGAAGTGTCCAGGCTTCTATTCAACCGTGTTCTTAGTAACAAAAAACACCGGAGGCTGGAGACCAATTCTCAACCTCAAGCCGTTGAACAAGTTCATAGAGACGCCCAGTTTCAAGATGGAGACTGTGCGCTCGGTGTTGGCGGGGTTAGAGAGGGGAATGTGGACAACTTCGATAGATTTGAAGGATGCTTATTTCCACATTCCTATAGCGAGGAGATTCCGTCGCTTCCTGAGATTTGCATTTCAGGGCAGACAGTGGGAATTCACCTTCGGGATTTCCACTGCTCCTTGGGTTTTCACCCGTGTGGTTCTTGCGATCACAGCATACCTCCGCAGGAGAAGCATTGCAGTCCACACATACATAGACGACTGGCTGTTAAAAGCACACACCCAGGAAAGTTTATCGACCAATCTAGAGATTGTTTTGAAAACTCTCACGGATTTGGGCTGGATGATAAATTTTCAAAAATCAGAGCTGACTCCATCCCAGAAGTTTGCTTACCTGGGGATGTTCTTCGATCTAGAGACAGGATATGTTTATCCTACTCTGGAGAGAGTTCAGAGACTCATCTCGGTAATTCAGTCAGTGTGCGACAGTCGTCATGTCCTGGCACGGGTTTACTTGAGAATGCTGGTGTTGATGATTTCGTTGGAACCGGTCATTCCTCAGGCCGCCTTACGCAGGGTACAGGTTCGCTGGACTCGAACGTGTCAGTGTTGGCGCCTCTAATTCACCACCTGCAATGGTGGTTGAATACAGAGAATCTCTTGGTGGGGGTTTTGCTAACCCCTCCCCACCCTCAGGTGACTGTGTATACAGATGCATCGATGGAGGGGTGGGGAGCTTGCCTGGGAGAATCCACGATATCAGGGCTTTGGAATCTGGAACAGTCAAAGGAACATATAAATCTACTGGAGCTAAGAGCAGTAGTCCTGGGCCTGGAACATTTCTTACAGAAAGTTCAGGGCAAGATTGTTCTTATTCGTTCAGACAACTCAACAGTTGTGACTTACATAAACCGCCAGGGCGAACGAAGTCGCCCAGTCTCTGTATGATGACATGGAGACTGCTTTGTTGGTGCCTGGATCACAGGATTACCTTGAAAGCAGTTCATATTCCGGGAAGGTTAAATCTGCTAGCAGACTCATTGAGCCGAAGGATGAGTGTTTTACCGACGGAATGGCAACTAAATCAATGTGTGGCGGATCGTCTGTTCGACCATTGGGGGAAACCCAACATCGATTTGTTCGCTACGAAGAAGAATGCGAAGATGACGACCTATGTCTCTCCGATTCCAGATCCAAGCGCTTTCGCAACAGATGCATTAGCTATCAGCTGGGGGTGAATGTATGCATACGCATTCCCTCCAGCAATCCTGATTCCAAAAGTTCTTCAGAAAATCAGACAGGAGGAGTGCCAAGTGCTTCTGATCGCCCCGGATTGGCCAAGCCGATCATGGTATACGGATCTGCTGGACCTTCTGGTCTGCAATCCGGTTCCTCTGCCTCTGATGGACGACATTATCTTCCAGGGCAAGGCCCTTCACAACAATCCGTCAATGTTCCGATTGACTGCGTGGATGTTGTCAAGGAATCTAGAATTAAGGAGGGCTTTTCTGAGCATGCAGCCATGTTTATGGCCAAAGCCAGGAGGGGGTCAACCTCCAGAGCATATAATTATAAAATCAACAGATTTGCAGAGTGGTGCTCAAAAAGATGTATTGATCCAATGGATTCATCTATTCAGGTAGTAGCTGATTTCCTCTGTCACCTGTATGATGCCTATAGCCTCAAGCCTAACTCTAATGCTGGTTATAAATCAGCTTTAATGACTGTTATCCCTTGCTTGGCTAATAGGGGGAGTGATGAAGTAAGTACATTAAATGTATTAATTAAAGGCATGGGCAATCTAAGACCAAGGAATCCCCCGGTGATTCCGTTCTTGGAGTTTATCGCTAGTGCTTCAGGTGCTAGGTGATAAGCCTTTTGAACCACTTAGTTCCATTTCTATGAAACTGTTAACTCTTAAAACTGTATTTTTAATTGCTGCGGCCTCGGCTAGGCGTAGGAGTGAAATTCATGCCTTGTCAGCCGAGGAAGACCGTTTTGTGGTTACAGGGGAAGGCCTTAAGCTGCTACCTAGGATTAATTTCTTGGCTAAGAATCAGTCTGAAATATCCAGGTCAACCTATTTTTTTGCCTGCTTTAACTAGATATGATCCTAATTCTAAAGCATGGTGTCCCGTTCGGGCGCTACTTTGGTACAAACAGCGTACTTCGGAGTGGAGGACCGATCAGTCAGCGTTATGGTTGTCATATATTCAACCCCATGGCAGGGCATCTAAGGACACCATTTCCAGGTGGATTGTAGAGTGTATCCAATTTTGTCATAAATCCGCCACTGGTAAGCAGGTTGACATGGCCAAGGCTCACAGTGTCCGCGGCGTGGTGACTTCCACTGCCCTATTTAATGGGGTCCCTGTGGATGACATTATGTCCGTTGCTCAGTGGCACTGTGAGTCAAGTTTTACAGACCATTATCTCCGTGACACCTCGAATCCTCTCGCCTTGTCGATTTTGAAAAAGTAATCGCTTATATGATTTTTGAGGAGGCTTTCCTCATTGCTTATATACTTCACAATTAATTAATGGAAACAACCACTTTTTGGGACTGCATCAGCCTTCACCAATGGGAGGATGATGACGGCATCCAAGTTCAACAAGGTCAGTCTTGTTCATGTGTTGTTCATTGTTGATTGTATTGTCACGTTACGTTTTGTTATTAATATGGTGATGGTTTGTGTATTGATGTGGTTCATCAGTGAGAGTATACGAAAAGGGGAGCCGTTTCGTCTCTGTCCTATAGTACATGGCACTGGTACGTAGAGAGCGTAGGGGACATTGAGGTCATTCTAGTCTTCCTCCCGGAAAGGGGGGGTGGGGGGGGGGGGGGGGAGCGCATGTGACATTCGGTCATCTCTCATCCATCGGTTGGTGTTAGCCGATGTTCTTCAAATCCTGAGTGTGTTTTCACACAGTTTCAGACGTTTAAGTACCTTAAACTCGGGAAAGCGTATAGGGAAGAGCTGGTCTTTTGACCTCGCCTCCCTCCCGCCGAATTCCCTGTCGAATTCTGGCAATATCAAAAGTATTAGGGAGGTAAGTATACTCTTGATGTGAAATAAACGAAATCTAGGATTTCTTTTTTCACGAGAGAGTTGATACTTACCTCCCTAGATACGGACCCGGCCTCTCCACCCCACAGAGGCTCGGTCTTCAGGCTCTTAATAGTTGCATGTGTGTCAGCCAATAAATTAGTCAGAGGAAGTAGTAGTCGGCGCATGCGCGGTGGTGGGGCTAGCATCCGCCGGACTACCCTCTGTCTACCTGCCCAGTAGGGGCACCTAACTGTTTTTATTCTGAGTGTTTATTGAGTGAACGCCGATATTTAGCAATATCAAAAGTATTAGGGAGGTAAGTATCAACTCTCTCGTGAAAAAAGAAATCCTAGATTTCGTTTAATTCACATAGTGTGCTGATAAAGATCAAAGGACAATGCCATTGATAATAGTCAAGCCATCAACTATTTTGGTATAGCGGGAAAATTTATAACGGCTGTGAAATGAAACTAGTGTAATGGAAAGCTGTTGAATATTTTGAACCTAATCTGCCCTGAAAAAGGCTGTTGCTGCCATATCAAGCAACATGTTTTGAAAGTAAAAGTAGTCTAAAGTACCCAGCAGATTATCTGATTGGAATTAATTTATCATTGCAACATATGAAAGTAATAAATTATTATTTTTTAAATGTTTAAATTCTTATTTTAAATTATGCATACATCAAAGCTGATGAACATTTTAAAGCTAATTTCACTGGAAACTGTGATATTGTTCCATTGTAGAAGGCGGATTATCTTTCTCGTAGAAAGTCAATGCTCTAAGGAAATCTGTTGAACATTTTGAAACTAATTTCACCGGAAAATGTTGATACCTATGTCAGCAATATTTTCAGTCAAATTAGTTTCAAAATTCAACCAATTCTTACAATAAAATGAATGTTTGTTATCTGACCAGCATGGTTGAAGGGTGAAGAATAAATATTTGTATGCACATCTATCCACATTTTTACAATGAAAGCATCTTATTATTTTGGAAACAAGTTGAATGAAATTTGTTAATGCATATGGCAGCAACAAAATTCATTCAAATTGATTTAAAAAATTTCAGGTTTTATTTTTTATATCTGGAATGAATTCAGTTCTGTCAGTACAGTGGTTAAAGGGGTATTTTGTTTCTACTTTTTATCTCAAATTGGTTGACTGACTACATTACACTTTTGATGATGACTCATGTTTGTATAGTTCTTCATAATAATTATCAGACAGTAACTAATGTAACTAAAATGTAACTAGTTACATTATGCAAAGTAACTGAAATGTAACTAGTAACATTGCTCAACCAATGTAACTTTAACTGACATAGTCCAATGTAACTGTAACTAGTTACATTTAAATGTAACTGACCCCAGGCCTGGCAACAGTGCCCAGTCATATTACGTTCAAAATATTCAATGTCATGTTTATTAAATAGAAAGACATACAAGTCGTACAACAATACTTAGTCCATCATCAATTAAGCGTTCGTGATGAACTTAGCTACATCATTCATGATGTAATCGATTATGACATCATCTTACACATCACGTAGTTGATTACGACGTCATATGATTGACTGAGATACTGAAGTCCTATTGTATGTCTTTGATGAATTTGGAATTGAATAACATTCTGTTGAATATTTTACCAGCTCCCAATCAAATTTGTTGCACAATATTCAACAGCTGATCTGTGTGATTACCTTAAAATGGACCATTCCAGTTTTACCTATGCCCCGCCCATCTCTAGTTTAGCTCCACCCACACCTCGCTCATGTTGGGATTGATCGATCTCTGAACACCCTGACTATCAATTTCCAAGAAACTACACAGGTAAGCTGTTGAATTTTTGAAACTAATTTGACTGGGGGCTGTTGCTGCCTAACAGCATGTTTATTAAATGGCAAAGAATTACAAAGACATACAATTTATACAACGTGTCGGACTCTGAGATTTGATGACGGTCTATATGGAACCCTTTGTGACGTAATGATTGTGACGTCAGCATAAACATACTGAGCTGATTATGAAGTCGTACGAGGTCAGATGATGGATGGATACTCTGGAAAGGTGAATTGAGATTTAGTGTGCAGAGCATAGCTAAAATTGAGCAGAGCAATGATAAAAATGGTTTCCTCAAGTCAGTAAATTGCTTGCCTCATATTGTGCCAAGATGTGAGATGATCACATATTTCTCAGGCTGTGACTTTTCTTGTGGGTTCTTTTTGCTGTTTTTAGAATAAGCCGAGAAACCTGCTGGCAGTGTACCTGATCTTCCTGAAGGATGTAATGGAGCGAGAACCACATATAATTCCCTGGGAAGAACTCAAACAAGTGGCACAGGTGGTCACCAATCATGGCATTCTTAATCCATTGCAAGTGGCAGTCCATTTCACACCACTCTATGGCAATGAACTGGACCTCTCTCAGCAATTACCTGGTACAGATTTAACATGGTCGACCGTTTAATGGTCAGATTTGTTAAAGAAAGTAAAAATATTTGCTTATTGAATGTAAATTGGAGGCCACAAGATGATTTTTTTAATTTATCTCTAGAATGGCTGATTTTGTTATCAAGCCAGTCATTCCAGTATTAAATTTCCTAAAAAAGCCTTGGCTATTTCTCAAGACAACTCAAAAATGCATTTTTTGCCAGCTTCAGTGTGAAAGGGTTAACCGTTTAACACTCATATCAGGAAAAATCGTCGTCCACAGTGGGCTTGAGAAATGTCCATTTGCTGACCAAGACTAGACTATTTTTGAAAATTTACCACTGGAATGACTGGCTTGATAACCGAGCCCGTCATTCTAGTGTTAATCTTTCGAAAAATAGTCTCTTGGTCAGCAAATCGATATTTTCTATGAGAAATTGAAATTTTCTTGAATAAATTCGCGTGGTAAAGGGTTAAATTTTAAGTTTTTAGCTTTCTTCTCCCAAGAGCTGAACTTCATAATAGAGGAGTCCAATCTGTCAATCAAATATATGACATCATAAGAGAGCCGTCCTACATTTGACTGACAGATTGGACTCTTCTAATAGAGGAGTCCAATCTGTCAGTCAAATATATGATGTGATAATGAATTGCGTCCCCTGTAGGCTGGTGTTACAATCAATTACGTCATGAGTGACATATCATAGTCCATCATAAATGCTTAATATGTCAAGTTGTACAAATTGTATGTCTTTACTATTTACTAAACATGCTGTTGAATATTTTGAAACTAACTTGACTGGCCGCTGTTGCTGCCACCATAGGCAGCAACAGCACCCAGTCAAATTAGTTTCAAAATATTCAACAGGTTGCCTGTATAATTTTCTGGAAATTGAAAGTCCGGGAGTTCAGGGATCAATCGATCCCAACATGGGTGAAGTGTTGGTGGCACTTTGCTGGAGATGGGAGGGACATTATAACCCATTTCTGGTTATTATGGTGATTATTTTGAAAATAATTTAGCCGGAACCTGTTGTTGCCTACGGCAGCAACAGACTCTAGGTGGAGTTGTTTCAAAATATTCACCAGCTTTCCTGAATAGTCGTTTTGAAATCGTAACACTGGCAGTCAAGTGGGAAAACGTTAATCGCAAATACTTGCACTATAAACAAATGTGAGAGAATAGGCATTGGGTAATTTGTATTATTATTGAACTTTTCATTCTGAAGGCTATGATTGGGTATTGTTGGATGCCTGCTACCTTGGTGGACAAAGACACTCGCCTGCAGAGATTCAGTCATGGAGAGAATTCTTTCTCAAACTGGGTGTCATTGATTTTCTGGATATCAGAAAGAAATGCGTCAAATTGGAGACGGATACTCTGGTAAAATACTTCACTAAGCTTTCAGTTAATTTGTTTAGTCTTGTTTGTCAAAGTTGGTGTTTACGCCAAGCTATTCTTAAAATCGTTGACTTTGCTGGCATGAGCAGCAGCGTTATTTATTTAGTCAAATTGTTTTCAAATAATCAAGCAAGTTTAATTTAATGATATTTAGCACATATAAAAACCTATTTTTGAGAATGTGTGATAAGCCTCAATAACCAGGTTGAGGTTATAACTGTCAAGCCAACCAAAACTGGCCACCTGAGCACCTCAGCCCAAGAGATTATTTTAGAAAATGTATCACTGGAATGCCTGGCTCGATAACATAGCCAGTGATTGCAGTGGTAAATTTTCAAAAATATTTTATGGTTGGTCTACAAATGGACATTCAATAAGAGAATGCTTTGAGTTTCTTGATCAAATTAACCCTTTCACTGACAAATCGCTTGAAGAGAAAATTCTTTACAATATAAAAGTTATTCTGTTGAATATTTTATAATTAGTTTGATGTTGATTCCTAATTCTACTTCGAATAATACTTAGCAAATGTACCATTATGATAATGTCTATTATCTATTCTAGCTTAAAATAAACAATTAAAACTCTGCACTCTCCAGGGTCCTTCCCATACTGTGTCCGGGAATTACCATAGCATAGTTCTTGGCTGGATGTCCGCCCGTCTCTTGTTGGCATCTGACCAAGGATCTCGGTGCGATCCGGTGATGGAACAGATGTCAGAGCATGCGGCTAGCGCTCTGTCAAGTGGATCAATCTTCTGATATGTTAGAAGTCGCAGCGTACCATCTGATTCAGCCGGAGTACACTCTCCCAGAGTCCGTGTTCCAGAGCAGGCCTATCATCAGTATGCCCGCGTTCCTCGCCTTTCGGTCAGGGAACGTGAAGCCCTGAATAGGCCATTGGCTGGGAAATCCAAGTGCCGTTCTCGACCATTGGTATCTCAGACCAATAAAGGTGCGTTCAATGAGTTTATGCTCATTGAAGAGCAGCGAGAGCGGCCATCGCTGCTCTCTCACATGGCTGTACCGTCTTGCAGGGGATGCTGAGGCGGAAGGTGGAGAAGAGTCTGCTCCCGGAGTTGTCCGGGACACCATGCGCTTGTCCCAAGATTGCCTGGCCAGGTTGATCACCAGATCATTGGTGGAGCGGAGGAGAATGGGTGTCGTTTGTGTAGAACCAGGACCAGAGATGAGGGCTGCGTTGTCTTCTGCACCCTTCATTTTTCCGGGCTTGTTCGGCGGGTCGGCACGGCAAGGTCTCCAAAGTTGCGTCCATGGATGCGTAGCAGGAAGTCGTCGGCCAGTCGTGGAAGTCGACGAAAAGGACACAGCAGTCCTATAAGCAGCACCGGCTGGAGCAGCAGTGACAGCAGACGAGATCACCCTTCCGTCTATCTGGCCGTGATGCCAATTTGGCATTCGGTTCACAGGGACCTGGCCGCTCGTCTTCATACAAAGGCTCTAATAAGAGGCTGTATGAAGATGATAGGAAGGGTGGTGGCTCGGGACATACCGGCTACCGTAAGGACAGCCGGTGTGGTGGTTTCGGGCCATCATATTCCAAAAAAACACGTGGTGACCGTAGGGGCCAGGAATGCACGGAGTCGAGAATCTTCACCAGAACGAATTAACGTCTTGTCGCGCAACATCGACCGCGAGCTGTGTGCAGATTCCTACTGTCGGACGCAGACTTAGCTGTTCTCAAACCAATGGGAACAGGTCGTGCAAGATTGTGTTGTCTGTCATTGGCTAAGAAACGGCTACGAACCGGATTGCTCATCTGTCAATCGTTAGTTCCGTTAACTTTGACTCCTGTATGGACTCCCGTTCCAAGGGAATCCGATCGTCTAGGGGGGGTCATTCGCTCAGAGATCAAAGATCTTCTGTGGAAGAATGCGATTCATTTAATCCACAATCAGTCCTCCCTGGGCTTCTATTTGATGATTTTCCTCGTTCCAAAATGCACTGGAGGTTGGAGACCGATTCTCAACCTCAAGCCGCTGAACAAATTCATTCTTTCACCAAAATTTCAGATGGAGACTGTAGCAGCGGTGATGACAAGGCTGAGAAAGGGCATGTGGGCAGTGTTGATAGATCTGAAGGATGCTTATTTTCATATTCCAATGTTAATTCCTTTTCAGAAATACCTTCGCTTTGCGTTCCAAGACAATGTCTGGGAATTCAATGCTTTGCCATTCGGCCAGACCACAGCTCCAAGTCTTCACCAAAGTGGTTCTCGCCATGACTTCTTACCTTTGCAGTAGAAACATAGCTGTTCATACTTACATAGATGACTGGCTGCTGAAGGCGGGGAATCCGGTCACTGCGCAACAACCTGAATGTAGTCCTGGCCTTACTAAAGTACCTAGGATGGATTGTGAATCGGGAGAAATCAGAATTGATTCCTTCCCAGGAGTTTGTATATCAGGGAATTCTTTTCAATCTCAGGGACGGTGTGGCTTTTCCGGCGGAGAGCAGAGTCAAGAGTTTGTTAGCAGTATTGAAGTCAATTTCTCTAGAAGCCTATCTGACATCGTGTTGATTTCTCAGAATACTGGGTTTACTAGTATCTCTGGAGAAAGTGGTTCCTTATGCGGCACTCAGGCGCAGACCGATTCAGATGTATTTAATGTCATTCTTGTCTCAGAGAATGGATCCGTTAACTCTGAGGATTCCAATAAAAGAACCATTGATATTCCACCTTCAATGGTGGTTGTCAAAACAGAATCTCCTGCGAGGTGTTCCTTTACAGCCTCCTCAACCACAGATGTCAATTTTCACGGATGCATCGGCGACAGGGTGGGGGAGCAGTATTGGATGATCTGTCAGTGTCGGGGGAATGGGATCGGACCAACGCGCAGAAACACATAAATGTTCTCGAATTATTAGCAGCGACATTAGCACTTCGAAAATTCGAGAGCTTAAAACTGCTGTAACAGTATTTCATTATTGCAAATCAGTCTCTGGGCTATATACATCATCTCATTGTGTCAGAAGAAGTTCATATTTGCACAATGCCGCCAATAAATCGATTTAATTCCACCGTTACCGCGATTGTCAAATAGCGCATTTTTACAGCCATTTCTGATCTTATCCATCTAGTTTATATTGTCCTCAGTGGGCATCTCATAAATATTCATACAGGGAAATCCCTCTTATCACGTGACATATTTTTTGTTTCACTTTCGTTTTCAACTTGTGTCAATCGGCTATTGTTATTAGATGGATGCATCATCAGTAAATACTATTAACGACTAAATTAAATGATAGGCTAGACTAAAATAGGCGAATTAGCTGTGAACAAGCCAGCAATACTGGTAACGCGCACCGCGTATACGGCAGAGGTGGCTTGTGTTATCAGGTTTCATAATTCGTTTACAATAGTTTGCAAACTATTGCAGTTATTACGAAAACGGGCAGCGCAACCCACATTCATTCATAAGTGTGTCTTACCAGTATTGTGGGGTTTTTCGTTATGGGACTTTCAATATGAAAAAGCAATCATATGCTGATTTTTCGTGAACTCTACCTTGAAATTACAAATAGATGCGGTATGGATATGCACAGGAGTCTGCCGTTTCAGATACGAAAACGCGAAATCAAAACTGCGAAAACACGGTAGCACTATATACTACTAATATATTTATGTATATTATATAATTATAGTAGTATATAGTGCTACCGTGTTTTCGTATTTTTGATTTCGCGTTTTCATATCTAAAACAGCAGACTCCTGTGTGATATGGGAGGGGAAAGAGAGGGGTGACGTGACAATTTTCGACCGGCCGCATGAGTGACAGATCGGATGACTGCATGAGTGACAGACTGACAGATAGGCTGACAGACCGAACGACTGTGTGCATGAGTGACAGATCGGATGACCAACTGCATGAGTGACGGACTGACAGACTGCATGATTGGAGAGCTGTGTGACTGACATACCTTTAAACATGCTCACCGACTGATGGAATGCGTAACAAATCAGATGACTGACTGGATGAGTGATGGACTGACAGACTGCATGAGTGATATCTGATGAGTGCATGTGTGATGGACTGATGGACAGGCTGACAGGCCGACCAACTGACAGAATCATATCCTGATTTTTCGTGAACTCATCTCGGACTACCTTGAAATTCCAAATAGATGAGGTATGGATATGGGAGGGGAAAGAGAGGGATGACTTTTTGACAATTTTCGACCAACCGCATGAGTAACAGATCGGGTGACAGACCGACTGCATGAGTGACAGATCGGATGACCAACTGACTGCATGAGTGACAGATTGGATGGCTGACTGCATGAGTGATGGGATGCATGAGAGGCAGATCAGATGCCTGCATGAGTGACGGACTGACAGATAGGCCGACAGACCGAACGACTGACTGCATGAGTGACAGATCGGATGACCAACTGCATGAGTGACGGACTGACAGACTGCATGATTGACAGCTTGGGGAGCTGTGTGACTGACGGTCATGCTGACCAATCAACTGACTGACTGGCCGACCGACCAACTGCATGAGTAACAGATCAGATGACCGACTGGATGAGTGGTGGACTGACAGACTGCATGAGTGACTATCTGATAACTGCATGTGTGATGGACTGATGGAGAGGCTGTTAGGCCGACCAACCGACCGAATGAGCGACCAAACGACTGACCGACTTACTGCATGAGTGACAGAGCAGATGACTGACTGACTGCCTGCATGAGTGACAGATCGAATGACCGACTGCATGAGTAATGGATTGCATGAGTGACAGATCAGATGACACTGCATGAGTGATGGGATGGATAAATGGCAGAGTGGATGACTGCATGAGTGACAGGCTGATCGACCGAACGACCGACTGCATGAGTAACAGATCGGATAACCAACTGCATGAGTGACGGACTGACGAACAGGCCGACTGACCGACCGACTGCATGAGAGATAGATTGGATGAGCGACTGACTGCATGAGTGAAAGATCAGATGGCCGACTGCATGAATGACGGACTGACGATCTGATGATTGCATAAGTGATGGATTGATGGACAGGCCAACCAACTGACCGAATAGCCGACCAACTGCATGAGTGACAGTGCAGATGACCGACTGACTGCATGAGTGACAGATCGGATGACCGACTGCATGCATGATGGATTGCATGAGTGACATATCGGTTGAATGACGGGCATGATGAATGGCCGACTGACCGATCAACTGACTGCATGACATGAGTGACAGATCGAATGACCGACAGACTGCATGAGTGACAGATCGGATAAGCAACTGCATGACTGACAGACTGCATTAGTGATAGATCGTATGACTGCATAAGTGACAGACTGATGGACAGGCGGATTGACCGATTGCATGAGTGACGGATCGGCTGACTGCATGCGTAACGGACTGATTGACCACATGAGCGACCGACCTACCAACTATATGAGTAACCAACTGCATGACTTACAAATTGGATGACTGCGTCAGTGGTGGACTGCATGAGTGACAGTCTGACGGACAAAACCACCCACCCACCGACTGACAAACCCCACTTACCGACCAACTGAGGGACTAACCGACTGACCGAGCAACTGCATGAGTGACAGACTACATGAGTGACAGATCAGATGACTGCATGTGTGACAGATCGGATGAGTGACAGACTGACGGAATGTATGTGTGACATATTGGATGATTGTGTGAGTGGCAGATAGGATGATTGCATGGGTGATAGACTGACGGACTGCATGAGTGACATATCGAATGACTGCATGAGTGACAGATCAGATGACTGCATGCGTGAGTGATCCGATGAGTGACAGACTGACATACTGCATGAGTGACGGATCAAATGACTGCATAAGTTAGAGACTGACGGACTGTATGTATATGTCTGGCATATCAGATATCTGCATGAATCACAAATAGGATGACTGCATGAGTGACAGACTGACGGACTGCATGTGTGACAGATCGGATGACTGCATTGGTGACAGATCGTATGACTGCAAGAGCGACAAATTGGATGACTCCATGACTGACGGACTGCATGAGTGACAGATCGGATGACTGCATGATTGATTGACTGATGGACAGGCTGACAGACCAAACCATCCACCCACCGACTGAGCAACCTGCTGACCAAGTGACTCAGCAACCAACGGACCGCCCGCCCGCCCGCCTGACCAACCGACCGACTGCATGAGTGACAGATCGGATGACGGCATGAGTGACAGATCGGATGACTGCATGAGTGAGGGATCCGATGAGTGACAGGCTGACGGACTGCATGAGTGACAGATCGGATTACAGCATGAGGAATAAAGATTGACAGTCTTGACTGCATAAAGTGACAGATCGGATGACTGCATGGGTGACAGATCGGATGACTGCATGCGCACAGATCGGATGACTGCATAAATGATGGACTGACAGACCAAACTACCCTTCGGCATACCGACCGACCAATTGCTTGAGCGACGGACCGACCGACCGAACGCATGAGTGACAGATTGGCTGACTGTATGTGTGACGGACTGACCGACCACATAAGCGACCGACCTATCAACTATATGAGTGAGCAACTGCATAGCTGACAAATTGGGTGACTGTATGAGTGGCGGACTGCATGAGTGACATATCGGAGGACTGCATGAGTAACGGACTGACAGACATGATGACAGACCAAACCTCCCACCCACCGACTGACAAATCCACTGGCCGACCGAATGAGTGACCAATCGGCCGCCCGACCAACTGCATGAGTGACAGATCGAATCACTGCATGAGTGACAGACCAGATGACTGCATGAGTGACAGATCAGATGACTGCACGAGTGACAGACTGGCGGACTGCATGAGTAATATATCGCATGACTGCCTGAGTGACAGATAGGCTGACTGACAGATAGACCAGCAGATCGAACGACTGACTGCATGAGTGACAGATCGGATGACCAACTGCATGAATGACGGACTGACAGACTGCATGAGTGACAGCTCAGATAGCTGTATGACTGACTGACGGACAGGCTGACCGACCAACCGACTGACCAACTGCATGAGTAACAGATCAGATGACCGACTGCATGAGTGACATATTTGATGACTGCATGCATGATGGATTGATGGACAGGCTGACAGGCCGACCAACCGATCGAATGAGCGACCAAACGGCAGACCGACTTACTGCATGAGAGACAGAGCAGATGACTGCATGAGTGACAGATCGGAGGACTGTATGAGTGACGGACATCCTGAGAGACCAAACTACCCACTTATGGAGTGGCCAACACACTGAGCAACCGACCAACTTGCATGAGTGACAGATCGGATGAGTGATGAACTTCTCGACCGACTAAATGACAAACGTGCAGACTACCCACCCAACCAACCACATGGGCGACCGACTGCATGAGTGACAGATTGGGTGACAGATCAGATGGACTGCATGAGTGACAGATCAGATGGACTGTATGAGTGACATATCGGATAACTGCATGAGTGACAGATAGGATGACTGCATGAGTGACAGACTGGTGGACTGTGTGAGTGACAGATAGGAATACTGCATGAGTGACTGACTGATTGACTGCATGAGTGACAGATCGGATGACTGCATGAGTGACAAACTGTCCAAATGCATGAATGACATATAAGACGACTGCATGAGGGACAGATATGGTGACTGCATGAGTGACAGACTGATAGACTGCATGAGTGACATATCAGATGACTGCATGAGTGACAGATAGGATGACTGCATGAGTGCTAGACTGGTGGACTGCATGAGTGACAGATAGGATGACTGCATGAGTGACAGATTGACGGACTGCATGAGAGACAGATCAGATGACTGCACGAGTGACAGATCAGATGACTACGTGAGTGACAGATAGGATGACTGCATGAGTAACAGATCAGATGACTGCATGAGTGACAGACTGACAGACTGCATGATTGACAGATCGGATGACTGCATGAGGAATAGAGACTGACAGTCTAGACTGCATGGGTGACAGATCAGATGAATGCATGAGTGACAGGTCAGATGACTGCATGAGTGATGGACAGATAGACAGGCTGACAGATCAAACCACGCACCCACCGATTGACCAATTTCACATAAAGAGTATACTTACGACCATGATACTTCAAGATATTTCCTAAATATCGACCTAGCTTCAATAATACTCAGAATTAAAAAGAAACCGCCCCCCCACTGGGCAGGTTACGTGACTGACAGACTTGCGGATGTGCAGCCCAAACTCACACATGTGCGGGGCTGACTCATTCTCTTCTTAAAATATTGACCTGCCATTGCAACACGCTTTCTAGCCTTGCTTTTGCTTTCTTTCTTTTTGAAGCTTTGAGTTGTTTTGCAACTTGTTTGACTGATTATTAGTATGTCTGATGGTGCCAAGTCGCCGGAGGATGCTCCCTGTCCAAACCATCAGGTGTACTTTAGTAAATTTATTGATAAAAAATGTGCGTGTTGACTCGGATAGTATTTCCGGGATTCACGCTATCTCGTGGATACGTCTTTATTAGGCTAGCTCTTTTATGGGCGGCCGCCTATATATTAGCTAACGCATGTTGTGCTTTATTTTTCAGACACGAGCTGATATTTGAAGGGTATCCTTTTATTTAAACAATATTTATACTTGGTTCTGGGTCCTTCTATTTTATTATGAGTTTGCGGAGGGAGTAATTACCATAAGAAGTAATTTCTCCGCATTCTTCCCCCCACCACAGGGTTTTGGACTCGGGATCAGGTATTCCTGTGCTGTTTATCAGACTTCACTCGTCCTCAGAAGTCATCTTATGAGGTTATTTAGGAGAGAGAAAAAATTTCAGTCATTTTATTTCTAAATATTTTAGAAGTTTTTTGACTGAGTGTTGAGTTTTTTTATCTCTCTTGATGGTTTGCATAGGTTCATTGTGTTTATAAAGTTCAATTACTAATGAATCTTTGTTTTGAGCTGTGAAGTCTAAAAAAGTTCGCCTCTCAAGTATTCAAGTTCAAATTCTTATGTCTCCCATGTCTTCTTAAAGAAGTATAACAAGGTTTTAGGATTTGTTTACTTTTTGTCAGGCCTATATTTTTTGCTATGGGCCTGGCTTATCTTTCATTCAGCAATTGGTTTTTTGGTTCGTCATAATCGCCATAACTAAAAACTAAATGTTTCCATTTGTGTCTTTTCAGAGGGCTATTGAGAACAAATGCCCTTCCTGCCACCATTTTCTGAAGGCCCGCTTTTTCCCTCATGACTGCACTAGGTGCAGTACGTGCGTGCCTCTTCTAAATTGCCATGTGTGTGAGTCGTGGCCGGTGGAGGTGTTTGATTTTTTAAATCAGCAGGTAAAGGACCGGGCGGCGGACGAGAAGAGGCGTCTGGAAAAAGGGTGTGGTAAGAAGAGGAAGGCATCCATGCCAGACATGAAGAAGACGATCACGGATCTTGTCCCAGAGTTGCTTCGCAGCTTGCTTCCCGGGTCAGGTTCGTCATTGTCTTCTTCATTTGCTCCGGGACAGGGTGTTCCCGTCTCTGGGTCTGGGTCCAGTTTTCATTATAGACCCAGAGACGGCTCCTGTTGGTCCGGCGCTGAGGCTTGCCTCGCCCGTGGACCCGGGAGCGAAAGCCATGGCCTCTGGCTTATTGAGTGCTCTAGAGAAGCCTAAGGCTAAGGGTATCAGCGCCTCACGCGATATCCCTCCTGCCCAGGCCGCGCTTGATCCCTTTTCAAGCTTGGCATCTAATCTTTCTGGGCAGGAAGAAGAGGACACTGTTATGGCCTACCGATGAGTTCTCCCATTTGGTATATCGACGGCTCCTCGGTCTTCACTCGAGTAGTCCAAGCTATGACGTCATACCTCCGCAGGAGACACATAACAATCCACACGTACATAGACGACTGGCTGTTAAAGGCACACACTCAAAAAAGTCTATCAGCAAATCTGGAGATAGTTTTGAAAACTCTTACAGATCTAGGCTGGATAATCAACTTTCAAAAGTCAGAGCTGACTCCATCCCAGAAGTTTGTTTACCTGGGCATGTTCTCGATCTAGAGATAGAATATGTTTATCCATCTCAAGAGAGAGTAGAAATACTCATGTCAGTCATACAGTCAGTGTGCAACAGTCATCATGTCCTGGCACGGGTCTACTTGAGAATGTTGGGGTTGATGTTTTCTTTGGAACCAGTCATTCCTCAGGCAGCCTTACGCCGGCGGCCAATCCAGTTATTTCTCATGACACAGTGGACCCAGAGTACGGGTTTCCTGGACTCAAAAGTGTCAGTGTTGGAACCTCTTATTCACCACCTTCAATGGTGGATGAAGAGAGAAAATCTCCTGGCGGGGTTGACGTTGTCACCTCCCCACCCTCACTTAACGATGTACACAGATGGATCAATGGAGGGAGGGGGAGCTTGCCTGGAAGAAAACAAAGTATCAGGGCTTTGGAATCTGGATCAGTCAAGACAACATATCAGTCGGCTGGAAATGTGAGCAGTAGTCTTAGCCATGGAACACTTCCTAGAGACGGTCAAGGGCAAGAGTATTCTGGTTCGATCAGACAATACAACAGTAGTGACTTACATAAACCACCAGGGTGGAACGAAGTCGCGTAGTCTCTGTATGATGACGTGGAAACTGCTTTGCTGGTGCCTAGATCATGGGATTTCCCTGAAAGCAGTTCATATTCCGGGAAGGCTAAAGCTATTAGCAGACTCATTGAGCCGAAGAATGAGCATTCTTCCCACGGAATGGCAACTAAATCAATGTGTGGCGGATCGCCTGGTTCAACCACTATTTATTCGCAACGAACAAGAATGCGAAGATGCGGACGTACGTCTCCCCGATTCCAGATCCGAGCGCTATCGCAATAGATGTGTTAGCTATCAGTTCGGAGGGAATGTTGCATACGCATTCCCGCCAGCAATCATGATTCCAAAAGTTCTCCAGAAAATCAGGCAGCAGGAATGCCAAGTGCTTCTGATCGCCCCAAATTGGCCAAGCCGATCATGGTATACGGATCTGCTGGACCTTCTGGTCTGCAATCCTGTTCCTCTGCCTCTGATGGACAACATAATCTTCCAGGGCAAGGCCTTGCACCAATTGACTGTGGATGTTGTCAAGGAATCAGCAGTTAAGGAGGGTTTTTCTGAGCAAGCAGCCATGTTTATGGCAAAAGCCAGAAGTGGGGTGGGGGGTGGGTGGTCAACCTCCAGAGCATATAATTATAAAATCAACAGATTTGCTGAATGGTGCTCAAAAAGATGTATTAATCCAATGGAAGCATCTATTCAGGTAGTAGCCGATTTCCTCTGTCATCTTTTTTATGCCTATAGCCTCAAGCCTAGCTCTATTGCTGGTTGCAAGTCAGCTTTAATGTCAGTTATCCCTTGCTTGGCTATTAGGGGAAGTGATGAAGTATGTAATCTAAATACTTTAATCAAAGGCATGGGTAATCTAAGACCAAGGAATCCTCCAGTGATCCCGTCTTGGAGTTTATCGTTAGGACTTCAAGTATTAGCAGATAAACCCTTTGACCACTAGAGCTGGGCGGTCTGACGGTAGTACCGTGAGGACCGCGGTATACCGTGACCGTTGACATTTCCAAATACTGTCACACCGTCAATACCGTCCATAATGTTTGAGCAATATTTGAGAAATATATTCATAAATTCTGACTTAACCAAGGGTAAATAAGTGCTAATAGTGCCAAAAATACAGGCATCCCTAACTATTAGCCGAGTTGAGGTGAAAGGGTCGTTGTAAAAACAAACATCAAGACGTCAATTACAAAATAATGACATGCAGAATTGTATGCCAAACGTACGTCTTGAAAGTCTCACGGTAAAATTGCTTTATTGAAAACATCTAAACTCATTCTCTGGCCGTCTGCCGGTAGTAATTACACTATAATATATTCCCTATTCCCGTTTCTATTATTTGTAATTTATTACTCCAAGCATTTTGTCACCGAACAAACATGCTAGAATAACAAAATAACATACAAACTGCGTGCTATTCAAACACAACTGCAATCTCGCAAAGACGTATCTGATTGGTTGTTCATGAACTAGACCGTGGGAAAATACATTACTATGCTGAATTCATCAATGAAAATTTACTAAAATGTAGTATTTGCTCACGCCGTTTTGATCACGTGCTAATTTATTAACAACGAGCAGCGTTGAAGTCGTTATTTTTTTTTTTCTGGCTTGTTTTAAGAAATTTCTTTAAGGATTAAATCCAGTTTAAGTAACGACACCTACAAATTATATTGTTTTAGTTTTTCTAATTCATTTTTCAACTGGTTACACGGAAATACCTTTTTACACGCATTGTTCACGTGAAGCATGGCGAGTAACGAGTCTGCACATCGGGTACTCGGTAATTATCAGAAGCCCTGGAATCGGCTATATTCAATGTCGTATTATATGTATGTGTATAGGCCTGTTTTCGCGAGTAACAGAACATACGACTCCAACAGAAATAAAAGAGTACAACACTCGCCCCGTTTAAATACTCGCGGATTTTGTCTGGACTCTGTTTATCAAAGCGCTCGACTGCCAAAATACAATTTACCGTTTGCTGGTCGCACGCATTAATAGCAACAACAATCAAGATTGAAAATAGTGCACCCCAATGCCTCAAACAGCGGGTTATAGTTAGCGAGTCGACCACACCCTTTGACTGATATTCATGTGAATGATATTACGTCAATAAAAATAGTGACCTAATAAAATCGTGAAACTAAACAGTCGCAATAGCCATGTTTTTCTTCTCTAAATCAGGAAGCCGATTTATTTATTTTACCTATATTTACCGTTGATTGGAGATGGAAGTGAAAAGGAAATGGAAAAAATTCTTCTAATTTCGTGACGTGCCTCAACCTCAGATGACGGTATACCGTGGTACCATGGTATTGCTTCATGGTACCGATACCGTCATGTAAATATCAATACCGCCCAGCTCTATTGACCACTAAGCTCCATTTCCATGAAAATGTTGACGCTTAAAACAGTTTTTCTGATTGCTGCAGCTTCAGCCAGACAAAGAAGTGAAGTACATGCTTTGTCAGCAGAGCCAGACCGTTTTGTGGTGACAGGGGAAGGCCTTAGGCTTCTACCTAGAGTTAACTTTATGGCAAAGAACCAGTCTTTAAAATATCCTGGTCAGCCTATAGTTTTACCCGCTTTGTCTAGGTTTGAACCTAATTCAAAGTCTTGGTGTCCAATCCGTGCATTAACGTGTTATAAACAATGTACACAGGAATGGCGGACGGACCCTAGTGCTTTATGGCTATCTTACATTGAACCCCATGGGAGAGCTTCTAAAGATACCATTTCTAGGTGGATTGTGGAATGCATCCAGCATTGCCACAAAGCCGCCACGGGTAAACAAGTTGACATGGCCAAGGCTCACAGTGTCCGTGGCGTAGTAACATCCACGGCTCTGTTTAACGGAGTGCCGGTGGATGACATTATGTCAGTAGCACAATGGCACTGTGAGTCTAGTTTTACAAATCATTACCTACGTGACACGGCAAATCCACTTGCCTTATCGATTCTACATAAACGTTAAATCTGTATATAAATTTGTAAATATTGTACATACGGCCTTTGACTCACACTCAGTGCAATTCATTGGGGGTAATCCCCGCTTTTCCGTACTGTACCTATCATCGCCAGCGGTGATCAAAGGGAAATCTCGTCAAAATAGGTTAGTCCTATATTTGGTGATGGTTATTTTTTGTCACGTTTTTATATTACTTACTAAAATGGTGATGGTTTTATGTTCTTTGTGGTTCCATCTGAGAGTATACAAAATGAAGCGTTTGTCCGATGTCTTATAGTACTTTAGCACGAGTACATAGAGAGCGTATAGGACATTGAGGTCATCGCTCCATCTTTAAGAGGGGGTTGAGGGGGGGGGGGGGGTGGGAGCGGATGCGAAACGGTCATTACTCTCAACATCGGTCATGTTATCCGATGTCCCAATCATTTCCTGATTGTGTTTACATACGCAATTTCAGATGTTTGTTGTGCTCCAAAAGCAAAGGCTTGCTCTTCCAGGGATGAGCCGGTCTTCTGACCTTCGCATCCCTCCCGCCGAATTCTCTTACGAATTCTGGCTATATCATAGAGTATCAGGGTGGTAAGTATACTCTTGATGTGAAATAAACGAAATCACAGATTTCTTTTTTCACGAGAGTTGATACTTACCACCCTGATACGGTCCCGGTCTCCGCCCCACAGAGGCTCGGTCTATCGGCGTTTTATGTTGCAATTAGGCCAGCCAATATTTTGGAATAGAATGAGTCAGCCCCGCGCATGTGCGAGTTTGGGCTGCACATCCGCTGGTCTGTCAGTTGTGTAACCTGCCCAGTGGGGGCAGTTTCTTTTTAATTCTGAGTATTATTGAAGCTAGGTCGATATATAGGAAATATCTTGAAGTATCAGGGTGGTAAGTATCAACTCTCTCGTGAAAAAAGAAATCCGTGATTTCGTTTACTCACTGACCAACTGACTGCGTGGATGGCTGACGTAGCTACCAATGAATGTGTAAGACTCGTGTATGCGTATCCTACACTCAAAACGTGAATAGACGACCTATATCCTACATTTTCTATGCCTAATGCATAGAATAGGGCTATGGAACTGGCATAGGTGTGTACAATATCACGTAAAATTGCTGAAATCACCTGGACTTTAAAACAATCTGTCGGCGTATTACAATTGTACCATAATAACAAGTACGGCACAATATGGCGAATTGGCACAGGGGCGTCCGCTTCCAATTACCTAAATAGTGTTGAATTTTCTTATTCTAGCGCACAAATATCTTCATATGATTCACTATCAAGCTGTCACCAAGAAGTTAATACATGCGAACACGCTAAAACACGTGAGCAGGAGAAGAAAAATATGTATCGTAACATTCGCAAACTTGTCGCTGTCACGAGAAATTTGTTTACGGGTTGTGACCTACTTGCGACTGGGGAAGCCCGTATTCTTATTGAATGGCTGTTCCACCATTTCAAGAGGCACAACCTACACATTTAAAATAAAACTCATCCACGTTGCATAGTTTTTATGCACAATTCAATTTCAATGATAGGGCGCTCAACATGGAAAATCATTTCATATTCCATTAGATTGCATGAAAATACGCTAAATACGCTAAATACGCCTGGAATATTGTACGTTTGCTATTATTTTTCATTTAAGACTACTTGGTGTGACATAGTACCTTTAATACAAGACAAGTTTGTTCTGATAAGGACAGACAATTCGATAGGGGTGTCCTATTTGAACCGCTAAGGCGGGACAAGGTCACCAGGTTTGTGCATGATGATTTGGAACTTTCTGCTGTGGCGCCAAGGGAGGAATATTATTCTTTGGGCAGCACAGATTCCAGGATGCTGATGCTCTCAGTCGAAGGACGGTTTGTCGGCTGACGGAATGGCAGCTCAACCAATTGGTAGCAGAAGTTCTATTCAAACATTTGGGCAAGCCAAATGTGTATCTATTTGCGATGAAAGAAAATGCAAAGATGGTCACATACGTGTCACTGATCCCAGACCCACTAGCCTTAGCAGTAGACGCACTGGCGATAAGCTGGAAAGGAATGTAGGCTTACTTACGCATATCCTCCAACAGTTCTCATCCCAAAAGTTCTGGCAAGGATAAGAGGCCACATGCCAAGTACTACTGATCACTCCTCATTGGCCAGGCCAATCATGGTTTACAGATCTGCTGGACCTTCTGGTCTGCAATCCGATCCTTCTTCCAGACAGAAGGGACAAGATATTTCAGAACAAGGGTCTGTATCACCACGACAGACTGGAGATGTTCCAATTGACTGCATGGATGTAATCAATCAGCGAGCAATTGAGGGTGGCTTTTCTGAGCACGCAGGGAAGTTTGTCGCTTCAGCCAGAAGGGGGTCAACCACCAGAACATATAATTATAGAACCAATAAGCTTGCAGAGGGGTGTAAGGGAAGAAATATTAATCCATTTTCTTAACTTATCAACACGTAGCAGATTTTATCTGTCATTTATACGAGGTTGACAAACTTGTACCTTCAACCCTAGCAGCATATTAGTCTGCTTTAGCTTCAGTCGTTCCCAGCCTGACCCTAGTAGGAGTGGAGAACGACACTAAATGAAGTTATTAAAGGAATTAGCAATCTGCGACCTAGACAGCCAATTCCTATGCCAGCATGGAATCTATCGCTTGTCCTACAAGTTTTAGGACATGCTCCCTTTGAACCAATTACCCTTTGAACCGATTAGATCTATTGATATTAATGTTAACTATTAAGTCAGTTTTCGTGGTTGCAGCAGCATCGGCGAGAAGGAGAAGTGAAATTCATGCGCTGTCTGCCGAACAAGACCGTTTTGTCGTTACTGATGAAGGTTTAAGACTACTACCACATCTTTGTTTCCTGGTAAAGAATCAGTCACTGAAATATCCAGGACAGCCGATCAATTTGCCAAGTTTAGTTAGGCATGACCCACGCTCTGCTGCTTGGTGTCCTGGCAGATGTCTGAAGATGTACAGAGGAGTGGAGAGATGACCCAAAATCTCTGTGTGTTATGTCTCAAAGCTCATCATCTTCACACGTCGAAAGACACTATTTCTCGTTGTATAGTCAACGCTATTCAGATGTTGCATAAAATCGCAACAGGAAGCCAGATTGATCGCGCGTCAAGTCCGAGCACTAGCAGCAGCATCGGCCCTTTATAAGGGTATCTCTTTAGAGGAGGTGATGTCTGTAGCACAGTGGCATTTCGTGTCGTCCTTTACTGATTTCTACCTTCGCGATATCTCCAGCTCACTTAATCCGGTAGCCATCACCAATTTGTCGAATCTTAGTTAGGCCACATCCGACCACTCTTAACTCAAACATCGTAAGGGGACCCCACAAGCACTGACACGGGTGATGAATATGACCAGTGAACGACTGGATTGGGCGAGCTGTGACGAACAAGAAAGATCAAGCACTCAGAATGGTGAGTGTTTCTTAGTTTAAGTGACAATAATAATAATAATAATAATAATAATTATATTATTGTTTCACAGTCGAAATACCAGACTGATTAAGTGGAAGGTCTGATCCATGAATATACTTATTCATTGTAACAGACAATAGACTCATTCCAATTTGAAAATCTAATCAACTTATTGATATTTTTTTCATAATTTAGAAGTTGTAGTAGCTGCTTTGCACTCTCCTGGACTGCCCCAGCCGAGACGTAGGGCTGACACGGCTCTGGTGGGTGTTGCCTCCCTTTTGACAGTCCTCAGGAATTTGTGCGGACAAATGAAGGGGGTTGGGTCTGGGGCAGGAGTGCGTTCTAAACCATGGAAGTTTAGCACTCTATTTATCGGCTGGCCGAACCAAGCATGTGCTGGGGTTCTCAGTCTCTTCACAACCTTCTCCTTCGGCTGGTAGTCGAGAGCTGTTTTGAGCCTCACCTCCCACCAGAGTTTCCTGACTCGAAATCCGGAGATTATCATAATAGTACATCTGGTACATGTAAGTGTTATTCAAAGTAGAATAAAAAAAGCGTTCGCTTTTGTTTCTAGGAGAATTAATAATGCTTACCAGATGTACTATGGCCCCTCTCGGCTGCCCCGCTGAGGTGAGGCTGAGCTGCTTTCGCTGTTTGTCAAGACAAATATAAGACGAGTCTTACTGTTCTGGGGAATTGACTCGGTACCTGGAGGCTATGGTAATTCCTGGACACAGTATGGGAAGGACCCTGGAGAGTGCGGAGTTTTAATTGTTTATTTTGAGCTAGAATTGATAATATATATTATAATAATTCTCGTAGAAACAAAAGCGGTTGCTTTTTTGATTCAGCAACGTCTTCAACAGTTTTTCTATCTGGTTGCTTTGAAAATGGGATATGGGGAATTCATTGGTGAAAGGTTTAATCTGTCAATCGATGTTTGCAATGCTTCTTTCAAAACATAAGCTAGAAAGCGCTTATCACTACAGAGGCTGATCATCCCAAATCTGGCCTGACAAGTGTTAGCTACAATGTAAAAGCACAAAGAATAGAACGCTGCTGTTACTACAGTCAGCTACACGCCTATCATTCAAGCACCAGCTCAGGCAGTTGATCCATTAACCCTTTAACTCTTGAATTTGGTCAGGGAAATTTCCATTTTCTCATAGAATATGTCCATTTGCAGACCATGAAAATTTACCATTGAAATGACAGGGGGCGGTTACGAGCCAGTCATTCCAGTCATAAATTTTCTAAAATGACCTTCACTTGGTCTGCAAATAGACATTTCTCAAGACCACTGCAGAAGCCATTTTTGACTATGAGTGTAAATGGGTTAAACTATCTTGAAGGGAATGCACAGAGCAGTCATTTATCCCTTTTCAAGTCATGCTCAAATTTGTTCAAGAAAGTAAAAAATTTCCCATAGTAAATGTCATTTTGAAGAACAAGAGCAGACTATTTTGAAAGTTTGCCACTGGAATGACTAGCATTTAATAATTTCACTGCAGAAGCCGATTTTGGCTCACTTGAATTTTAACTCTAAGGACTAAATTTGATCAAAAAATCAAAATATTTGCTTATTGAATGTCCATTTACAGGCCATGAGAAGACTATTTTTGAAATTTACCACTGAAATTACTGGCTCGGTTATCGAGCCAGTCATTCCAGTGGTAAATTAAAAAAAATAGGCTTCTCTTGGCCTGCAAATGGGCATTCCTTAAGACCCCTGCATAGGTCGGTCTTGGCTGGATTCGTCAAGAAAGGGTTAGAGGGTTAAAAATAATAATGATGACTTGGCTGTTGATGATGCGCTTCCCCTCCGTAATGGAGGGATACAATCTGCCACTCAAGTATCTGGTTTCATGCTCAATTATGTTACAAGTAGGCTGACGTCACAATACATAGTGACTATCTGGCGTTGTCATGAACATTGAAATGTCTGTCTGTCAAGTGTATGAATTGTATGTGTTTACTATTTAATAAACATTCTTTTAAATATTTTGAAATTAATATGACTGGGAGCTGGCAGCAACAGGCCCCTGTCAGATTAGTTTCAAAATATTCAACAGCTTACATGTATAGCTACCTTGAGAAATTGTGATTCTCGGAATTCATGATTCAAAGCATATAAATCAATCCCAACTCACGCAAAACCTGGCCAGAGCTTAGCTAGAAATGGATCCGTCCATTGAGGTAAGACTGCACTCAAGAACAAAGTAACAAAAGAATGAAGCTGTTATTTTTACTGCAGCTTGGTTAGAATAAAATTTAGGTTTATGGCGATCAACTTAAGATAAGCCACCTCAAGCAAAATTGGTAACAAAAGATGACTGAACACCCGAGGGCTTTATTGACTACCAGAGGTGCTGTGTACATTGGCAGATTTTTAAATTGGCTTGATTGAAAGCAGGCTGACCAAAAAACTGATTGCTTTTTTTTTTGCTCATAGTTTAATTGGGCTTATTTTCACAATCAATAGATGGTTTATATGAAAGGGTACTTGTTTTGCGGCTGTCAGTTTTTGCGGCTGTCAGTTTTTACCTATGTTTTGCGGCTGTCAGTTTTTACCTATGTTTTGCGGCTGTCAGTTTTTACCTATGTTTTGCGGCTGTCAGTTTTTACCTATGTTTTGCGCATGTCAGTTTTTACCTGTGTTTTGCGCCTGTCAGTTTTTACCTATGTTTTGCGCCTGTCAGTTTTTACCTATGTTTTGCGCATGTCAGTTTTTACCTATGTTTTGCGCATGTCAGTTTTTACCTATGTTTTGCGGCTGTCAGTTTTTACCTATGTTTTGCGCCTGTCAGTTTTTACCTATGTTTTGCGCATGTCAGTTTTTACCTATGTTTTGCGCATGTCAGTTTTTACCTATGTTAATCTCCATTAGTACAGTATGTTGACAGATTGTATCAATTAACCTTTCCATTTTTAGCTATGCCCCACCCATCACTAGCTACGCTCCACCCACACCTCGCCGTGTGGGATTGAGCGATCCCCGAATTCCCTATCAATTTCTTGAAAACTACAGGGAAGCTGTTGAATATTTTGTAACTAATGTGACTGGGTGCTGTTGCTACCTATGGCAGCAACAGCGCCCAGTCAAATTAGTTTCAAAATATTCAACAGAATATTTATTAAATAGTAAAGACATACAATTTGTACAACAGCGTATAGACCATCTTCAAATATGCATTCGTGATCTACTATCGACGTCATTCATTATGATGTCATTCTACACATCACGTAGTTGATTATGACATTATATGATGGGTGGATACTCTGGAAAGGTGAATTGCTATTGTATTCAGAAATTGTAATCTTCTACAAGTGTTTATAATAGCATATTATGATTAATTCTGAATGGTCAGTACGAGTGTACATGCGTCTGCATAACACACCACACACCTTTGCAATCAACCTTTGTGACTATAGGAAATTTTACACTTTATTTTAACTTTACTTTACGAAGTAGAACACGGTATTGTGATACCATGCACATTGTGCAGCCATGGTGGTGGCAACGGCATCCAATTGGAGTTTAGCTCAACTTTTCTGTTTGTTTCTAATATTTGGTTAATGATACGGGACCCAAACGTGGATACATGCTTCCTTATAATGAAATGGCATCACACAATGACATTGATGTCAAAAGGTCAAACATTACGGTTGATAAATCTGTTTTTTCAACATTAACGCTTCCATTTGGCGCAACTTAGCAGGTCATATCTCAACTTTGGTTAATCATACTGGACCCAAACTTGGACACATCATTCCGTATAATGTGAAGTCATCGCATAAGAACCGTGGGGTCAAAATGTTACGGTGTGCCAATAGATGTATATTGCTTTGGCTGTGATCCAGGTTAAAGAACCTTGATAGGATCAAATTTGGGATCTGTGGATATCTCGAGCACCTTATACTTGAGTCCAACAACTTAAGTTGTGATCCGTAGCGAAATTCTGGAGAATCACACAAATCTGGAAAATAGGCAATTTGTTAGAATGTGACAAACGTTAGGACGAGGGTCTGCAATCTCTGAAATGTTGTTGTTTCAATATGTGTTTAGTAGCCCTTTAACCCTTGAATTTATTCAAGAAAATTTCAATTTTCTCATAGAAAATGTCAATTTGCAGACCAAGAGAAGACTATTTTTGACAATTTACGGTTATCGAGCCAGTCATTCCAGTGGTAAATTTTCAAAAATAGTCTGCTCTTGGTCTGCAAATGGACATTTCCCAAGACCACTGCAGAAGCCATTTTTGGCTAATATGAGTCTTAAAGGGTTAAGACAGTCTCAAGAATTAAGATAAATATATCTAGTCTTCAAATTTATGGATTATTTATTTGCATTTTTCTTGTTCTAGTCACAATCGCCTTGGAGCACACTAAAAGACATATGGCCTGAGTCTGCCAGTGGCTATACTGTGGACGATTTCACATGTATTGAGTTTGAGAGACTGGTTACTGCCAATCGAAATCCCGCTTCATTTCTCCAGCAGATGGAGCTAATCTGTGAACAGATTGATATACAATGGGACACGTATTATTCAAAGTACACAAAAGCTCAACTCTGTGATGGAAATGACTCCCGACTATGTGATACAGCGTCATCATTCGGCATACACTTGCGACAACTAAGTTGGTTACGTGGTTTACGCACAAAAGTGTTCCTAGAAGGAGAAGTGGTACGAACTAGACAGGAACATGTGCTTGTCAGACCAAACCAGCTGTATATCCATGAACGTGCTCTCTTCGACCTGCTTAATCATACTGTTGTCTATGCATCTCATTCATTCCGCGCACGGAGTACCTTCCTAGAGTGGCTCGGTATCAAACGTACTGTTGATATACAGACAGTTAAGCAGATCTTGATAGACTGGTCAAAACGTGAAGAAGGAAAACCACAACAACACGGAGGGGCCTCGGATCCACTACCGACTACGTTCTGCACAGCCGTGAAACACATTCATAATGTGTACCGGTATCTACGAGACCATCTAGCACAAAAGGAACTCAAAGACTTGTTTTATGAGCATCCAGTTATATTTGTTCCTATGAATTCATTACTTACTGTGAACCCAGTAGATGATGCTATTGTGCCTGGCTTGATGTTGTCTCGGAGTGAAGTGTGGTGGCATGATCCTACGAACTTGTTCAACAAATATCGAAAATCACTGCTTGAGTACCGGTGTGCATTTGGTGAGAAGCGATCGCTTGACAAGGTAACTTGACAAAGACATTTGCATTGTAATACTCTAATTGTTAGCTCACCTGGCCCTCCAAAGGGCCAAGTGAGCTTATGCCGTGGCGACCATCGGTCGTCCGTCTGTCAACTTTTGCTTTAAAACACTACTCCTCATTAACCACTTGGCCGATTTAAACCAAATTTAACTGGAAGGATCCTATGGTCGTAGGCTCCAGAACGTCCATTCGTAATTTTGATTCATAAATTTTTTGGGGTGAAAATCTTAGATTTTATGAAAAATGAAAAAAAGAAATTTTCAAATTGCTTCTTGCCATTCAGAGCGATTTCAACCAAATTTGACTGAAAGGATCCTGTGGTGATGGGCTCCAGAACTCGGAATTTTGATTCATCCATTTTTTAGATGAAAATCTGATTTTATGAAAAATGTACTGGAATTTGTCAAATTGCTTCTTCTCACCATTCTGAGCGATTTCAACCAAATTTGGCTGAAAGGATCCTATGGCCACAGCCTCTAGAACCTCTGTTTGGAATTTTGATTCGTCGATTTTTTGGGGTGAAATTCTTAGATTTTATGAAAATTTACTGGAAATGGTCAAAATACTACTCATCCATAGGTGCTTGACACATTGCAACCAAATTTGGTTAGTGGATTCTATGGTGGTAGGCTCCAGAACTTCTATTCAGAATTTTGATTCATCAATTTTTAGCTCATCTGGCCAGAATAGCCAAGTGAGCTTATGCCGTGGCGACTGTCCGGCGTCCGGCAACTTTTTCTTTAAACGACTTCTCAAGAACCACTGGGCCGATTTCAATTATATTTGGCAGGAAGCATCCTTAGGGCATGGGGATCTAGGTTTGTTCAAATGAAGATGATCGGCCAGTTAGGCCGGTGGCTATCTTGGATTTTTGCCGATTTTGAGAAACGTCTTTAAAAATCTCTGAAACCGCTTGAGGGATTGAAGCAAACCTCATGAAATATGATCTAGGGCAAGAGGTGAACCAGGTTTGTTCAAGGGAACATGGTTCGGTGGCCATCTTGGTTGACCTAGTTTTCCCGAAAACAATGTTTTCTCCAGAACTGCCGATTGGATAAGGCAGAAATTTGGCAGATATGATTAGGGACTAAGGGATATTAAAGTTTATTCAAGGGAAGTTAATCCATCGATAAACATGGCCGTGGTGGGCCAATCAAAATATAGCGTGTTTGACGACCATATTGTATTTTTTTATTCGATGGATTTTGAGGCCGAAATTGGTTTTATATAAATTTTTGGCTATTCTAATCTCAAATTTGAAATTTTTTAAACTGTCAGATAAACGATTTGCCGGCCATCTTGGATTATTTTCCCGTCAAAAGCTCCCATACTAAAGCAATGGGAAATTTAAAATGGCTTCTCGAGAACTACTGGGCCGATTTCAATTATAATTGTCAGGATGCATCCTTAGGGCATAGAGATTCCATTTTGGTCAAATGAAGCCGATGTGGCCACTTTAGCCAGTGGCCATCTTGGATTTTGGCCGGTTTTAGAAATGTCTTTAAAAATCTTCTTTAAAACCATTCGAGGGATCAATTCAGACCTCATGAAATATGATCTAGGGCAAGAGCTGACCCAAGTTTGTTCAAAGGAACTTGATTGACCAAAAGGCTCAGCGGCCATCTTGGATGATCTCGTTTTTGGAAAAACGACTTCTTCCCCAGAACCGATTCAAGATTGTTCAAATGGAGCTGATCAGCCAATTTGATGGTCAGCCAGCTTGGATTTTGCCAGATTTTTAGAAGCGTCTAAAAATCTTCTTCATCGAAACAACTTTGGTGATCGATTCAAAACTTAGGAAATATCAGCTAGGGCAAGATCTGAACCAAGTTTGTTCAAGGGAATTTGATTGGGCTAATATTTCGTCGGCCATCTTGGATGACGTAGTTTTCGCGAATACAAGTTCTCCAGAACTGCTTAATGGATCAGGTTGAAATTTGGGAGGTATGATTATGGACATTAAAGTTTGTTCACGGGATTTTGTTCCATCAGAAAACATGGCTGCTGTGGCCCAGGGGCCAATCAAAATGTAGCATATTTGGCGGACCTATTGGATTTTTTTATTTGATGTATTTTGAGGCCGAAACTGGTTTTATGTATTTTTCTGGAGATGGTCTGATTTCAAATTTGGCACTTTCGAAACTGTCGAATAAATGGTTTGGTGGCCATCTTGGATCATTTTCCCGGCAAATGGTCCGATACTAATGCAATGGGAAATTAAAATTATACGTCATGAGAACATACTTACCACCCTAACACTCTTGATATACTAGTATATCGGCTCTAAGTTCAATAATATTCAGAATTATAAAACGTTAGGTGCCCTTAATGGGCAGGTGGATGTACACAGTCATGCACATGTCAGACCCCACCTACTGCACATGCACATACTGGTACTTCCATTTTCTAAGATATTGGTTGAGAATCAACTTGTGGAAAACTTTCCAAGCTCTTTATTGAGAATTTTCACTATCTATTATCATCTTTAATTCATAATGGCTGATGCAAAACTGTCAGAGGAGTCCGCCTCTTCATCCATTAAGGTGATATTGTTCCATATATTAATTAAGACTTGTAACTTTTATATGTTACCGGTTTTCGTTCGCGGCCGTTTTGGCGTTACCGCATTTTCAGCCGCTGGGAATCCTTGTTAAGTTTCTCCCAGCGCCTAGGGCTATTAATCCCTTGTGCTTTGTGTTCACAGGTTCAACTTATGGATGGTAAGGGTTCCTGTTCTTCTCTCGAATGTTGTTCACGTCTCTTTTTTTACTTATCATTGTGACATGTCTACGGGTTGGAGATACAGTAAATGAATAAAAGAAATATCTCCTTCCTTTAGTCCCATCCTCCTCATCTGGTCTACAGAAAGAAGAGTCTCGGCGGATGGATGGACGTGTTCTCCTGCACAAGAGGATGGTTTTGCCTGTGCTCAGGGAGTTTATTAGTTATGGCACATAATTATTTGAAAATATTGACGATTTTCTGCTGCCTTTTGTTATTTCACTGTATTTTCGCTTGTGTGTGCATGGGTTCTCGAATATATATATATATAATTTAATATCATATTATTCGGGAGTAATGAATGTCTTTAGTCTCTAGATATTTCTTGCATTCATTTCTGATGTCCCCTCTCCTTGAAGGAGCTGTTGCATTGAGGTTTAATGTCATAATCAACCAGAGTTTTTTCTCTTTCCTTGATGTCATAATCTTAGTTTAGAGAAGGCTGTGATGTGTTTATCACCCTTTATTATGATGGTGGAGAGATAGCTAGATAGTCATAATCTTTCTCTCTCTTTTTCTTAATTTGGGATACTGGTTGTGATTGGTTATTATTAACTAGAGAAGTCAGCTGTCCCGTCAGGGTTGTCTGTAATAAAAGTGGGTGTCTTCTCGAATTTGTTCTTGTTTTGTACTAATAGTCAGATAACAAGGTTTTGCAAACTGTAATACTCATTGTCTTCGTATGCCTTCCCTTTTCAGAAGTCATGTCCATCATGCTTTAAGCCCATGAAGGCTAGATTCTTTCCCCACCCTTGCCATCTTTGTTCAGTTTGTAGGCTGTCTAACAAATGTGTCATTTGTAAAGAGGGGGAGGTGGGTGGGATCTAACCTCTGAATTTTTTGCTTTTCAGTCTAAGCTGATGGCTGAGGAGGGCAAGAAGGCAAAGAAGGAGGTGAAGAAGAAGGCCTCTGAGAAGGGTGAGCTTGAGGCCTTGAAGGGTGAGTTAATGGGTGAGATGCGCGGGACTTTGAAAGATCTGATGCCTGACATGCTTCGCGGCATGTTGCCGGGCACAGGTGTTTCAACTTCCTGCGCATCGACCTCAGTGGAGGTAGCCCTCGTACCTGGATCATGCCCTACTAGCTCGGACAAAGTGTTTAGTGATCCAGGGGCAGCCGTCTTGGACCCAGGCTTGATGTTCGCATCGCCTGGTGATCCAGCGGCGTGAGCAGCATCAGGCAGGACCCAACCAGCGGGCCTGACCACGATCACTCGCGGAGTACCCTCATCATCTGCTTTCGGGCATTCTCCTGCTCAGTCTGGGTTAGTGTTTCTTGCTAACCCAGGGTCGTTTCCTGACCAGGAAGATGACGAAGACTACCTGCTCGACCCACAGGATGGTTATGAAGCCATGGATGTGAGCGTCTACACTCCTCTCATAGGGAGCATGGCCGCTCGCACCTATGGTTCTGTTCCCTCGGGAGCAGGTTTCATGATTCAGCCTGTGGGCCGGTTTGGAGCGGACGGCCACCCGTATAAGATTCCATGCTTAAGCGTGGAATCTCATACGGACGATCCGGGGGGCGCTGGTGTGCATGTTACCCCACACACAAGCATGACCTTGATGCCCGGTCAGCCTATGGAGAATATTATGCTAGCCCTCGTGGGCCCGTATGCATTCCCTGGCCAGCCGGGTTCGTCTATAGCCTCCTCCTCGGCCCTACCTGCGAATGCCGTTGAGGATGATGAGGGCCCGCTGCTCGTCGGCAATTCGCAGGTAGCCACGGATGAAGACTGGTCTGAAGCGTGCGCGTGGCTCCTCGCTGTCAGACCAGAGCTCTACGTGGACGAAACGGCCGCCAGTAACGCTCGGGCATGGTTACAGGCAAAGCCGTTGGCCAACACGACAGATATGTTCTTGGCGGCAGAGGAGTCGATTAGACCAAAAGGCACACAACCCAGAAAGTTTGACAGCAAATCTACAGATAGTTTTGAAAACTCACAGATTTAGGCTGGATAATCAACTTTCAGAAATCAGAGCTGACTCCATCCCAGAGGTTTGTTTACCTGGGTATGTTCTTCAATCTGGAGATAGGATATGTTTATCCATCCCAGGAGAGAGTGCAAAATCTCCTCTCGTGCATTCAGTTGGTTTGCAACAGTCGTTATATTCTAGCACGAGTCTATCTGAGAATGTTAGGTCCTCAGGCAGCCTTACGCAGGCGGCCGATTCAATTGTTTCTCATGACTCAGTGGACGCAGAGTTCAGGATCACTGGACTCGCGCATTCAAGTGTTGGACCCTCTCATTCATCACCTTCAGAGGAAATCGCCTGGCGGGGGCGGGGGTCATGCTGACTCCTCCCCACTCTCAAGTAACGATGTTTACGGATGCATCGATGGAGGGATGGGGAGCTTGCCTGGAAGAAGCCACTATATCAGGACTTTGGAATCTGGAACAGTCAAAGGAACATATCAACATGCTAGAATTACGGGCTGTAATTCTAGGCCTGGAACACTTCTTAAAAGAAGTGGAGTGAAAATTTGTGATGATACGTTCAGACAACTCTACAGTAGTGAGTTATATAAACCGCCATGGTGGAACGAAGTCGGCCAGTCTCTGTATGATGACATGTAAGCTGCTTTGTTGGTGCATGGTTCATATGATCACCTTGAAAGCAGTTCATATTCCGGGAAAGCTGAATCTGTTAACAGACTCATTGAGCCGAAGGATGAGCATTCTGCCTGCGAAATGGAAACTAAATCAATGTGTGGCGGATCACCTGTTCAATCATTGGGGAAAGCCCAACATATATTTGTTCGCAATGAAGAAGAATGCGAAGATGACAACGTACGTTTCTCCGATTCCAGATCCAAGCGCTATCGCAATAGATGCACTAGCTATCAGTTGGAATGGAATGTATGCATACGCATACCCTCCAACAATCCTAATTCCAAGGATTCTTCAGAAGATCAAGCAGGAGAATTTGCCAAGTGCTTCTGATCGCCCCGAATTGGCCAAGCTGACCATGGATTACGGATCTCCTGGATCTTCTGGTTTGCAATCCGGTTCCTCTGCCTCTGATGGACAATATTATCTTCCAGGGCAGGAGCCTTCACAATAATCCGTCAATGTTTCAATTGACTGCATGGATGTTGTCAAAAAATCTGCGATTAATGAGGGCTTTTCTGAGCAAGCAGCCAATTTTATGGCCAGAGCCAAAAGGGGGTCAACCTTCAGAACATATAATTATAAAATCAACATATTTGCAGAATGGTGCTCAAAGAGATGTATCAATCCAATGGGTAATTCAGGTAGGAGCTGATTTTCTCTGTCACCTGTATGATGCCTATATAGTCTTACGTCTAATTCTATTGCTGGATACAAATCAGCATTAATGACTGTTATTCCTTGCTTGGCAAAGAGGGGAACTGATGAAATAAGTGTTTTAAACACTCTTATTAAAGGTATGGGCAATCTCAGACCGAGAAATCCTCCACTGACACGTCATGGACTCTTTCTCTAGTTCTTCAAGTTTGGAGTGATAAACCTTTTGAACCACTTAGTGCTATATCTGTAAAATTATTGACACTTGAAACTGTATTTTTAGTTGCGGCAGCATCAGCCAGATGCAGGAGTGGAATTCATGCCTTGTCTGCTGAACCTGACCATTATATAGTTACAGGTGAAGGCCTTAAGCTTCTACCAAGATTGAATTTCTTGGCTAAGAATCAATCTTTAAAATATCCGGGTAAGCCTATTATTTTACATGCCTTAACCAAATATGATCCTGGTGCTAAAGCATGGTGTCCTGTCCATGCTTTAAATAAGTACAAGAAAAGAACTCAGGTTTGGCGGACGGACCCATGTTCCCTATGGTTGTCATATATTGGATCCCATGGTATGGCGTCAAGAGACACTATTTCCAGATGGATAGTAGAATGTATTCAATTCTGTCATAAGACAGCCACTGGAATTCAAGTAGATAGAGCCAAGGCTCATTATGTCTGTGGTGTGGTAACTTCCATGGCATTATTTAATGGTGTTTCTATTGAAGACATTATGTCAGTAGCCCAGTGGCACTGTGAATCAAGTTTTACCGACCATTACCTTCGTGACACTTCTAACCCGCTCGCCGTCTCAGTCCTCAGAAAATAAATAATGTAGAGGTATATATTTGTAATTAGTTTCCTCCTCTGCTATTTACAAATATCACATTTGTTGATAGGGTATCCCTACTATTAGCTGGTACATTTCTCTTCATCCGGTAGGGGAAGAGATGAGTGCCGCTCCCAAGACATCAGAGGTCAGTATATGTGACCATTTTGTTTTTTGTCTTTGTGATGGAGTCATATTTTTTATTTTTAAGATGGTGATGGTTAATGTCTCTTAATTGTGGTTCTTTCAGGGGTTTTTTTAATTAAGCAATTCTTCTTTTTCCAATGTCTAGTAATACTTTTCATCAAGTATTAGAGAACATGCTAGTCATTTAGAGCAACGTTTTTTCCTAACCTTCCTCAGAAAGAGGGTGTGTGTGGGTTGGGGGGGCGGGAGCGCATTTGCTTTTTGATCGATCTCTCTTCATCGGTCGATTATCCGATGCAAAATTCTATTCCTGGTTGTGTTTTCAGATACAATTTCAGATGTTTTTAAATCTCTTGAAAATTCAAAGAGCTAGTCTCTTCGAGGGTGTGCTGGTTTTCAGGACCTTGCCTCCCTCGTGCCAAATTGACTTTCAAATTCTGGCTTTTATCAAGAGTGTTAGGGAGGTAAGTATGGTCTCATAATGTGAAATAAGAAAATTTACCAAATTTCTTTTGCACTAGTGAGATGACATACTTACCTACCTAACAGGATCCTGCCATCTCCACCCCACGGAGGCCTGGTCCTTTGGTTATTTGAATAGTTGCTTCTATGTCAGCCAATATTTAGTAACGGAAGTACCAGTATGCGCATGCGCAGTAGGTGGGGTCTGTCATGTGCATGACTTGTGTACATCCACCTGCCCATTAGGGGCACCTAATTTTTTATAATTCTGAATATTATTGAACTTAGAGCCGGTATACTAGTATATCAAGAGTGTTAGGGAGGTAAGTATGTCATCTCACTCATGAAAAAGAAATTTGATAAATTTTCTTAATGTCTGCTACTCGTGAACCACCTGGCCAATTTCAATTATGTGGCGACCTTGGATTTTGGTTGATTTTTTATCCGCCATGAATCAATCGTAAATTACCGTTTTTGGCTGACATCTTGTGTTTTCTGCAAATTTCTAAGAAAACCCTAAAAAGACTACTTATTAACCACTGGGCCAATTTTAATAAAACATAGATAAACCTTCACAGAAATTAGATTGGTAAATTTTTTCAGTGGTCATCTCGCTTTGTTCGGTTGTGCCAGTGGCCAATAATTTCAGGTGAGCAATACAGGCCCCTTGGGCCTCTTGTTTGGGTGAAAATCTTAGATTTTATAACAAATTTACCAAAATTTTCAAATTGCTTGTTTCTGTCAACTTAACTGATTTCAAGCAAATTTGGCCAAAAGGATCCTATGATCATCGGCTCTAGAACTTTCATTCAGAATTTTGATTCATCAAATTTTTTTGGTTGAAAAATCTTAGATTTTATGAAAGATCTACTGGAAATGGTCAAAATGTTACTCCTCCATATCTGTTGTGATGATACGTTCAGACAACTCTACAGTAGTGAGTTACATGTTTGGTGGCATTCAAAATTTTATACTAAATTTAACCGAATAAATTTAATCGGAAATTGTCAAAAAGGCTTCTTGTCAACTTAACTACAGTACGCCGCAAAAATACCTAACGAAAAACGCATTTTTTAATGCGCCAAAAGGAAAACAAAAACGCACCCATTTTTCAACACATAGTAAAACAAAATGCTATATAGAACGCGTTGTCTAGACAATTTCTGACGGGCCTAAACTCTTGTTTTGATGCGTCAGATTTGTATTGACGCATTAATTTTTTTCTGATGAGCCGACTGAAATCTTTAAACGCGCTAATAATTTTTAATTCATGAGGTGGTGCTATATGTTTGACGCGTTTTAAAATGTTACCCGCTGGAAATATGACTACACAAACTATTTATCTTGCGTGTGGTCATCCTGGCATTTACAACTAGTGAAGAGATCTCGGCACACGCGTAATTAGGGTTGTGTGGTTTTGGAAAAAGTGAAACCGGTGACGGTGTTGATTATAAAACTGGTTTTAACCGGATATCCAGTTTATTGGATGGTAATAGTAAAAAAAATTAATCTCATTCGCAGTACCACGAAAATAGACTGTTTTATGGTAGACTCGAATCCATTTGGTACCAGTTTTCGCATACAGGAAACAGAACATTTTGACAATCTTGCTAGACAATATCGTCATTGGTCCAAAGGTTGAGGCTTTGACTTATAAACATAAGTACCACGGTTCAAATCCTTGCTAATACTGAATACAATTTAATTCATAAAAATTGTTTTACAATAATATCTTTTATATATCTAGTCATTCCGATACATTGTTACTATGCACATTTTATTTCAGGTACTTCTGTTGGTATCATATGCATTTCTTATGACATAGGAAGGAACATTTTTAATTTTTATTGTTATTTTTTCTTAATACTTTCTTGGCAAATGCGGTGTCCAAAACGATTTAAAATTAAAGCATTTTAATATATTTATCAACCAGACCTTATGTGACACCTAACCAGACCTTCCTCTTGATTTATCAAGACGGAGTTGCTGTACCAAAGGCACGATAGAGGGTTTGGACAGCCTGTTTGTCAGACGTAATAGCATGGTTAAAACCTACATAATCAAGATCATCGATATATACGGGTAAAGGTGTTAAATGAAAAATAGATAATGCACTAGTTTATATTTAGAAAACAATTTTTTGAGGTTTATACTGTTAATGATGTATCAGTTTTAGCCTGTAAGATATTGTTTAATAAGTTTAAATTAGTTTGCCTATAAGTACTTGATATTTTAGTTTTTAATTTTTATCAGTGATGTTGGTTAAATTCTCCTTATTAAAAATAAAAAATTTAATCTCATTCGCAGTACCACGAAAATACTGTTTATTTTGTGGTCGACTCGAATCTGTAATACCTTCTTTAGTGAAAGCTGGTTAATATTTTAAAATAACCATTTATGCAGAATACTGTCTCCGTATCATTAAATGATATTGACATGCACTCTGATATTAAAATCCCTGTGAAAAATATGTTTATGAATGTGAACGCAGACATGCCTAAATATTTAGAGTGGACTCGCCCCTGCTACACATCAGAATGTCAAGAATTGAGTTTATTTATGATGCGAGGGGCGCTTAATATACAGACTAATTTTGCCAGCCAGAAGCAGCCAGAGTTGTTTTTATTAGCAGTCTCACTGTGAATCCAGCTGTTATGCCAGACTTAACCCATTTTATCCTAAGACAAGATTAGGTCTACATCTATATAAATTAAACTAATATTAAATCACACATAGCTGATTATTTTGACAATTTTTTTACTGAAATATGTTGCTGCCTAAGGTAGCAACAACTTGACATCCATAATGTTTTCAAATAACTATAGCAGATATTCCATTGTGTAATACAAATAATACAGTTGGTACACATTAAATAAGAATGAATAGTCAATGATAAGCGTTAAATATGTGCAGTCTCGAGCAGTGTGTTTAAGATTGCTAGGCAAGTTGCTAGGCGACCAGTTTGGGCGCCTGTGAGATCTGTTGGATATTATTATATACAATACACATGTTTGCATTTGTGTGTGTGTGTGTGTGTGTGTGGGGTGGGGGGGGGGGGGGGGGGGGAAGCTTGTGAACGGATGAGACCGGCTAGATTGGGAGGGAAAATAACCCCCTTGTATTATTTTATTGATTTTCTATACATTAAGTAATGATATGAATGCAATTTTATGCATTGATGATATATTATTAAAACAAATATTTACAAAACCGGTTGTTCATAAATATGCGGGTTTGTGGTTTTCAAATTGTGTCACTGGTTTTCGAACCAGCATGCTAACAGTACCGGTGATGGTTCCAGTACCGGTATACCGCACAGCCCTATGCATGATTCCTTCTTTTTATAACACACACACACGCACGCACACAGTGTGATCTTACATATACGGATGCCTTCACAGTTTCTTTTTCATAAACAACCAAAGAATTACGGTTTAAAATGTTAATACCATATATTCAGACAAAGGAAATTCCCGGAAAATCAGTAAGCAACAAATAAATATATAGCGCACTCATATGCGGTTTTATTCCGGGAAAGGTGTTACATGTATTAGAAGTGAATGTATGGAATTGTATATGACTGAAATTTAGAGATAATTTAATATTTAGTAATAGGTTTTGGATTATTTCTTACCTGTGGAGTAGACATAAATAGGCCGTGTCACGTTAACATAATTAATACGCGAAAGCGGTGACAGTAATGGCCCAAATTTTAAACTTGTCTAGAAAATTTATGCTAGCCACCGAACATTTAAACGCGCCTAAATAGTTTGAACTCACTAAAATCTTCTTCAAAACGGGTCTCAATGTCTTTTTCCGACGCATCCACGCGCTAAATGAAATTCTTGGTGCACTAAATCTTCTTTTCCTAACGCATTAAAATCTTATAACTGACGCAGCGCGGGAACTGTCCCGTTTTTTGGCGCTATGGTCCTGTTTTTTCCGCGTTTTCTAGTAAAGTTATTTTTGCGGCGTGCTGTAATTTCAAGCAAATATGGCCAAAAGGATCCTATGATCATAGTTTCCAGAACTTATATTCAGAATTTTGATTCATCAAATTTTTGGGTAAAAATCTTAGATTTTATTACAAATTTACCAAAAATTGTCAAATTGCTTCTTCACCTTACTACTTTGAGCAATTTCAACCAAAATTTGCTTAGCTGATCCTATCATCATAGGCGGCAGAAATTCCATTCAGAATTTTGATTGGTAGATTTTTCTCGTGAACATTTTTTTTCCCCATCTTGTTTTAAAATGTAACGATTCATGTATATTTATTTAAATCCGAGGAGATACTGCGCAATCCACATACATAAGGCGGTAGCTTTGAGTAGGTATGAGTGTAACGGCGTAAACTCGTCCTATAGTGCGATTTACATTTAAGAATAATCAACAGAATGCGCAGTTCAAAGTCAAACAACCTGGAATGCTGTTGCTTTATTTTCTTTAATTAGACTCAAAAAGGAAAAATTATTACACCGCCTGAAATTTCTAACTCTAGAATTAGATAGAATTATGTTCGCCGATTATTGCCTAACACACTATACTATTTCCATTTTGAGCAGTCATTTTGATAATGGAATGTAATCATGCAATTTCCCCGTTAGGTCACAGATTGTCCGCGCTCCATGGTGTACGCTCATGTGTAACGAACCTTTCCTTTTTTAGATATGCCCCGCCCATCTCTAGCTAAACTCCACCCACACCTCGTTCGTGTTGCGATTGATCGATCTCTGAACACCCTAACTATCAATTTCCAAAAAACTACACAGGTAAACTGTTGAATATTTTGAAACTAATTTGACTGGGTGCTGTTGCTGCCTATTTATTCAATGGCAAAGAATTACAAAGACATACAATTCATACAATGTGTCGGACTCTGAGATTTGATGACGGTCTATATGGAACCCTTTGTGACGTAATGATTGTGGTGTCGTCGCTCACGCACTGAGCTGATTATGACGTTTTACGAGGTGACATGATGGATGGATACTCTGGAAAAGTTAATTAAGCTCCCATGATTAGCATCCAGTATTGGAATGAACCCTGACAATAAAATTGTGTAACTTTTATTTTGTCTGATTTATATCTCTGTCTCTCTTCCTCCATGTGTCCATGCCTGATTATTTGTCCAAACCATAGTTTCAAGAATCTTTATGCTCGGCCGAAGTAGCGTCATACTATCTGATGGCTCTGAGCATCTGTCTGATAGTCCATTTGATTCTTGTCCGAAAGGCAATGTTGTGATTAAATGATGGAAAAATCTGTCCCTATTCACCAGAGGTGTCTCCCAGGAAATGTAAACATTCATCAAAATTTTCTTGTCCAGTCCAGATCTTGAAGAGATTTGAGCCTACCCTCACAATTTCTTTTCGAGCCCTATACGAAAAGGAGTTTGACTCAACATAGCGATCGATATGGTACGAGGCATGCACCGAGAAATAAAATGTTAGTTTTTTGCTCAGCTTACTTGTTAGCCAGCTCACTTGTTAGTCAGCTGAGCTACAGTGATCAGGCCCCATCCGGTGTCTGGCCATCTGGATGTCCGTCATCAACAATGGTAGGATGCTTGGTTATTTTTTAACAAATTTAGATCAACTGTTTCTATGCTCATCTAATTTATCCTTTATGAAAATAAGGCTGATTTGCTGACAAATGGCAGAGTCTTCCCCCTTGCAAATTTTCTGCATTAAAGTTATCCTGAAACAATAACATTAGGAAAATATTTGAAACTCAGTGATGATCTTCTAAGTCGTCATTTTACTTTGATTTTTATCCCCCCGCCAAAAAAATGGGTGAAGTATTATGTGATGGCGTTTACGAGCGGGCTGACTACCAATTATCGGATCACTTTGAAGCTTCATAGGATGATTGTCTAGGTCTGAGGAAGAAACCTATAGAAGTCGACGATGATCCGAAATCCAAGATGGCAGCCAGCCACCGGCGGCCATCTTCAAAATTGTTTTCCACCGGCGGCCATCTTTAAAATTGGTTTCCGCATGAAAACTCCTA
Source organism: Chaetoderma sp. LZ-2023a (assembly GCA_034401795.1). NCBI lineage: Eukaryota > Metazoa > Mollusca > Caudofoveata > Chaetodermatida > Chaetodermatidae > Chaetoderma > Chaetoderma sp. LZ-2023a. The sequence goes on from CM067359.1 coordinate 146,707,634, forward strand.
CTAATTATCGGACCGCTTTGAAACTTCATAGGATGATTTGAATAGGTCTGAGGAAGAAACCTATCAAAATCGATGATGAATCGAAATTCAAGATGGCCAGCAGTGGCCATCTTGAAAATTGGTTTCCAGATGGTAGCTCTATTACCATTTATCGGATTGCTTTGAATCTTCATATGGTGACTGGACTAAGTATGCGGAAGAAAGCTATCGAAATTGGCACTGCTCCGAAATCCAAGATTGCCCACAGCCACCAGCGGCCCTCTTGAAAATCGGTTTCTGCACGATAGTGCCATAACTGTTTAGTGGATCACTAGTCTAGGTCTGAGGAAGAAATCAGTATTTTCTAACAGTTCGCTTTCATTGGTTTGTCATCATGGCGGGGTATTATGCACCGTTTGTGCAGCTCTTGTGATGTTTGGGATTCTATTTGTTCTCGCTTTCGCGCAAAGTCCAGTATAAAACCATTCCTGTAACGCTATTGTTAGTCATTGTACTGTTTGCCTCCGAGATGCGTGTCTATCTCGATAGCGTGTAGTAAGCGTATAGTAGTTTGATTTTAATTGTGTATGCGTGAAACGTGCTAGGCTAGATAAGTCTTTATAGCAATTTGACTGATAATTGCTGCTGGCGATAGCAGCAACAATTTTCCTTTAAATTATTTGCAAAATGTTGCAAAATTTACAACCCTGTTTGTTACCTTGATAAAAAAACTCTTTTTTTTCAATGTTAAGTTTTTGCATTTAGTAAAACTTCTCGGGTTATATTTCAGGATTGGTTAATCTTATTGAAACTAAACTTAGATACATTGTTACCTATAATGTTAGGATGTTGACACTGAAGTCACAACGTCGAAGGTCAAGATCATTCTGACCTCTACAAAACTGTATTATTTTTCAATGTTAAGTTTTTAAGCTTAGCAAATCTTATCATGTTATATTTCGAGATTGCTTAATCCTAATAGAACACACAACTTGGGTACATGGTTGCTTATACCAAGAGGATACAGGACGGTGACATGGAGGTCACCAGGTCAAATGTCAAGACCATTCTAATATTGCTATTTGACCTCTGCTTTTTCACAATTAAGTTTTTCCATTCAGCAAATCATTTATCTTTCATGATTGGTTAATCCTATTGGAACTAAAATTGAATACATGGTTACCTATAATGTTTGCAAGCACCATGATAACACGGAGGTCAAATGTCAATGCTGCTGTGAGAAACGGGAGACAGACGAGACATTTAATTCCGCGGGATTCTTGTGTTAATAATATGTTTCATTTTCTCCAGGTTCACGCGCCAGTGGAGGACCTTTTTGCATTTCATGGAGCGCATGTGCAGTATAGCCCATCACTCGAACAGTACGCACAGCTACTTCTTCATCTAGTCAGCACACAAACACTATCTGGCAACAAGGGTTTGCTTACTGATGTTAAAACATTGTTGCATCTCCTTGGGCAGCGCCAATATACCGAAGCAGAACAGGCACAAGGACATCCAACGAAGCAGTTTATCTTTGACCAAGATAAGGAGAAGATGCTCAAGGTAAGGTATATATGTAATGATTGACGCAGCATTTTAAATGGTCAGAAAACAATCCTTTAACCATCACCACTCTGATGTCAAAATTTAAAATTTTCAAATTAAGTTAAAAGATGAATTGGTGTTAATTTTTCTACAAATTTGGTGGAAGATGGTGCTGTCGTAGAGGTGCTGTCATAGAGGTGCTGTCGTAGAGGTGCTGTCGTAGAGGTGCTGTCGTGGACAGTCGTAGACAGCAACATCGTCCACCAAAATTGTTGAAAAATGTACACCAGTTTCTCGTATACTGACACAGTAAAAGATAGAATATTGACATCAGTGTGGTAAGGGTTAATGGTCAAGCCGGCCAAAACCATCCTCTACAGTGGTCTTAAGAAATGTCTATTTGCAGACCAAGAGAAGACATTTTTTTTTAATTTACCACGAATGATTGGCTCGATAACAGAGCCAGTCATTCCAGTGGTAAATTTTCAAAAATAGTCTCTTGGCCTGCAAATGGACATACACTGGGTAAATATTCTAATTTTTTAAAACAATTTTGACCATTAATGGGTTAACGATAAAGGTTGGTAAAGAAAATCAGAATGGCCAAGTGAGCTTATGCCGTGGCGACCATCCATCCGTCCATCCGCCTGTCCGTCAATTTTTGTTTAAAAACGCTACTCATTAACCGCTTGCCGGATTTCAACCTAGGTCAGAATGGCCAAATGAGCTTGTGCTTTGGCGACCGTCCATCGTCCGTCCATCCGTCAACTTTTGCTTTCAAATGCTACTCACCTGCTTGGCGGATTTCTGCCTAATTTGCCTGGAAGGACCCTATCTGGGTAGGCTTCAGAACAGGTATACAGAATTTTGGGGTGAAAATCTTAGATTTTATGAAACGGTTAAAAGGTTACTCATTAACCACTTGTCAGATTTCACTCAAACTCAGCAGAAAGCACCGTAGGCTTCAGAATTTGTATACAGAATTTTGGCTGGTAAATTTTTCCATTGGCCATTTTAACTTTTCCAGAAATCCTTTAAAATGCTAGTGTTCCTTAATCAATGACTGATTTCAACAAAAGTTGGGTGGGATGATCCTATGGTGATCAACTTTCCAGAGTTCTCATGAGTGTTTTGATTGGTTGATTTTTTTCTGTCACGTTGGACTTTCTTAAGTTTGTTAGAAATCCTTTAAAATGCTACTCGTTAAGCAGTGGACAGATTTCAATGAAACCTGGCTGGAGTATCCTATGGCCATATGCTTCCAAACTGGTATGTACAGGAATTTGGTTGGTTAATTTTTTCAGCGGCCATCTTGGATTTTCCAAACATTTTCCAGAAGCCTTTAAATCGCTACTACTACTACTACTACTACTACTACTACTACTACTACTACTACTACTACTACTACTACTACTACTACTGCTGAATATCGAACAAGCTTGGGCGGAATGACCCTATCACTATAGGCTATAAGAAATCAAATGAGAATTTTGATTGGTCAATTTTTAACCCACCTGGCCGAGGCCATGTGTGCTTATGCCATGGCAGCCGGCCGTCGTTTGTTCATCCATCGTCTTTTCATCCATCCGTCCGTCCGTCAAATTGCTTCTCCTTAATGGGTTGACAGATTTCAACCAAATTTGCCTGGACGGATCCTATGCTGGTACCCTCCAGATGTTTTTTCTGAATTTTAATTGGTGAAAATCTGAGATTTTATGAAATATTTACCAAGAATTTTCAAAATGCTACTCTTCCTTGGCTACTTGACATATTTCAACCAAATTTGGCTAGACTGATTCAATGGTGGTAGCCTCTAGAATATCGTTTGAGAATTTTGATTGACCCATTTTTTGGGTGAAAATCTTAGATATTATGAAAAGTTTACTGGAAATTGTCAAAACGCTACTCCTCATTAACCGCTTGGTGGATTTCAACCTAGTTTGGCTGGAACGACCCTTTGGGTGTAGCTTTCAGAAAATATATACAGAATTTTGATTGGTCAAATTTTGCTGAAATTTTTTTAATTTTATGAAAATTTCCCAGAAATTTTCAAAATGCTACTTCACATTAGCTTCTTGATGGATGTCACCTTAATTTAGCTAGAGTGACCCTATGGGGCTAGGCTTCAGTACATATATACAGAATTTTGATTGGTCAATTTTTTCAGCAGCCATGGAATTTTATGAAGAAAATGGCAGGAAATCGTTTAAATTGCTGCTCCTCATTAACTGCTTGGGTGATTTCAGGGCTATGGTGCCATGCTTCAGAACATGTATACAGAATTCGGATTGGTAAATATTTTCCGGTGGCCATCTTGGATTTTCCCAAAGTTTTGGTGAATCCGTTAAAAGGCTACTCATTAACCAGTTGTCCGATTTCAGTAAAACTCAGCAGGAAGCACCATAGCCTTCAGAACTTGTATACAGAATTTTGGTTGGTAAATTTTTCCGTTGACCATCTTAAGTTTTCCAGAAATTCTTTGAAATGCTGCTCCTTAAGCAGTGGGACAGATTTCAGTGAAACCTGGTTGGAAGGATTCTATGGTCTTATGCTTCCAAACTTGTATACAGGAATTTGATTGGTTAATTATGGTCCCCGAAAAAAAATTTGCGGGGAGCATATAGTCGCCGCTTTGTCCGTCCGGCCGGCTGTCCATTCGTTTACCATATATAAGTTTGTCCGGGGCATAGTTTCAAGACTTTTTCAGATATGATCACCAAACTTGGTATGTGGATGCATCTTAGGGAGAAGGTGTGCAGAGTATTAAAAGGAGGTCAGAAGTAGGTCATGCTGACCTACTTTTCATGGTCGACTGAATATCACAGAAAATGTTTGTCCGGGGCATAGGTTCAAGACTTTTTCACATATGGTCACCAAACTTGGCATGTGGATGCATCTTAGGGAGAAGGTGTGCGGAGTATGAAAAGTAGGTCAAAAGTATGTCATGCTGACCTACTTTTCATGGTCGACTGAATATCACAGAAAATGTTTGTCCGGGGCATAGTTTCAAGGCTTTTTCACATATGGTCACCAAACTTGGTATGTGGATGCATCTTTGGGAGAAGGTGTGCGGAGTGTGAAAAGTAGGTCATGCTGACTGACCTACTTTTCATGGTCGACTAAATATCATCGAAAATGTTTGTCCAGGGCATAGTTTCAAGACTTGCACATGTACTCACAAAACTTGGTATGTGGATGCATCTTAAGGACAAGGTGTGCAGAGTAGAAAAGTAGGTCAAAGGTAGGTCATGCTGACCTACTTTTCATGGTTGACTAAATATCACAGAAAATGTTTGTCCGGGCCATAGTTTCAAGACTTCTGCACATATGCTCACCAAACTTAGTATGTGGATGCATCCTAGCGAGGTGTGCCGAGTATGAAAAGTAGGTCAAATGTAGGTCATGCTGACTTACTTTTCATGGTTGACTGAATATCACAGAAAATGTTTGTCCGGGCCATAGTTTCAAGACTTTTTCACATATGATCACCAAACTTGGTATGTGGATGCATCTTCAGGAGAAGGTGTGCACAGTATGAAAAGTATGTCATGCTGACCTACCTTTCATGATCGACTGAATATCACAAAATGTTTCTCGGGCCATAGTTTCAAGACTTTTTCACATATGGTCACCAAACTTGGTATTGATTCTTACAGAAAATATCTCTGTTCATTTTGAACATAGTTTTTATATGTATTTTTCATATGGTGCCAAGCAAAGTCTAAGTGTGTTTATTTAGAGAAACTTAGATTTTGCTTTTAGTAAGCTATCCTTAACAAATTGTTCATTAGGGCAAATCCCGCCAGACCAAAAGAATCATTCCTACTCCCCAAATTGTGGATTTAACATCATTACCCCAAACCAACAATATTTTGAGGATGGCCTAATATGGTGATATCTCATTGACAATTTCAAGTTCGTTTTCTCTGTGTCTGAGCCACAGTTCCAAACCTTTCCCTGAAGCATATGCCTTCGGGGTTATCCGTTCAGTTTCTCTGCAGAGTATGCCTTCGGGGAGCACACATCAATTTATTGATTTGCCTTGTTTTTTCAGCTGCCATCTTGGATTTTCCAAACATCTTCCAGAAGCCTTTAAATTACTACTACTACTACTACTACTACTACTACTACTACTACTACTACTACTGCTGTTGGGTATCAAACAAGCTTGGGTGGAATGACCCTATCACGATAGACTATAAGAAATCAAATGAGAATTTTGATTGGTCAATTTTTAGCCCACCTGTCCTAAAAGGCCGAGTGAGCTTATGCCATGGCGGCCGGCCATCATCTGTTCATCCGTCCATCCATTAAATTGCTTTTCCTTAACGGTTTGACCAATTTCAACCAAATTAGGCTAGCAGATTTTGGAGAAGCTGGGGAAAAAATTGCAGTGTTATCGAAATCAACGTTTTTTTGCTCCCCTATGGTCATATTATCACAGAAAAAAAGTCCTGACCAATATCCCTTGGGCAAAATTTTTCACGGTACATTGAAATTTTGGCGCTTTTTGCATTCTTGGAAACCCTAATTTTTTTGTGTAGTCAAAGGCAAGTCCTTTTTTCTGACAGTGTGTCTAGGATTACAGCACTGAAACTATATTTATCGGGTGTACCATATTCGCTTAGTCTGTCAATGATTCCTTTAGTTGTAGTCATGGTAACGTGAGAAAAAAAACAAGATGGCTGCGCGGATTATGGATAAATATTACTTTTGTCAGCAGCCATTCATTTGTCGCATACTTGCGATCAGAAACCCTACTAAAATGAATGAAATGGATAAAAAAATACCGAGTAAATAATTTCTATCAAGAATTTTAAAGACATATATTTCTTTAGGTGAATGCGGTATATTTTAAACAACGAGAACTGAGGATTCTGACAGATGTAAAAATCATTGACAAAGGATTATCCAAGAAGCACATCTTGTCTGCTATCTTTGCCCGTACACTAATCAAAATCTTGTTCATCATCATCGCCAACATCTTCACATCCGACTTTTGTCAGCAGCCATTCATTTGTCGCATACTTGCTATCAGAAACCCTACTAAAATGAATGAAATGGATAAAAAAATACCGAGTAAATAATTTCTATCAAGAATTTTAAAGACATATATTTCTTTAGGTGAATGCGGTATATTTTAAACAACGAGAACTGAGGATTCTGACAGATGTAAAAATCATTGACAAAGGATTATCCAAGAAGCACATCTTGTCTGCTATCTTTGCCCGTACACTAATCAAAATCTTGTTCATCATCATCGCCAACATCTTCACATCCAGAAGGAACAACATTGTTGCTACACGTTTCTCCATGGCAACCACCACATGGAGCGACACAGTGTAATCCTGATTTGTCGCATGAACATTGCCTTGTTCCACATTGGGTTTTATTAGTAATTTTACAATTACTACGAATAAATTTCAGAACATTTGCAGGTGCAGCAGCGATATCTGTCATGACTGGGCGCGTAACCTTGGTTTCCAACTTCCAGCCCCATTCATACGGATTAAGGCACTTGTTATCTAGTTCAGCCCATTGGACAATTTGCAGATGAACACGGAGACTGGTAATGAGCCGCTCGATCAGTTGGTGGAAGTCTCTCAGGCTCAATTTTATTACACCTTGCAATCATTGCTTGATAACGCATGTGTCTCAAGGATGTCAGTGATTCAAAATCTTTCCCCTCCATAAAGGATACAGAAAACAGATATACCTGCATTACCGACGTCTTGGGGTGTCGGCTCAGTATCAGCCATTTCATAAGCTAGTAACTGTAGTTTGCTCTGTTTACACAAGACTTTCATTGCACGAGTTTTTCCTTGTCCAAAGGTAGATGAAGTTGTATCGCAACCACTCCATGCATGGATGAACAGTATGTTGTCGTGCAATACTGGATTCATCACTTCATGTGCTTCGTGGAGGCTGTACATCTGCACAGTTTTATTCAGTCCATTTGTTTTTTTCTCGTTTACTAGAAATATATCAGCCATGTATGTTTTCCAGTGGTGAATTAGCATAATAAAAATGTGTGTGTCTTCCGCTACAACCATTACTGATTGACCGCTTTTCGAAAAGTCCAGAGCAGTTGATACAATCAAGGTGTCTGCATCACCATCAATACACTTAACGATATAATCCTTAGATTGTAAGAATATAACAAGAAGCTGTATGAACTGTGTCTTATTCCTCATGTTGGAGAAAAATGCCTCTTGATTTTTGTGACACTTTGATATATCTGTGACAGTGATATCCGCGGACATTGTTCCAGAGCGCCTCAGATGTTCGTGGTCTTTTGTGGATGGTCTTTCGTATTCATCGAATACAACACAGCACTTTCCATATTTATTGCTGAGAAAGGTTTCATATTGTTCGACAATTTCTTGATACGTGACATTGTTTTTCCATCTAATATGATGGAGCAGCCAACCACCATCTATTACTGACATGGTATCTTTCGTAACATTAGTCAGTTCATGGCTGACATTGTGGAGCTCTTTCTTGATATCCCTGGCTAATTCTGATTTATCTGATTTTCGCATGAAATAGTTTTTGAACAGCGATGTAGGTATGGAAGAAAGTTCATACTTAAAATAAGGTGTGACGTCTTCAGATTCTCGTTTTGCCAGTGCCGTACATCGCAAGAATAAAACACTCGGCTCAATCTGGATAGTTTTTTTCCCGACCTTGATACCGGGCTGGAGGTCATTCAATGTACGAACTTGTTGAGATCGTTTAATGTGAGCATTACTAAAGGCCACATCATCAAGTGATTGCTGGATCTTCAAACCCACTTGTTCAGCCATGTCACAATTAATTCCATGATCATCAGATACCGTTAGCCAAGTTGCCAATGACCTTAGCGTGGACATCTCGTTATCGAATGGGTTGTGCTGTTCAAACCAATCTAGAATCCTCTCCATGTCTACAAAATCTCGCTTGCACCTAGATTTAGCGAGTTCCGCATGTTGTTCACTTGTTGCATTTTGACGATTTGTTAAGCTGGTCATTGCCTCATGAACAGCTGCACAGTGATGCATGCTAAAGATCCATTGATTCCTAACGCTTTCAGATATGCCACGACCATGTGTCAGACCTCCTCGAGCTTTCATTGATCGGATAAGAATCTGCTCTATGCATAGATCGGTCCATAATCCAGCCCAGCGCTTATCACTCCTACAAACTGCATGGTGACCTGTAGAGAATTTATTGTACAACCATGGCTGTTTGATTGGGAGATCTCTCATCATTTGCAGGTAAAGTCTAGCACTTTTTACATAATTAATATACCCTGACGCCGCGAAAAGATTCAACAGCTTTCTAACAGCTGCAAGACTCTTTCGCAATGTATGAACTCTCTAATGATGCTTAGCAAGATTCAAGATTCAATATTATTTATTTGCTTCTTGGATACCAATTTACATACTTTCAATACAGGTTGTCCGCCGAAGGCATTGCCTATAGTGGTGGCGGACACCTAACATTAAACATACATAGACAATTATACACACAGCATAGCATAGAATGTGAGACATACTTGTGAATGTACAGATACGGTACTGAGCTAAGTAGACATAGAAAAAAGAACAAACGATACAATACATCTATGTTTTTCCTTTTAGTTATTGAGATTAGAGATTTATATTTGGAGGGGGTGGGGTGGGGGGTGGGGTGGGGGAGAGGAAGGGGGATGGGGGTCATGCATGCTAATTACCCCAGCTCAACCCATAGGGTGCTATTTAGTAGTAGCACTTGTTGAAGTGCGTCAGGAAGCAGTAGTCACGATAGCTGTAATAGTGCATTATGGTGTAGTAGTAGTAGTAGTAGTAGTAGTAGTAGTAGTAGTAGTAGTAGTAGTAGTAGTAGTAGTAGTAGTAGTAGTAGTGGTGGTGGTGGTGGTGGGTGGTTGTTATGATAGTAGCTATGGCAATGATACAGGAGTGTGTCATCTTAGTTATCTTGGCATTGTGTTTTCCAGATCTAGTATGTATTGAGTATGCTAGTTTTAATTATGTCTTTGTATGATTTTAGTGTTAGTATTTTTTCGCGTGTGTGTTTATCTATACTATTCCATGCTTTGATGACACCAACTGAAATTCTACGTTTCCCTGTGTCTGTTCGTGTGTATCTAATGCGGAGATCATGCTTGTTCCTAGTGTTATATGTGTGGATTTCGATGTTGTTCGATGTTATGTAGTACAGATACAAAATCCAATACTTGGCTGTACGTGACTCGCTTTCCAATTTTGCCTTGTGTTTAATAATACATAGATCTAATGCTACCAGTTCTTCCGAATCGGAAATCTCATTGATTGGTATACATTCGTCTATATATATATATATATATATATATATATATATATATATATATATATATATATAGACGAATGTATACCAATCAATGAGATTTCCGATTCGGAAGAACTGGTAGCATTAGATCTATGTATTATTAAACACAAGGCAAAATTGGAATATATATAGATAGATAGATAGATAGATAGATAGATAGATAGATAGATAGATAGACTGGACTGACTCAAATTGGAGAATATTTGAGAAACAAAATAAAATGTATTTATTTCTTGATGTAAACAGGTATGAATCATACACAATGCGAAAGAGTACACAGTAATTAATTTTCTAGTAAATATATAACATATATGTGTGGGTAAGCACTAAAGTTTACATGTAGCACAGTAGCACTGGATAAATCACCAACTTTCAGCCAAAAACTGCTTCTACAGTGGGTTGAGAAATGTCCATTTGCAGACCGAGAGAAGACTATTTTTGAAAATTTACCACTGGAATGGCTGGCTTGATAACTGAGCGAGTCATTCCAGTGGTAAATTTTCCCAAATATTTCTTCTCTTGATCTGAAAATGGATATTAAATTTACTTGAACAAAGTTACGTGTTACAGGGTTAATAATGGCTCAAATTGCATGATAGAAATGACAATTGGTTGACACGATCTGGCTTAAGGCACGCTCTCTTTGGCGTTACTATCTGTCCAGATTTACTAAACAAGCGTTCGGATGGGCAACTTGATGCCGTTACACACAGATATTTCCGAGCCAATTTTGCTGGGTTTGGGAAGCTTTTCTCATGTAGCTTCCACCAATTTAAGACATTTGAGTCCTCATCAGGCTCAAAACTGCCGAGGTAAGAGTAAATCTCGTTCTCGATCGGACTTGACTTGCTTGAGCTCACATCAATGGATTTTGCTTTACTGAATAGGCTTGATAGAGTTTTCTTTGTAGGTGTCGTTTGGTCAGGAGTTGTTTTCACAAGATCAATAGGCGAGTCTGTCTGGTCCACAATACGTTTCTTTACATCACTAACATCACATTCAGAGAGGTATTTACACTTGAATTTTGGGTCTAGGAAGCTACTCATTGACAGAAGGGTGCTTATACTATCACCTTGACTATTATATCTGTTTTCCATATCACCCTTTATTACATCTTTGATGTGGGATGTTAGAGAATGTTGGTCCTTCGATGTTTCTATGATTTCTGTAGCCAACAACTTTACCAGTGGTTTTATCGCAGAAACACTAACATACTGTTCTTGTGACAGAATGTCTGTAAAGTCACCCACCGTCTCCAAAGCAGCTGAAACGGCTTCGAGAACCTGGGTGTCCTGCCAAGATAGAGCAAGATGTGCCGTCTCTGTCATTGCTCAGGACGCGACGTAGTGCAGGCTCCTGTTCTACAATCATTTTAACCATGGCGAATTTGGAACCCCATCGAGTCTGGCAACCCTATAATAGAAATAAAGATTTAGAAGATATTTATAACGTAAGTGCTCGCAGCATTGCAGCAGTTAAGTTAAGCAAATGACATTTTGTATATTTTGAAATAAATCTGAATGGCAGGAGCTTCTCCCCCTAAAGGCAGAAACAGCATTCAATCACAATCATTTCAACATATCCAACAGCATCAAACAGCAATCAATCCATTTTATCGCATTTAACAATTCTGGGTTCAATGGGTTAGGCGGACACAATCTAGATTTACTCTTGCCAACATAAAGGCGGCCGTGGTAGTGAATGCAGATATTAGGTCAAACATCTCATCTAACGTTGGTCTATAAATTGATTAAAAAACCATGCCAAATTAGAGGCGCTTAATTAATGAGTATAGTTCACAGGTCTACAAATGATTTTCTTAGCATACTGTTCGGCGGCTCGTCTCATCTAAGACTGGCGGACATATAATACCATTTAACACTCATGTCAGCCAAATACGGCGTTAGACTACTGTAGTCTTGAGAAGGGTATATTTTCCAACCAAGCGAAGACTATATTTAAAAATTTACCACTGGAATGACTGCCTCGATAACTGAGCCAGTCATTCCAGTGGTAAATTTTCAAATATAATCTTCGCTTGGTCGGTAAATTTGCATTGTTTGTGAGAAAATATAAATTTTCTTGAACAAATTTAATGCTTAATCCTTTAGTGATGATACCTGCCAAAACTGGCCTCTTTAGTGGTCTAGAGGACTGCCCATTTGCAGGCCAAGAGAAGGCTATTTTTTTTTAATTTACCACTGGAATGACTGGCCAGTCATTCCAGTGGTAAATTTTCAAAAATAGTCTCTTGGCCTGCAAATGGACATTCAAAAAGCAAATATTTAAATTGTCAGGAAATAATTTAGGCACTAAAGAGTTAAAAGAGTGGCATAAATTATCTTACCGTAATCAGCTGATGCTGTGGAAGTTTCCAGCTCGTCGAGAATGTGGATACAATTATCCGACAGCGTCCTAACGCACGGGTTATCCTCTGATCAGTGAGCGATTTGTTTATCGCCAGGTGCAGGTTATGTCCAACACAACTTAAATTACTCCATTCTAAGTCATGCAGTGCCTTCTTTATATTAGCACCATTGTCATGCTAACAAGTTTGCTCGAGTCTAAACCCCAGTTAGCTAAGCAGTCTCAAGGTCTCACCAATATTGTCGGCAGTATGATAATCAGGGAAATAGAGTGTTTCTAGAATTCGGGATTGTAATTTCCAGTCAGCATCTACGAAATGAATGGTTAGTCCCAAATATGGAACCATTCCCTCTGATGACCAGAGGTCACACGTACATGAGTAATAATCCGCAGTTTTGACATCTGTCAACACACGATCGTGAATTTCATTATGTAACTCCGGAATGGCGGTTTCTGTGAAATATTTATGCCCAGGTAACTGATACCGGCTATCAAACTGAGCGATCATTCCCTTGAAATGACTTGTCAGTTGTATAAATAGGCACCATAGCCCCGGCAATATACTTAATTACACCTTTGGTTAACTGTCAGAAACGGGTGCTTGATTTTTCGTACAACTGCCCTTTCTGTAGTGTCTGTGTTATCTTAGGCTGCTTTGCCGGCCGATCACTACTTTCACCTGCGCTGTCATCTCGTTTACGCTTGGTTGGCTGTAACTGCGAATACGCTAACGGATGGTGTTTACTACGGTGAAACCTCAGATTTGACATATTCCCACCACTAGCTGACACAGTTACACGGCACAATTTTCAAGTTGGTTTCATCTCATCAACTGCTTTACCATTTTCATCTGACACAAACCCATAGTGAGCCCATATCGGCGATGTCGCTTTCGCCTTTGGAATTAACTCCATTTTACGGCCTAACCAGTAACGAAACACTATCACGAACTTGTACAAAAACTTATAATTGATAAAAGCAATACGTAGTAATCAAGAACAATTTGAAATTGATAACAACTAAAAAAATCTTCCATCTATTATACTTAACTCAAGGAGGTTATGGGCTCGCTGTTTAGCTAAGTGTGATTATTATTAATCCGTATATAATACGCTGGCTAACTGACATTGTTTATACACAATGAACTGTATATCGCCATGTCGGCGTACGATCACTGAACCCACTAAAACGACCATTCGTTTCGGCACGGAAAATAATCAATTCACCGAGATCAAAGGTCAATAGCTTGCCGACGTCATTACATAAAGAATGTTCAATAATAAGAAGACAAATTCTTCTCAATTTGATTGGCTAATTTCCGGCATATGACCGTACGGACCAATGAGAAAACGAGACTGGAATTAGCAGAGGGAAGTGCAAGAACACTACTTCTTGCAAATGGCCGACGGAGGAAAATATGTTTATGCATCACAGGCATTTGAAGTTTACCCGCCTATTTCATATTATTAGCATATTTCATATACTTATATATATATATATATATATATATATATATATATATATATATATATATAATACACTTATTATAGTGTATTTTATATATATATATATATATATATATATATATATATATATATATATATATATATATATATATATATATATATATATATATACACACACCTGTGCAAAAGTTAAGCACCACCCTATTTTTACGCACATGCGAGGATATATTCATGTGCTATGAAGAAAGCAATAGCATAAACATTTATGTACCCATCCATCTTAGTGCAAGAGGTAATAATGCAACTAGAGGAATGCTGATTATGATGGTGGGGAAACACTGTATGTTTTTGTTTGAACTTGAAAACGAGGCCTGAATATGGTTACGTTGACACAACTGACAACTATTGCCCTACAGTTGACACACGTGGCTAGATTGTCATTAATGGTGTCTGAAAACGAAGTTTAACATCTGTGCACGAGTTTGAGACTGTCATTATTAATACCGGGTATATCCACCTTGTGCCTGGATGACGGCCTGGACACGACGTCTCATGCTGGTCACCAACCGACTGATACGCCATTGTGGTATTCGTTGGCATTCAAGATGGAGTGCGTCTGTTAATTCCTGTAGGTTCTGCACAGGAGGATCCCCCCTTCTCACCATGTTTCCCAGAATGTCCCAGATATGCTCAATAGGGTTCATGTCAGGGCTCCTTGCTGGCCATGGTAGGGTTTCGATGGCATTCTGGCGGAGGTATTCATGCACAGCTCTAGCACGATGTGGTCGGGCGTTGTCATCCATGAATATAGGGTGGGTTCCAGGTGCATGATTTACGAAATCAGGGACCACAACTCTATCCAGTATGGAATCTTGATATCTTTGTCCATTTAGTGTTCCAGGTACAGTCAACAGATCCAGCTTACAATCAAATGAGATGCACCCCCATATCATAACGGAACCTCCACCAAATGGAACTTCTTCCATGATGTTACGTTGGTCGTACGCCATGCGTCTGGACCTCCATACACGAGTTCGACCATCTGTGGCATGAAGCAGGAACCGACTTTCATCGGACCAGTGTACCCGTCTCCAGGATCTCATGTTCCAGTGTCTTCTTTCGTTGCACCACCTCAGACGCTCCTCTTTGTGGTGTGCAGTGAGGAGAGGACGTCTGACAGGTCTCCTAGCTTTCATGCCAGCAGCATACAGTCTCCTTTTGACGGTAGACATTGACACTCTATTGCGCGTTTCCCATTGCTGGCTGAGCACTCTGCTGTTGGTGAATGGAGATCTCCTAACAAGGCGTACTAGGGCTCGATCATCACGGCAGTAGTCTTCTTCGGTCTTCCAGATCTAGGCCTGTCCTTCACCTCGTTAGTTTGCCCATGTTTTGCAATCAAACGACTGATTACAGTATGGTTAATGTTCAGCTGTCTGCCAATCTCTCTGCAGGACATACCACCAGTGGTATGCATGCCTATGATTTGCCATTTCACACGATCACTTAACCTTCGTCTTGCCATAGCGGTTCACAATCGAGAGCTAATTCTCTCTGTACAAATAAACCACGGTCATGAACACAAAATTCCTAATCTTGTCGCCTAAATCTGTATGTAATGTTCTACACCTCAAACTGGACTTTTACATAACTGAACACGTGTGCTGTTTCCCGCCACGCGCGGACATCAAGCGGCGTGAAGTCATGCATGCATGTGCATTTCGTACTTGGAATTATGTCAGCTAACGCGGGGACAAAAAGTATGGCAGCCTAGTTGTACCATCATGTTTCTACGTTCTATTGTTTTTGCTGGTGCTTAACTTTTGCACAGGTGTATAGTAGTATATGAAATATGCTAATAATATGAAATAGGCGGGTAAACTTCAAATGCCTGTGTATACATTGATGCTTTTAATGCCAGCCCCGGGTTTGTATTTGTACGAAAAAAACGAAAATTTGACAATATTTATTTCTCCTAGGCGGTTTTTAAACCGTCTGTATGATATCGGTTTTTAATATGGTATCGGTATATCGCGCAGCCCTATCTTCCAGTTTGATTACTTGATTGGTTGTTAATCTATCTGGCTGTTGTATACATACAGAATTGGATAGTTCAGCATCTACAGGTAATAGATCAGAAATCAGCTTTGTCATAAGCACTTTTTCAACAAGAAAATGTGCATGTAAAGCCCTGGAAATTGTTTTTCCCGCCAAAATCTGATTAATGGTGTTTGGTCCATACACCTGCCCCATGGCTTCTTCAAGACCCGACCCTTTCATCACATTGCCAATACTACCACATGCACTCATTAGAAGATGGAATCCACCAAGTTGACAAACCAACCGGTTGAGATCTTTTGCTTTAATAATTTCAACTGCTTTCTGCCAGTGGCTGGGCAAATGTGATTGATGCACAGTTTGCTTGACTGATCGTGAATGTATAAAAGCGTAGAGTACAGACAAGTCTCATCATTTGGGTTGAGGTTGATGAATGGAAGAATAAGTACTTGCCATTTCTCAGTACCATCATCAAGGGGCTTGTAGAAGTGCTGCATGAATCCAGAATAATTTGGCATTGGTCTACTCAATTCATTAAACACACGTGCTGATTGCCACAGCAGGTTGGCATAATATGATGCTGGTGGCATGATATAGGGTCGTTGGGGTTCCAGTATTGGTTTGAACTTTAGGGAGGAAAGTGATGTTAACATTGGCCCTACATATTGAACGATTGGTATCCTCTTGTCACCCACTAGTTCAGACACTGCCAATTTTACCATGCGTCTAACATGCTGATCACAGTTTCTTCGGTATCCTTTTACAGCCGACATTGATATTGTACCCATACCATGAAACTGGTTGCCACCATAAAGTGTTCGGACATCATGGTCAGCATTATCCGAGGCCCACCGTGTGATTTCTGCATCGCTATTTGGTGACAATGTGCCGAGATTTTCCTCTTGTAAAATAGATTTCTTAAACAAAGTTAATTCATCATATGAGATGGAAAATCCCAATCTGAACAACTCGTCTATCAGCCACCTTGAACCAAATACCCTCATTGCTACTCGGATAACATTCTTTTGAGTACTCTCGCTGATGTATCTCATCTTTCAGTAGTTTAGCACACGTAGCAACTATTCTTTCAGTTTCTAGTTTGACATTTTCTCTCTTTTCGTAGTGCCATTTCTCATGTACTATGTAACTAGCCATATCATGGAAACATAATACATTGTAAACTTCTTCACCACTGGATATCTCTATCATCTTCTCGTATATTTCCGTATAGTCATTTTTTCTGACACCCCCTCATCATCCAATATTTCCGTGATAGTCATTTTTTCTGACACCCCCTCATCATCCAGCCAATGGCAAAGTGCTTCAAACCAGTTTTGCTTCTTTGAATCGGTTGGCCGACCGACTGGTACATTAGTAGTGTTCGCAAAACAGAAGAAATCTGTATAACATTTGCAATGATATTGGGCTGATTATGCAACTAAATCTATGCAGTCATTTACTCTTAACATAATTTGATGAGCCCAGGTGTCATTTCATTTCATGCACTGATTCAAGACAGATTGTCTGAATGCAAGCAAAGTAACCTTTGACACTGAGTCTTTGCCTGGATGTTTACTGTCAAAGACTGCTGTTTTCCCACAAAAAGCAACCGCCCGTCCGGTCAAAAGGCTCCGTACTTGATCTTAATCTTTTTGATGTTGTTGCACCACTGTCACTATCTGTTCTACTTCTTCTCAGGTCAGCTTCTGGATCCCTAGTATAATCAGCCCGGCATCTCTTATAAACCTTTCGTTTATCATCTCCCATAACCTCCCGACAAACAACACAATTCCCCTCAGATAAGATACCCGGCATGGGAATGCAATTTTCATCTAATTGATAACTCATTGTTGAATGTATTAAAAACCCAATAGGAATTCAAGCATAGCACGTGTTCACAACCACGATATGATAGTGAATAAGTATATTAGGTAACTTTATTTCAACTTGATACACGCAAAAGTCATAATTGTCTTTTGATTTACATTAATTGCCAGTTTCTAAAGTTATCCTGGACCATGTATTATTATTACAAATGATTAATTCTACGCGTAATCTGACCACAGACCGCGCTAAGTTGACTATATTTGTAAACGATGTATTGTCCTGAACAAATTTATTCGCTAACTTTCTTATTATAACGCAAAATATATTGATAGCAAAAAAGATAGTTATATTTTCATAAATACTGTGAATTGGCCTCTATATTGGTGATCATCAAAGAATTCTCCAAGGTTATTTTTGATATAGTTCAACAATTATTATTTTACATGATAGGGTATTGTATCTTCGAAATGTATGCCAATTTTCAGCACTCTAATCGTACGGAAATGTCAGAAATTTGAATTTGCCCCCATGCACCCTATAATAAGGCACTGCAAGAAATTTGAAAGTAGGAAGATTTCAAAGTGGTGTAAAAATTTCCGCCCAAGATATTGGCCAGGACTTTTTCTGGGATCTAGAGATAGTGAAGATCAAAAATGAGCAGGAATTGATAACATTGGAATTTTTTTTCCAGGTCGCCCAAAAATGGGCTTATTCTACTAGTCTAAATTGGGCAGGAAGGATCCTATGCTGGTATCCTCCAGATGTTTTTTTCTGAATTTTAATTGGTGAAAATCAGATTTTATGAAAAATTTACCGTAAATTGTCAAAATGCTACTCTTCCTTAGCTACTTGACATATTTCAACCAAATTTGGCTAGACTCGTTCTATGGTGGTAGGTTCTAGAACTATATTTCAACCAAATTTGACTAGACTGATTCTATGGTGGTAGGTTCTAGAACTTTTATTCAGAATTTTGATTAATCATTTTTTGGGGTGACAATCTTGGATTTTAGGAAAAATTTACCGGAAATGGTCAAAATGCTACTCCTCCATAGTTCCTTGACATAGTTCAACCAAATTTGGCTAGATGGATTCAATAGTTGTGGGCCCTAGAATATTTTTTCAGAATTTTGATTGATCCATTTTTTGGGTGAAAATCTTAGATTTTATTTTTAAAAATCTACCGGAAATTTTCAAACTGCTACTCCTCAGCTACTAGACATATTCCAACCAAATCTGACAAGAAGCATTGTATGGTGGTAGGCTCTAGATCCTCCATTCAGAATTTTGATTGATCAATTTTTTGGGTTAAAATCTTAGATTTTATGAAAAATTTACCAGAAATTGTCAAAATGCTTGATATAACAAATATTTTGTTGAATATTGTGAACGTAAATGGATTTGGATTTTGCTTACGCCAGCAAAGTCTTCCAATCCAATTACATGTATGTTCAAAATATTCAACAAAATATTCAACAGTACCTTTTATTTTGTTATGGAAACATGTTCCATTATTTCTGAGCTATACTGAATTGTGATTACTAATTGAGAAAACAAAATTGCAGTCTATTCATTCAAAGATATGCACAATTTTTTATTCATTTCCTTCATTCATTGAACATTTATGAAACTTGGTAATTACAGATATTGCGAAACCATTCTGTTTGGCTGACACACCGTCGTGAATGGGTGGGCGTTGAACAAAATCCTGTGATTGCTGATAATCCACAACTTCAGCGTATGTTTGAAGACAAGCCTCAAGTTCACTTCCTGTCTCCAGACCTTCTACAGATTGGTTCAGCTGCACGAAATCAACGAGCAGCAAGAGGTAAAGAGCAATAAGGGTAAAGGGTTGGGTCAGTACAAAGTACTGACTACAGTACGAAGTGACCTGAGTCAAAATTTTAACAGCGGACAGTGTGACCAGGAGGATCCCACAGCTTTGGTCGTGGTCTAAAAAATCAGGAAAATCCTAGAA
Source organism: Chaetoderma sp. LZ-2023a (assembly GCA_034401795.1). NCBI lineage: Eukaryota > Metazoa > Mollusca > Caudofoveata > Chaetodermatida > Chaetodermatidae > Chaetoderma > Chaetoderma sp. LZ-2023a. Next base: position 146,727,206 of record CM067359.1, read on the forward strand.
GAAATCATTACAATGTCACAAAAATGGGAATTTTCGAGTCTGTCATGTCTGTAATCTCTAATTTGTAATGAAGTATTTCAGTGTTAGCTATGCCCCTGCCAATTTTCAGCCCAGCTCCACCCACATTTTGCCTGTAGTTTGATTGATCAATCCCTGTACTCTCTGAATCTCAATTTCCAGAAAACTATATGTGTAAACTGTTGAATATTTTAAAACTAATTTGACTTGGTGATAGGCAGCATCAGCGACCGGTCAAATTAGTTTCAAAATATTTAACAACATGCTTATTAAATAGTAAAGCCATACAATTCGTACAACCTGGCGGACTATTAAGCGTTTAAGACGGGCTAAATCGAGTCAGTCATGATGCAATTGATTATGACCTCATCCTACACATCACGTAGTTGATTTTGTCGTCGTATGATTAACTGAGAAACCCCCATTGCTCTTGTTTGTTGATAGATCTAAATCCTGACAATATATATCATTTTTAACTCACCTGGCCCTTCAGGCCAAGTGAGCTTATGCCGTGGCATCTGTCCGGCATCCGTAAACTTTTGCTTTAAAATACTACGCCTCCTTAACATGACTCCAGAACTTCCATTCAGAATTTTGATCCACCAATTTTTTGGGTTAAAATTTAGATTTTATTAGAACTTTACCGGAAATTGTCAAATTGCTTGTTCTTACTGTTTTGAGGAATTTCAACAAAATTTGTCTGAAATGAATATGATGATATGCTCTAGAAGTTTTGATTCATCAAATTTTTGGGTGAAAATCTTAGATTTTATGAAAAATTTACCAGAAATACTCCTTAACAGCTTGACCGATTTCAACCAGATTGGGTTAAAACAATTATTTAATGGTAAGCTCTGGAAGCTCCATTCAGAATTTTGATTGGTCTACTTTTTAGATGAAAAATTGAACAGAATTGTCAAATTGCTTCTTACCATTTTGACCGATTGCAACCAAATTTGGCTGAAAGGATCCTATGGTTATCGGCTCTAGAACTAGATTTGTCAATTTTTGGGGGTGAAAATCTTAGATTTTATTACATATTTACCGGAAGTTGTCAAATTACTTCTTAATATTTTGACCAATTCCAACCAAATTTGGCTGAACGAATGATAGGCTCTAGATCTTCCATTCAGAATTTTGCTTTGCCAATTTTCTGAAACCATTTAAAATGCTACTCCTTAATCGCTGGCCCAATTTACCATCTTACGGTGGTAGGCTTTAATGGTCCAGATGAGCGTCACAGGCCCCTGGGCCTCATGTCATTTCAAAAGTAAACCACCTGAACCAGTCATCACCATGAAACATATTCATACAAATTTTACCTGCTATTCTTCAGTATATTGTGACCAGTAAGAACCAAGCCATATGTGCCTCTTGTTAATGTTTCAGCTCGAGCAGTGGTGTTGCCAGATTGGCTTCAGGTATTGCTAGATTTGTGTGGTATCAAGCCATTGAGTGCGTGTATACAGACAACAGAAGTAACTGAGATGTCGGAGCCGTGTCGAGAGTTGCAGATGTACATGCACCGCCTTACACCACATGTACAGGCATATCTAATAGCACAGTATGAAGACATATTCAGGAAGCAAGTCACTTTAGGCATAGTTGCGAAATTGCGTGCACTTGTTTTCATGAAGGTGAGATGACATTCAACTGTGTATAATGGCTACAATTCAAAATTTATTTCATTCCACGTAAAGCCAGTCTCGAATAGCATTTGCAGTGCTCCCTTATCTTAATGGCAGCCAGAAATGGCTTACAGCGGTATCGAGGAATATCCATTTTTAGGCCATGAGAAGTCTATTTGTAGCTGGCCTTCCCTAAAAGTCCAAGTGAGCTGATGCCATGGCAACTGCTTGTCATCCTTCTGTCTGTTAAATCTTTCCTTTACATGACTTCAAGAACAACTGGACCAATTTCAACCAAAATTTAGCAGGAAGAATCCTTCAGTCAAAGAGATGCATGATTGTTTAACAGTCTGAGCCCTATCAAAAATTTACAAAAAAGTGCCACACTGCCTACAGACAAAAGCTAGAAACTTGCTTAGAACCCTAGCCTATAAGCAGTAGTGACGTGATAGCGGCAGTGCTACCATGCCATCTATATTAAGTATTTTTGGCAAAGTCACAGACCATTATATATAAAACTATATATCATTAAAAAGGGAAATAAAATTCCTTTTAGTACATATAAAATTTGTATGAATAAAATATATTTTAGTTGGTCAACACGCCTCTCAAAATGGACACACCTTCTAGGATAAATACATTGGTCTATTTTTTTATTTTACGAATGCCATTGATAAATTTAATCACAATGGTATTAAAACTAACAGATACCAACGTTTCGTCACGGTTTTCATCCGATAAGATGTGAAAATGACAATTATATCATGGTAGCATAAAATGTCTCGAAATTCAGCTTCAAATTTTGGGGTGAGGCCTCGTTCAATGTTGAATAATTCCTTTATACATAACCGAACACATACCAGGGTTTCTGAGCGTTAACAGCGAATAAATGGCAAATTTGTTTGCTATGTAGCATTGCTGGTTGCAATCAGCCATTTAAAAAGCGAACGCAAATGTTTTACACTAAGATTCTATAGCATCAGACATTTTTTCGTAGTGGCGTCTCCAATAGGAATCGTTTATCATGAAAGATCGTGAGAGAGTGAAAAGAATTTGTAGAATCGTACCCATATCTAATATACGAGTACCAAGCTCATTACACATTATTGGCAACACCATATCACGTGCTTTAAGATTGACACCTCTGATTGGTCGGGAATTCATGAATATTAATTTTTCCGGCAACACAATCAGCTCTTGCAAAATTGTAACATTTGTATGTTCAAATATGTCAATTTATGCATATTTCTTGTACACCCCAAACTAAAAACTAGACAGATGCCTAGATTAATGATATTGCCAATCAAGAAGTGGGATGCCGATATATTTGACAGCTTTCACATCTCAACTCGGCCTTATTACTGACGGTAATTTGAAGAGTAAGTTTTCTCGGAAATTGTAAACAAAGACATGCATCGATGATTGTGATTATCGGATTGTTTATCAATAACCTTATTATTATTATTTCACGACCAGAGGTAAACCTTACCACAATCTATAACTTTCTCAGTTAAATTAGACATTGAGTAACTGAAAACTTAGAAATAACAGCACATTTACTAATAATCATTGATGATTGGAACTGACTAATAATTCCTTAGAAAACTAATATTGTACTATTGCCCAGGGCCCCTATTCATGTCGCTTTCTTGGCCTAAGAACGTTCTTAGCGCTAAGAAAGTTCTTAGTTAAGAAAGTTGTGAGCGCTAAGAAAGTTGGAATTCATGGAGCGTTCTTAGTCTACTTCTTGGCTAAGATCACCCTAAGAGCCGGAAGTTGGGAATATTCTAATGCTACAACGACGGTGTGTGCACGCGCATGAGTGGTGTATGCATTACATATTTTAATATTTTGCTTTAGTCCACTCGTAGGCCTCCACCAACACATAATTATGCACTGATGCAGTCAAATATATGCATGTTCTACTACTTACACGTGCATATTACACATGCACAGCCCAGCTCAGAAATAACTTAACATGTTTCCAAAACAAAATAAAATGTAGACCTAATGCTAAATCTGTCTTCAACATAATTGGATAAGAACTCATTTGTTCAAAATATTTGACAGCTATTCTTACTAACAACTACATCTTTTTTTCCTATAAATTTATGAGCTGTACTGTAGGCAAACATGTAGCCTATAAACATTTAAAGCCATACACGTGGCCTATATCTTCATGTCCACGTACACGCATACACACAAGTATTCACGCACGCGCACACGCTAGCTCGCACGTATTTCTATAGTTTAGCGGTCTATAATGTTCCTCTAAATTGTATCTCATTGATATGATGGTGTGCACGAGCTGTTGAATCATCGACAACAAAATATTATTCACGCGATAACATCGTACCAAAACGATCATGATTCACACGATGACGTCTCTCCGTGATTCTCATGAGAAATTGAAAAAGAATTACTTTCCGTGGCGAAATTTAATACTATAAGTGTTTGAAAATATGTAAACAATATATTTTCTTTTATTTAAATTATACGAAAGCATAATTTTGCACTCTTTGCCCAACAAACGAATTAAAAAAGTGTTTGACGCTATAACTAGTCTTCAATATTTCAACACTAAATGAATTGTGGGTCACACTGTGAGCTTGTCGCCGCGGTATGATGTCACAATTTACCGGCATAATGGTGAGAAAAGACAAAAAACATTCTGCTGCATATACATGTACCAATCTACATTTGTTTCAAATAATTGGAAATATAAATATAATTGGTGTGGGTAGCGTAGCGTAGCTGAACATACACAAAACAAGAAGAAATTTTCACTAAGAACTTTCTTAGTGGATTTACGCCATGGGGGGTACCTGTCATAAATTAAGAAAGATTTAAGAACATCCATAGGCCTAAGAACACGCCATGAATACCGATTTTTACTAAGACGTCATTCTAAGCGCTAAGAACGTCTTCTTAGGTGCTAAGTACGTGCCATGAATACGGGCCCTGGTTACAAACATTCTATCACCGTTTACTGTGTGGCCAGTATCCTCTGATCAAAGATATAGAGAACCGGGGCCCTGAAACAAACTTGCACTATCATGGAAGTGTGCCCAAAAACAAAAACAATTATCACATTTGAACCTGAAATTCCAGAATTTCATGTTTACAGTCATTATAAAGGTAAGATGTTAAATATTTTGAATCCAATGTGAAGCTGGTGCTTCAAAATTTAAAATTTTCAAATTAAATTAAAAAGTGAACGGTCACAGATTGGATTCATCTATTATTTAACCCTTTCTCATTTTCTCAGGCAAATCCCTGAAAAACTATGATGCTTACAATATAAAATTTATTCTATTGAATATTTTGAAATTAATTTGACTGAAAGGCCTTGCTGCCTAAGGCAGTTTGCAGTCAAACTAATTAAAAAATATTCACCAGTTTTCCTTTATGGTATCATCAAAATTAAATATGGGGAATTCATCGGGAAAAGGTTAATCTTACATTGTTTGCATGCAGATTTACTTAGCAGGAGAAAGTGTGTGATTGTTTTAGAATCTATTGTCTGCTCACCTGAAAAAATAGGAACGATAAATTAGAAATAGGCAAATTCTAAGAGTTATATTAAGACTTTAACAATCAAATTTTTTCATGAAAATTTCAATTTTCTCATAGACAATGCCCATATGCAGGATAAGAGCCAGTCATTCCAGTGACACATTTTCAAAAATAATCTTCCTTTGGTCGAAAAAGTGACATTTTCCTAGACAACTGCAGAAGCGTTATGCTCTGACTCACATGTTAGATGGTTAACAATGTACATGTATGGCGCAAGGTCATAGGGATATACTGGTAAGCACTATGACCCGACAATGGCTGTTATGGTCATACACCGCCCTCAGGTTTTAGTGCAGAAATGAAATGAATAATATAATAAAGGGTGGCCATATATAGTCCAACAAGGGAGTATAACTACTAGTTACTGGATTAACCTTTTCAATCGACAAGAGCGAATAATGAATTTGTTACGAATTTTGAAACTAATTTGACTGAAAGCTGGCTAAGGCAGCACCAGTCATCCGGTAGTAAAGTTTCAAAAATAATCTCTTAGTCTGCAAATTGACATTTTCGTTGAGAAAATTGAAATTTTCTTGAAGAAATTTAAGGCTTAAAGGGTTAAATAAACTACCCTTGAATGTTACATCTACAATTATTACCTGTAGATTCTATGATTGCTTACATTCAGGTAATGAAGTTAGAAGTTGTGTATTATGTGAAGCATTGCCCCGAGGCGACAGTGGCCAGAACTGAGAAATGTCTGCAGAAAGACAATGCATTCTACTTCCATGAACAGCACACAAAGTCATATGTGGACATTAATCGAGAAATTGCACGATTCTTTAGCGCTGGAGATGATGAGTGTTTTAAGGATTTACGGTAATATATATTTTTTCTCATACTCACAGACACAGTAGTAAAATAGCTCTGTTATTACCCAGGCATAATTTGTCAAATAACAGGAAGCTATGTTGCAGTCACCCATTCTCCAATAATTTTCAAAATATTGCACCAATGAAAAATTTAAAAATGACTGGTAGAGAGATGAAAGAGGAATGAATGCTAGGTATAAAATGTATGAGTAAATCTTCGCCCTTCTGGCTTGTCTGGGAGAACTCAATGTCTGATTTACATCTAGTGCTGATCTTAGTGGAGATCGAATCTAGAATACTAGGACTTCACGTCTACTAGAATGCTAGGCATTCACGTCTTCCACAATGGGAACAATTGCGTCATCAGTGGTTGGCTGCAGTTGTCTGCTTTGACACTAATTACATCATTATGACATCATTTGGAACTGGTATCCATGTTCTCCATAGTTAACCACACAATGTCTTGCCCGCAACAGTGGGGTGTTGTCCACCTTTGGCTGTGGTTGTTCGCACAGTTAAGAAGTGTGGAAAGTAGGCATGGTTTATGCAATACTAAGATGAAAAAAACTGGTTTTTGCATCGCCTGCTTAGCAGAAAGCGAGACAGGGATTACTCATTCCAGCGGCGGCAGCATACTAAAAAATCTTGGTTACGGCTTTCAAATCAACGTATTTATCAATGAAACCTTACAGAAGTGTTCTATACATTTAATAGGGAGATGTAATCGGCATCATTACTGATATGACTGTGGAATTTTTACTATTTTCACGGTTTTGGACACTGAACTTTTGTCATGTTTATTTGGTCACAGTTTTTAAATCACTCCACCTTAGTATTCAACAATGGATCTTCAGATTTCAAAGAAACTTCATAGATGTTTTCTATGCCCAACAGGCATGCAATTTGCATCATCACTGGTTTGAATTTGGGAATTTCCTATCTTTCACAAGTTGGTACTTGAAATATTTTGAATGTTTCTTTTGTTTAAAGTTTTTAGATCGCCTTATTGTTTAACGATAGGTCATCAGATTTCAATGAAACTTTACAGAAGTGTTGTATACAATACAGAAATGCGAGTTGCGTTGCTAGTGAATTGATTTGGGGGAATATTTAATACGTTTTTCACAGTTTTGCACTTGGAACTCTTTCATGGGGTTTTTTTCAACAAAATTGTCCAGCTTTCTTATATAGTGTGCAGTGGTACTACCCGCGTCATTACATTTTGGGACATTTTTCCCAGATCAGACTAGCCGAAGTTTAGCAAAATCATGTTTGAGGGGTTGCAGTTGTTTGTTGTTGCCTTACTGAATATATATGTATTACGGATCATGGCACGTTTGCTTTGGCAATCCGCACTACCCATGTCTTTACAGGTTAAAACATTGCATGCTTCAGCATTCTTGTTTTTCGCTTCTATTTGCTTATTCCCCATCTTGTGCCATGGATTTTATGGGGTTTTGTGGTGTTAGGTTGAGGTTTATATAATGGCAAGTTACTAGCATATAGGTGCAAGTGTGGGGAGCCCTTTTTCCTGGAACACTCACTTGTACCACACTTCTAACGCCACAAAAACACATTAAACTATGGCACAACATGAGGAATAAGCAAATACAAATGAAAAAAAGGCAGATTTTCACCTTATTTTGTATAAAGCATGCCCACTTTGTGTGCATTAGCTTCCACAACATGTCTACCAATAAGCCAACATAGCCTGTCGTAGCATGTATCTTCCTGGGCTATGATAGGGTCATCATAGTACTTCCAGATGATCCCACGACAACTCGCAGGAGCATGAATATCATTAGATCCATTCTAATGGAGCCAATCTGCATCTTCCACACTTACTGGTAACCCACTTTGCATTATTGCAAATCGCAAGATAAAATGTATGACTGGAGGTGCAAGATTTTTATTCCAGAACACTTATCATGGCGATAACCATTGTTATATAATTTTATTTCAATGTGGCTTTAACAGAGAATTAATTCTAAGCCTTCCACACAGGTCAGGTAACCTGCTGTCCTGCAAAACATGATGTGTCTGCTTATGGAATGCATTCTCCTACTGTAGTCTTGAATGTGTTCTCTTAACTGTAGTCTTGAATGTGTTCTCTTACCTCTTCCCTTAACTATAGTCTTGAATGTGTTCTCTTACCTCTTCCCCTAACTCTAGTCTTGAATGTGTTCTGTCTTGAATGTGTTCTCTTGCCTCTTCCCTTAGCCACAGTCTTGAATGTGTTCTCTTACCTCTTCGCTTAACTATGGTCATGAATGTGTTCTCTTACCTCTCCTTATCTATAGTCTTGAATGTGTTCTCTTACCTCTTTCCTTAACTGTAGTCTTGAATGTGGTCTCACCTCTTCCCTTAACTATAGTCTTGAATGTGTTCTCTTACCTCTTCCCTTAGCTATAGTCTAGACTGTGTTCTCTTAGCTCTTCCCTTAACTGTAGTCTTGAATGTGTTCTCTTACCTCTTCTCTTAACTATAGTCTTGAATGTGTTATGTTACCTCTTCCCTTAACTATAGTCTTGAATGTGTTCTCTTACCTCTTCCCTTAACTGTAGTCTTGAATGTGTTCTCTTACCGCTTCCCTTAGCCATAGTCTTGAATGTGGTCTCTTATCTTTTCTAGTAACTATTTGGCTGAACTTGGTGACCTGCTGCTGTGTGAGGTTCCATCTATAGCGAGACTGCATGAACTTCTTGAGAGACACGACGTTGGAGCAATTCCTGAAGGAGAGGAGTTATGGGAGGTGTCTCCCCCTGTTTATATACCACCACCTCGCTTGCCTACACCTCCGCCGCTGCCACCACCACGACCGGAGCAGCCACCATCTACAGGTAACAAAATTTGATGAAGCTTTGTAAAGATTATGTTGTGACGAGAATAAGCCAAACACAGATTAATCTGATTATCATGTGTACAGCTTTGTGTAGGTTCAGTGATCAGCATTTCAAATATTAGAATACTTATGCTTTCAGAATTCAAATTTGGTGTAGTTCCTGTTGTTGCTATTGCACCACAAACATCTGTACCGTTCAATCACTCATTGGTAAATCAATCACTGCATTTAGCACCAGAAAAAGATGTTTATGCTCGCTTTCCATGTCACCCAATGCCTATACCATATCATTCTACCCTACATCAGCCTTGTGGTAGAGTAGACTCCCCCTTACAACCTGTATGCGACTGGCACCAGTCATGCCAGTCTGAATACACTCCTCAAGGACCTATGTCATAGTGCATGGTGTGCATGCGCAGAGGCGCCACAAGACAACATAGAATCACTCAAATTTTCGTCTATCAGGAAGGTTTGACAAAATCCAGTTGTACTTGTATACTTTGTTAAAGGTCGTTTTCACTTCAAGAGTATACTTACCTCCCTAATACTCTTTGATATTGCTAAATATTGGCTTTCACTCAATAAAACACTCAGATTAAAAAAGTAAGGTGCCTCTACAGTGCAGGTAGTCAGAAGTCAGTCAGGCGGATGCCAGCCCCACCACGGCGCATGCGCCGACTAGTACTTTCTCTTTGCTAATTTATTGGCTGGGAGTCCTATGCAATTTTTTTGCTTAAAAGTTTTCCTCTTTTTCTGAAAAGTTGTGCTAATTTCTAACTACTAGAGTCGCTTGTTGAGAATTTCTGAGCAGCAGAAAGGCGTGGTGACTTCAGTTATATTTTAGCGAGTTTGTCCCGTTGTAATGTGTTTCCGGGACTCGCATTTATTGTGATAAGCGCCTAAAATAACTGGTTTATTTCTAAATGGCGGTATGAAATACTAATCTGTCTGTGTGTTTATGTCCACAGGTATCTATCTATGATTGAAAAGGACAGCACGTCGTCAGAGGGGTTGTTTTTCTCTCCACCAAGGTTCCATTTCCTACTAACATTGTTAGGTTATCTAACCAAAAATCCATGCCCAGTGAGTTGGAGGCCTCAGAAGAAGGTCTTCTCACTTTGCCCTCTTGGTCCACTTCCTTCCCCTTATAGGTGGAGAGAGTTAAGAGGTCATAGAGTTGGTGGAGCTTCCAGTTCATCAGATCGGATGGTTTGTCTATGCTAAAGACTCAGGTATTCTAGTTATGATATTAGGCACTTCAATTATATTTGAAAATATTTTTTTTAAATCTGCTGCCATTTTATCATTGTATATCTGATGTTTGTATAGTCTGTATACACTATCCTTTCCAGTTAAGATGCTCTGGATATGAATACAATTCGTCCTTACACCTGGATGTTTGTTTCGGATCGATTTAACTTCTTATTCTTCATAATCAGCCTTGCACTTTATTAACATTTAAAGTTTTGCCCAACGCTGGTTTATTATCTTTGTAGGTGGTCTGTTGACCACTTTTCCGCTCATTTTATTTTGGTTTTGAGTTACTAATTCTATTAACTAAAATACTCATTGTGTTCATCCTCTGGCCTGTTTCAGAGACCTGGGTTTCCCTCATGTCGTCGCTTTTTGAAGGACCGATTCGTCCCGCACTTATGTTTCCAGTGCAGTCCCTGTGGACCGTTGCTTAAATGCGACATATGTAAACAGGGGGGGGGGGGGGGGGAACTTTTTGTCGTTACAGGCAAAGGAGAAGGTTGCTGAGGAGGAGAGAAGGTCTAAGAGAGAGGTACCTGGTAAGAACGGTAAGAGGAAGGCCTCGTCTTCTGTGGATATGGAGGCCTTCCGTGTTGAGATGTTGGGAGAGATGAAGAGGTCAATCAAAGATTTGGTTCCAGAGTTGCTCCGTGGCATGCTTCCTGGACCAAATCTTTTGTTGCTCTCTTCATCTGCTTCGGAGCAGATAATCCCCGCCTCTGAATCTGGTTTCTCTAGGGTTTTACCAGTTTTCGAAGATTCAGAGGTGGCCCCATTAGAGGGGATGGTCCAGGACATTGGCATTTGGCTTGCTGCGCCGGTGGTCCATGGACGGGTGTCGCTGGAGCCTGGTGCCTGCTTATCAGGCCAGAATTTTCCACACGCCGCATGTACCAGTGCCTCCTATGGTACCTTTCCTGGCCAGTCCGGGTTAGTATTCTGACCCGGAGTCTAATCTTTCTGGCCAGGATGAAGAGGATTATCTGCTGGGTTCTCCTGATGCCGTGACCATGGGCATTGACGTCTGTGCACCCCTCGCGGGGAATACAGGCGACATCCATGGTTCTACTCACGCAGGAGTAGGGTTCACGGTGCAGAAGATGGCGCCTGCTCCTGGTCAAGCCAGCAAGTTTAGCATGCCTGCTCTTTCGGGCCTGCATGCTTTTCTGCCTTGCTAGGAGTGTCAGGTTATCCAGCCTCAAGCATGCCTGCGAACGCTCAGGAGGAAGACGAACGCCCTCGTCTTGTAGAGCTCTCGCAGGTAGCCACAGAGGAGGACTGGTTGGATGCTTGTCAGTGGCTTATAAGCGTCAGGCCAGACCTGCCTGTGGAACAGCCGGCCAGCCAGCGGGATCACCGCCCCGTGGTTGGCGGGTAGATCGGCTGTGAGCGCAATGCCATCTCTGCCACTGGCTGAACTTATTGTAGATATGTTCACGGCGGTGGAGACGTCCATCAAGGCGCATGGACGTCTCGCGAAGGCCCCTCGCGAGGTGGCGAGGCGTTGCCACGTCGTATCTGATGAGTATCAGAAATACGGCGTGGTGGCCTAACCCAAGCGTGGATGACCGCGCGGCTTTAGGCGAGGACATGCAGCCAGGCTCCCGGTCTGACACGGGAGCACTGTGCTCGAATGCTTTGCGTTCAGCCAATACCGCATTGCGCGATGCGGAGGAGAGTGGGAGAGCGTCTATTGCGGCGCTTTCTCATGACTCCCAGCTGTTACAGGGGGTAGTAACAGCATCCGCGTCGCGCCAGCCTAGCCCAGGAACGGTCCAGAGAGCCATCCAGGATGGAATCAACCTGGCTCTGGATTGTTTGACCCGTGCTGTGACCAGGAGTGTCCGGGCGAGGCGCACGTTTGCACTTGACAACTTGTGCCCGTCTCAGGACCTGTATAATAGGCTGCTGCGTACGCCTCTGGCAGGTCCTGGTCTCTTTGGAGGTGAGGGATGCAAGCATCTCCAGGAGACGGTCACTCTGGTCAATAACCAGAGGGCTTTGCGCGAGCAGTTTGAGGTGCTCCGCAGAGCGCGTTCGCGCAGCTCCCCCTGCGTATCATCCCCTGCAGGCACAAGGTGGCAGTGGCCAGGTCAGAGGCCAGCCACCAACGCAGCGTCGGCCTCGGCCATGCACGATTCGGCCAGCAGTGAGGGGGACGTAGGCTCCTCCGGCGCAGCCAGCCAGGCAGCCGTCGTGGTCATGGCACACGAGGATCTGGTCGTGGTAATTGTGCCTGATGGGTCGGTTATCATGGTGAGAACCACTCCGGTGCTTCTGGCCAAGGAGACAGTGCCACTCTTGCACTCCTTACGTCCACCTCTCTCCCTAGGTGGTTCAGTTGGGTGTCAATTGGCCCACCACAAGCAAGAGTGGGAACGGTTAACTCAAGACCGTTTAGTCTTGCGATGGCTTTCAGTCGGGTATCATCCCAACAGGATTACAGGCCCACTGTCGCTGGTGCCAATCTGGACTCAAATTCCAAGGGATCCAGATCAGCGGTTGTGTATAGAAGAGATAAATTCTCTCATACTAAAAGGAGCAAGGAGACAAGATTGTCCGGGCTTCTATTCAACCGTGTTTCTAGTAGCAAAAAGTACTGGAGGGTGGAGACCAATTCTCAACCTCAAGCTATTGAACAAGTTCATAGACACACCCAGTTTCAAAATGGAGACAGTGAAATCGGTGTTGGCAGGGTTAGAGAGAGGGGGGGGGGGGGAGGATGTGGACAGCTTCAATAGATTTGAAGGATGCTTATTTCCACATTCCTATTGTGAGGAGTTTCCATCGCTTCCTGAGATTTGCATTCCAGGGCAGACAGTGGGAATTCAGGGTGTTACCCTTTCGGAATTTCTACGGCTCCTCGGGTCTTCACCAGGGTGGTTCTTGCGATAACAGCATACCTCCGCAGGAGAAGCATGGCAGTCCACATGTACATAGACGACTGGCTGTTAAAAGCACACAACCGAGAAAGTTTATCTGCAAATCTGGAGATAGTTTTGAAAACTCTCACAGATTTAGGCTGGATAATCAATTTTCAAAAATCAGAGCTGACTCCATCCCAGAAGTTTGTCTACCTGGGAATGTGCTTCGATCTGGAGATAGGATATGTTTATCCTACTCAGGAGAGAGTTCAGATACTCATCTCAGTAATACAGTCAGTGTGCAACAGTCGTCATGTCCTGGCACGAGTTTACTTGAGAATGCTAGGATTGATGGTTTCTCATGACGCAATGGACTCAGAGTACAGGTTCTCTGGACTCAAATGTGCCAGTGCTGGAGCCTCTAATTCACCACCTTCAATGGTGGTTGAAGACAGAATCTCCTGGCGGGGTGATGCTAACCCCTCCTCACCCTCAGGTAACAATGTATACAGATGCATCGATTGAGGGGTGGGGAGCTTGCCTGGAAGAATTCACGATATCAGGGCTTTGGAATCTGGAACAGTCCATAGAACATATAAATCTACTGGAATTACGAGCAGTAGTCCTGGGCCTGGAACATTTCTTACAGAAAGTTCAGGGCAAGAGTGTTCTAATCCGATCAGACAACTCAACAGTAGTGACTTACATAAACCGCCAGGGCGGAATGATGTCTGTATGATGACATGGAAGCTGCTTTGCTGGTGCCTGGATCACAGGATTACCTTGAAAGCAGTTCATATTCCGGGAAGGTTAAATCTGTTAGCAGACTCATTGAGCCGAAGGATGAGTGTTTTACCTACGGAATGGCAACTGAATCAATGTGTGGCGGAGTGTCTGTTCAGTCATTGGGGGAAACCCAACATAGATTTGTTCGCAATGAAGAAGAATGCGAAGATGACGATGTACGTCTCTCCGATTCCAGATCCAAGCGCTATCGCAACAGATGCACTAGCTATCAGCTGGGTGGGAATTTTTGCATACGCATTCCCTCCAGCAATCCTGATTCCAAAAATTCTTCAGAAAATCAGACAGGAGGAGTGCCAAGTGCTTCTGATCGCCCCAAATTGGCCACGCCGATCATGGTATACGGATCTGCTGGACCTTCTGGTCTGCAATCCTGTTCCTCTGCCTCTGATGGACAATATTATCTTTCAGGGCAAGGCCCTTCGCAACAATCCGTCAATGTTCAGATTGACTGCGTGGATGTTGTCAAGGAATCTAGAATTAAGGAGGGCTTTTCTGAGCAAGCAGCCATGTTTATGGCAAAAGCCAGGAGGGGGTCACCCTCCAGAACATATAATTATAAAATCAACAGATTTGCAGAATGGTGCTCAAAAAGATGTATTGATCCAATGGATTCATCTATTCAGGTAGTAGCTGATTTCCTCTGTCACCTGTATGATGCCTATAATCTCAAGCCTAACTCTATTGCTGGTTATAAATCAGCTTTAATGACAGTTATCCCTTGCTTGGCTAATAGGGGAAGTGATGAAGTAAGTACATTAAATACTTTAATTAGAGGTATGGGCAATCTAAGACCAAGGAATCCCCCAGTGATTCCGTCTTGGAGTTTATCACTAGTGCTTCAGGTACTAGGCGATAAACCTTTTGAACCACTTAGTTCCATTTCTATGAAAATGTTGACACTTAAAACTATTTTTAATTGCTGCGGCCTCGGCTAGGCGTAGAAGTGAAATTCATGCCTTATCAGCCGAGGCAGACCGTTTTGTGGTTACAGGGGAAGGCCTTAAGCTTCTACCTAGGATTAATTTCATGGCTAAAAATCAGTCTGAAATATCCAGGTCAACCGATTTTTTTGCCAGCTTTAACTAGATATGATCCTAATTCTAAAGCATGGTGCCCGGTCCGAGCACTGATCCGGTACAAAAAATGTACTCAGGAATAGCAGACGGACCCGTCAGCGTTATGGTTGTCATATATTGAACCCCATGGCAGGGCGTCTAAGGACACCATTTCCAGGTGGCTTATTGAATGTATTCAATTTTGTCATAAATCTGCCACAGGTAAACAAGTTGATATGGCCAAGGATCACAGTGTCAAGGGCGTAGTGGCTTCTACTGCCCTATTTAATGGGGTCCCTGTGGATGACATTATGTCGGTAGCTCAGTGGCATTGTGAGACCAGTTTTACAGGCCATTACCTCTGTGACACCTCGAATCCTCTCGCCTTATCGATTTTGAAAAAATAAGTTAGGTGTACATATTTGATGAGGTTTCCTCATTTTTTATATATTTCGCATTTAATCAATGGAAACATCCACTTATTTGGACTGCATCAGTCTTCACCAGTGGGGCGATGATGCCAGTGACAGCCGCCATTCTTCACAAGGTCAGTCTTGTTTTTGTGGTGTTCATTGTTAATTGTGCTGTCACGTGACCCTTCGTTATTAATATGGTGATCGTACATGTTTTTATGTATGGTTCATTATTGAGAGTATACGAAAATGAAGCCTTATCGTTCTTTGTCCTATAGTACATGGCACTTGTACGTAGAGAGTGTATGGGACATCGAGGTCATGCAGTCTTCCTCCCAAGAAGAGGGGGGGGGTGGGGGGTGGGGGTGAGCGCATATGGTCATCTCTCAACCGTCGGTTGTGTTAGTCGATGTTCAAATCTTTCCTGATTATGTTTCCGCACAATTTCAGAAGTTTCAGTGCCTTTAACGCAGAAAAAAGCGCATGGGGAAGAGCTGGTCTGTTGACCTCGCCTCCCTCCCGCTGAATTCCATGTCGAATTCTGGCAATATCAAAGAGTATTAGGGAGGTGAAGTGAAATAAACAAAATCACGGATTTCTTTTTTCA
Organism: Chaetoderma sp. LZ-2023a; assembly: GCA_034401795.1. Classification (NCBI taxonomy): domain Eukaryota; kingdom Metazoa; phylum Mollusca; class Caudofoveata; order Chaetodermatida; family Chaetodermatidae; genus Chaetoderma; species Chaetoderma sp. LZ-2023a. The sequence continues at coordinate 146,743,082 of CM067359.1, forward strand.
CGAGAGAGTTGATACTTACCTCCTAATACGGACCCGGCCTCTCCGCCTCACTGAGGCTCGGTCTTCAGGCTCTTGTAATGTTGCATAGTGTCAGCCAATAAATTAGTCAGAAGAAGTACTAGTCGGCGCATGCGCCGTGATGGGGCTGGCATCCGCCTGACTGACTTCTGACTACCTGCCCAGTAGGGGAACCTTACTTTTTTAATCTGAGTGTTTTATTGAGTGAAAGCCGATATTTAGCAATATCAAAGAGTATTAGGGAGGTAAGTATCAACTCTCTCGTGAAAAAAGAAATCATGAGAAATCATGATTTTGAGAAATCAAAATTATTTTGTAGGATTACTAATCAAGCAACATGCCTAATATGAAGCCTTGTTGACTAAGGTATTTTTTATGAAATTATTTATTGTTTCTGATGATTTATTGTACATATGCAGGCATAGAACCCAGCGAAAATAGTAATATGTGCTTGATAACGTAATTTTGTATCTATATTGCGCACGAATAGATAACATGCAGGGCAAAATTTGACAAAATATGAGCCAAAAAAAGGCTTATACAGGTATATAACACGCAGTCATAGATCAGAAAGATTGCAAAACATTTTTCAGACGAATGAAAATTGGTACTGTAAAATGCTCATTAGTAACCGCGGCTTCTAATAGGACAAGGGCTGGAAATTCTTTAAATCCAAACCTCTGAGAAAGGGTGGCAACTTCTGTTTGGTATATTTCAAGAAAAAATTGAAAAAAAGATACAAAAAATAACACGAAATTAGAACACATTCTAAATTTTTGACACTGGAAATTCTTACCATCTTATGCCTATAGATGGTCTGCATATTTGGCAGTTACTATGCATTCTGTTTCATGCAAGGCTGTATCTGCATGCAATAATTTCCTCTTTTAATTTACTTTAGCAAGAAACATTTCAGTATAGGATATGTTATCATATAAGGCTGGAAATAATGGACCATAGGCCTGTCAGCCGATCCTTGCATTTTTTTATTCCTATCCACTGTATATCAATTAAATCTTTCAGTATATCCATTCAATATACTCACTATGCCAATTAAATGTTCAGGATATAGACCCATTTCCTGAAAATGGCGAGTTTTCATTTATGTTTATGTAGTTTTAACTGTTTAATCTCTGGAGACCCTCAATCTTATTTTATGCCAGTGTTATGTAGATTCCTTCTTCTACATTATGCCCTGTCGATAGAATGGGAGTTATTGCTATATTACTATTACATTCTTATTGCCTTTGTTCAGACATCTTTTTCAGGATTTCTGGCTATTCTGTTTTCAATGATAGTCTTATCTTTTTATAAATACTATATCCAGGATCTTTTGTAATTCGAGGGTTCATTTCATCTGATCCCAGGGGGCTTCCTTATTTTATTGGGAGATTATGGTCTAGTAGCTGTCTGTAGAGGAAGTTTTACAAGGAAATATAGATTTGGGCTTCTTCCCTTTATATATTTTTTCAAAGGATATCGAGGGGTTGGTGATCACTTTTTTATATCCCAGAGTTTTATCTTTCTGAACCCTAGTTCAAAATAGAATCTTTTCTCTGTTCATCTTTCTCTAGATCCTGGTATGTGGAAGATTTTATTGGTCTGGAAAGACCTTTCTCAGAATTTCATCCACACAGTTTGTTTTTCTTAAGGTTCATTTACCAGGTTCGTGGTTGGCAATTCCGGCCAATGCTTTAGAGTATGTCTCAGCTTCCCTCTTATTGCTGTGCTTGGTTTTCAGCTGCAGCAGGAATACTTCAGCATCAGTCAATCATTTATCTTTTCTTGGATGTCTATTTGCCGTAAGAATAGTTTCTTCATATATAATCTTGTCATCATTCCAAGCCCTTCTCATTTAACATTCTGACCTAGTCTTAGTTAACTAAAAAATCTGTCAGGTTCTCTTTTCGAGTCTTCACTTGCTTAGAAGTAGGGTTAGACATGAGTTAGGGCTTCAATTTTCCATCAGTCTTCCCAGATCTTCTCTCCCAAGTCAGGGGCAAGTGTATTCATCCCAATCTGGAAACCTTCAGCCTATGCATGTGAAAAATTTCGATCGACCGGTCCCGGAGATCCAGTTTTCATCTAGATCTCGGGAAATTCTCGATTCCTTTAGGAGAGTTGACCAGACGCGTTTACAAGGGTCGCCTTAAAACTTTTGGAGATTGGTTTTCCAATAATGGTTTCATTTTAAGTTAAGTTTATATCTCAGCAATGCCCTATCCAATTGGAACCAAACTTGGGTGCATGGTAATATACATCAAAAGGAAGCAGCCCGCCAATAAAAAGTCTAGGAGGTCACGATTACAGGGGTCAAAGGTTACAGTATAATCTTTGTTAATATTTTACGTTAGGTTTTTGCATTAAACAAAAGTTATTGCCTTATATCTCAGCAATGCCTGATCCAATTGGAACCAAACTTGGGTACACAGTGATATACATTGAATGGAAGCAGCCCACCGATAAAGCGGTCATGTTGTCAAGGTTATGGGGTCAAAGGTTACAGTATAATCTTTGTTAATATTTTACGTTAAGTTTTTGCATTAAACAAATGTTATCGTCTTATATCTCAGCAATGCCTGATCCAATTCGAACCAAACTTGGATGCATGGTGATTTACATTTAACGGAAGCAGCACACTGATGCAGACACCATGAGGTTACGGTTATGGGGGTCAAAGGTCACTGTATAATCTTTGTTAATATTTTACGTTAGGTTTTTGTGTTAAACAAAAGTTATTGTTTTATATCTCAGCAATACCTGATCCAATTGGAACCAAACTTGGATACATGGCGATATACATCAAAAGGAAGCAGCATGCTGATGCAGGCATTATGCGTTCAGGGTTATGGGGTGTCAAAGGTCACGGTATAATCTTTGTTAATATTTTACGTTACGTTTTTGTGTTAAACAAAAGTTATTGTTTTATATCTCAGCAATGGCTGATCCAATTGGAACCAAACTTGGATACATGGAGATATACATCGAAAGGAAGCAGCACGCTGATGCAGGCATCATGCGTTCAGGGTTATGGGATCAAAGGTCACAGTATAATCTTTGTTAATATTTTACGTTAAGTTTTTGCGCTAAACAAAGGTTATTGTCTTATATCTCAACAATGCCGAATCCAATTGGAACCAAACTTGGGTACATGGCGATATACATCGAAAGAAAGCAGCACGCTGATGCAGGCATCACGAGGTCACGTTTATGGTGTCAACGTTCACGGTATAATCTTTGTTAATATTTTATGTTAAGTTTTTGCGTTAAACAAAAGTTATTGCCTTATATCTCAGCAATGCCTGATCCATTTGAAACCAAACTTGGGTACATTGGGATATACATTGAGTGGAAGCAGCCCGCCGATAAAGTGGTCATGACGTCAAGGTTATTGGATCAAAGGTCACAGTATAATCTTTGTTAATATTTTGCGTTAAGTTTTTGCATTAAACAAATGTTATTGTCTTATATCTCAGCAATGCCTGATCCAATTGGAGCCAAACTTGGATACATGGAGATATTCATTGAAAAGAAGCAGCATGCTGATGCAGACATTATGCGGTCAAGTTTATGGGGTGTCAAAGGTCACGGTATAATCTTTGTTAATATTTTACGTTAAGTTTTTGCATTAAACAAAAGTTATTGTCTTATATCTCAGCAATGCTTGATCCAATTGGAACCAAACTTGGATACATGGAGATTTACATTGAAAGGAAGCAGCATGCTGATGCAGACATCATGCAGTCAAGGTTATGGGGGGGGGGGTGGGGTCAAAGGTCACGGTATAATCTTTGTTAATATTTTACGTTACTTTTTTGCATTAAACAAAAGTTATTGCATTATATCTCAGCAATGCCTGATCCAATTGGAACCAAACTTGGGTACATGGCGATATACATAAAAGGAAGCAGCATGCTGATGCAGACATCATGCGGTCACGGTTATGGAGTCAAAGGTCACGGTATAATCTTTGTTAATATTTTACGTTATTTTTTGGCGTTAAACAAAGGTTATTGTCTTATATCTCAGCAATGCCTGATCCAATTGGAACCAAACTTGGATACATGGAGATATACATCGAAAGGAAGCAGCACACTGATGCAGGCATCATGCATTCAATGTTATGTGGTCAAAAGTCACGATATAATCTTTGTTAATATTTTACGTTAAATCTTTGCGGTTAGCAACTTTTCAGCTTATATTTCAGGACTGGTTACGCCTATTGCAACTAAACTTGGATACCTGGTTACCTATAATGATAGGAAGCGTCATGATGATGTTGGGGTCACACGGTCAAAGTCACTGTGATCTTGATATAGAACTCTGTTATTTCAACATAAAGTTTTTGCGTTTAGCAAAACTTCTCAGCTTATATTTCAGGATAGGTTACGCTTATTGCAACTAAATTTGGATGCATGGTTACCTATAATGAAAGGAAGCATCTTGATGATGTTATGGTCACAAGGTCAAAGGTCGGCATCACTGTGACCTTGATACAGAACTTATTTCAACATTAAGATTTTGCGTTTGGCAAAACTTCTCATCTTATATTTCAGGATTGGTTAAGCCTATTGCAACTAAACTTGAATACCTGGTTACCTATAATCTTAGGAAGCGGCATGATAACATTGAGGGCTGAAGGTCAAAGGTCAAGGTAGCTGTGACAAACAGGAGACAGACGAGACATTTAATTTCACGGAATTCTTGTTTCTAGTAGCGACAGTTTCAGCCAAGAGAAGGTCCGAGATTCACGTGCTGTAAGCTGTAAAGTATAGATTTGTCGTTTCTGTAGACGGTCTAGGTCTTCCCAAGAAGGGATGTTTGATCAAAATCTCAGTCTAACCATTATCCAACTAAACCGATAATTCTCAAAATCTATCGTCTTTTCGCCATTTATTACGTTCTGGTGTCCTGTCAGAGTTTTGAAGACATAAACTCTGTACTGTTTTTAAGGTAGCCAGACCTGTCTTGAGGGCTTGCCAGATGGATTTGCGATACATTTAGAATTTCGCATGAGCTTGTCTCCTCTGGCGATATTCAGCTAGCTAGGGATGGCTACCTCGTTTGCTCTCTTCGTCAGCTCATCCTTGGATGACGTTTTGCAAGTCTTCTGGTTGCTGGGCCTGTGGATAGACTACTCGGCTCCCAAACGCTAGGCGAATAGGTGCCACAGAATTTGCCTGGGTTTGATCCTTGCTCAGGTAAAAAATGTATAAATGTAAAAAATTTTAAAGAAGTTGCAGGCTGGAATTCAAGGTCTACCGTCTCTCTTCTTTATCTAAAGGATCAGAGTCCAGCAACATTTCTTTAGGAATGTAACTACTTTAACTCTTCTCGATCGCTGATATCACACTTGGAGAGCCGTTCTCAAGATGAAATCTGTGGTTTTCTGCAGTTCTTCCACACGCCCATACAGCTTTTCAAGAAAAGAGGTTGACAAAGGCCAGATCTCTTCTCTCAGCAGCTGATACGTACTGCAACACTGAAGTATGTGCTCTGTGGTCTGTTCTGCTTCTCCACAAGGACAAGCGAGCGATGTCGTACGGTGAAACCGCCTGTACATGTGTTGGTTTAGTCTGTTGTGTCCAGTTCTGAGACGAAAAATGGTCACTTGCTCTGGCCTCGAGAGATGATGGTAGGCATCTTCTGATTGAGGTGTTCTATAGAGTGACTTGATGATAGTCTTCATCTCTGTATGGGTAACCATGTTTTCTGTCTGATTCTCTTCTGCACCCATCCTTGCCATCTTGTCTGCTTCCTCATTTCCTTGGACTCCACAGTGTGTAAACTACTTTAACTAAACAAGCCAAAGACCTCTTACCGTATTTTGTATCTATATTGCGCAGTATTTTGCTCCATATGCATTAGTATAAACTTTTATGACATTTTTGGGCTCAGAATTTTGGGGCAGAACGGCCTCCCTGATGTACAATTCAGCCCCAAAAAAGGTTGTCATCAAAGGGAAACCGCTCTTTCCTCTTGCCTGCCGTACTGCAATAACCAATATTGTGGGCTACATTGTGTGTAATAATTGTATTCTATGTAATATTTGTAAATCTTACATCTATGATTCTTAAATTATGAAATAAAACTCACTGACAAGTCATTGTATGTAAACCAACATAAAATGACCCACAACAATTTAAGAAATAAAATGAGGTTAGTTCCAAAAGGTCTTTTGTGATGGGAGGCATTCTACTGAACTTTGTCTGGACTAGGAGACCTCACAAATAAAAACAGATTTTGCAACGTCGCAAATGCCAATATTGCTAATTAATATATTACCTAATCAGTAAATGTATTCAGCAGTATATTTACTGGCAAGATTTTTGTTCACTTTAGCGATTTCGTCCTGGCTGACTTGGTTACATTACATTCTACCGTGTATTAATCGCCACATTAATCAGCTATAGGACGAGTTTATGCCATCACTCTCGGAGCTGTTCGAAGCTCCCCTTCTATTTGTGGATTGCGCAAGTCTCTAACCGGGTACTACTGTTAGCCTCTTCGCGCTACTTGGGTAACAACCTAAACTCGTCCTATGGCCTAATAAATCACGTAATTTCTATTTTTTCCCCGACGCCATTTTATGTCAAACTTTGGATTAATTTTGATGAAATAAACAATGTTTATTAAAATATACGCAATATTTAGTCGGTCCCAATTAATAATTTCACTCCCGCGATGATGGATATAAGGTATACATTAAACATCGGCGTAAGATGTTAAGAATTTCTAGCATGAAAAATTTAGAATGTGTTCTAATTTTGTGTTATTTTTTGTGTCATTTTTTTTCAATCTTTTCTTGAAATATACCAATTCGAAGTCGCCACCCTTTCTCAGAGGTTTGGATTTAAAGAATTTCCAGCCCTTGACCTATTATAAGCTGCGGTTACTAATGATGGTTTACGGTACCAATTTTCGTTCGTCGGAAAAATGTTTTGCAATCTTTCTGAACTATGACTGCGTGTTATATACATATATAAGGCTTTTTTTTACTCATATATTGTCAAATTTTGCCCTGCGTGTTATCTATTAGTGCGCAATATAGACACAAAATTACGGTATCAAGCACATCTCACTATTTTGGCTAGGTTGTATGCCTGCATGATACGGATGAGTTTCTGTCTTTGTATTTTGTTTAGTTCTCCTTCCGAGGTGTCATTTTCCTTGTTTGGTAATCACAGTGTGATTGATATTGAGGCACAATTTGTTAATGTGATTAACAATAAGCTAGGATATTGATTTATTTTTATCTTTTCAAGGTTCTCAAATCTCCACCCACTGGAAGGTTTTAAAGTGGGTCACTGACCAAATCTACAGGTTTAGCAAGTAGTGATTGAATGGTACAGATGTTTCTGTTGTAATAACAACCCCCACAGACCCACCTTGTGGTATGGTCTGTAGTTTTATTAACAACTAAACATACTTACCATTCAATCGCTACAACCCTGCCTCAACCACCCCACATGGAAATGATTTGAGAATCTGTATTTTGTTTCATGCATCAAAATTGAAAAGTGATTCTATGTTGTCTTGTGGTGCCTCTGCACATGCGGGCCCTGCGCTATGACTTATTTCATTGAGGCGTGTGTTCAGACTGGTGCCAGTCTCATACAGGCTGTAAGTGGGGAGAGTCTACTCTACCAGAAGCCTGGTGTAGGGTAGAATGATATCGTATAGGCATTGGGTGGCATGGAAAGTAAGTATAAAAAATTTTAAATGCAGTTTGATTGATTTAGCAAGTAGTGATTGAACGGTAAGTATGTTTATAGAGGTTAATAAAACTACAGACCGTCCCACAACCCGGGGGTGGGGGGGGGGTGTTGGAGGGTATATGGAATCGGCAATCACAAAATTTTGGAGTAAATCCGTAAACCTAAAGTAAAAAAAGTGTATTTGTCTCATTGTGTGTTCACGCATGTGTGCGTCTGTCCACGGCTGTATCTCAAAAGCCAAGCTACTGATCTGGTTTTACTCAAACTTTAACACAAGAGCACGTGGTCCAGTATACTTGAAATTCACATGGAACTGCTCTTTACAGAAAAGAAAAAATCTGGGCAAAGACAACAACATAGTCAAGCTTTTGTGATCTCTGATTGTGCTTGATCCTGGCTATATCGTTTTCCTTGCCCTGAGATTGCGATACATGGAATTTATCGGTAAAAGGGTTTTAAAAAAACAGGTTGCGTCTGTTAGATTTTGACTGTGATTATTGAGTCATGTTGTATTTTGTTGCTGCTCATGTTTTGCAGGTGAGGCAGGTGCTGCTGCTGCAGCAGCATCCTCGCGAGACGGTATGAAATGTTGGCCACCACGATCAACGGATGTAAGAGCCAACGCACTTCCATCACTCAACCAACATCCCAAACGTAGGTCAATCAGATAATTATTCATAGAATAGATTATTTCATTGATAAATTTTCAAAACTTGTCTTATCGTTGCGTGCAAATGGACATATCTCATGCTCACGACCGAGGCTATGTTTTGGCCGACATAAGCAAGAACCCGTACCGCTGTGATGTCAATATTCTATATTTTAATTTGTCATTAGCAAAGAAACTGGTGTACGTTTTTCAACAATTTTGGTTGACGATGTTGCTGTCCACGACAGAACCATCTTCTACCAAATTTGTTGAAAAATGAACATCAGTTCATCTATTAGTTTAATTTAAAATTCTGACATCAGAGTACTAAGGTTTAAGTTATTAATCATTCTTACGGTATTCAGAATTTGAGAGGATGTATTGCTTGTCTGACATGCCAGAGGCTGAAATGAATCTCTTGAGATGTCATCTTTTATTCACTGATGTCAGAGACTGGGAACAACTGTTCCCATCCTTTCGTGCATATTCCTATATTAACCTTGAATTTCATAGGTTATGTAGATCAGTCAACTTATTAGTCCCCTACCGGTAAACCCGAGGGACCTAGGTTTGCACTGTCTGTCTGTCCTGTCGCAGTTGGTTTTCCGCGCTTTTTTTCGCAGTCCATGAAGGTATTCAACTGAGAATTGGTACATTGCTTTAGTATGAGAAGTTACAGACCAAGTTCGAGTTTGACGTATATGCCTCAATTTTTCAGGGAGTTTTTTTCCCACTCCAAGATATTTAAGGGAAAATCGGTGCAGCACTTTAATGTCAGAAGTTACAGAGCCAGTTCGAGTTTCAGAGTTTCATAAATTTTTCATGAATTTATGCCCCTTTCGACTTAAGAAATATGAAAAATATCAGCTTTCCGCACATTTTTTCGCACTCCAAAATATATAAAGGAAAATCGGTGCATCGCATTAGTATATGGTGTTACAGAGCAAGTTCGAGTTTCAGCCATTTTCGTAAATTTTTCATGGCGTTATGACCCATTTCGACTTATGAAATATGAAAAATATTAGTTTTCCACACTTGTTTTCGCAATCTTTTAAGATATTCAACTGAGAACTAGAACGTTGCTTTGTTATGAGAAATTACAGACCAAATTCGAGTTTCAGGAGTTTGCATAAGAATTTGATGGAGTTACATCCCCTTTCGACATGAACTACGAAAAATATCCGTTTTCCACACTTGCACTCCTTCAAGGGATTCAGCTGAGAATTGGTAGGTTGCTTTATTATACGGAGTGAGCAAGTTCGAGTTTCAGCTTCTTCTGTCAATTTTTAATGCAGTCTTTGACTGTCAATCTCTAAAAATTTATATCACGAGGTAGGGGACATGTATTACAAAGCAATACTTACAGAATGTTTGTTTTCAAAGATTTCTGCTTATTCTATGTAAGACCATATTTAATAATTACATAGCTTCTTTTATCATTTTCCACATTCACAGTTGGCCAGTCAACTCTGCCATCCACTCTCTGGCCTCCCCCTGAAGCACCCACTTATGGGGAGGATATTCGCAAACTCCCTGCTGGCTTTCAGTTCAAACGTCCAGCTGATCCTGACAGCCATCCTGGTACAGGAAGTGCTGGCTCAGGTGGCTCTGACAGTCAACATTCACAGCATGGTGACAGAGGAAGTGGAGGGCCAGCTGTTGGCTCTAGCCATCCTGCTGGTCAGCCTGCATCCAGTAGACAGGTATGTCACTTATACACACAGTTTCATTTTGCCATCTGCCTTGTACTTGAAAATTGTACCTAAAAATTGCAAAAAGGTATTGAAAGGCTCTTGAAATTAGTATAGTAATCACCTTGTCTATCCGTCCATCTGGGCGTCCATCCCAGACTTTTTGTCTGTACCATATTTTCAAGGGGTTCTCCACATATAGTCAGCAGACTTGGTACATATGGATGCATCATTGCCAAATGGTGGGTCATGTATCAAAAGTAGGTCAGCATGTCCGGTCTGTAGTTATAGATTATTCTTGTCCGAGCTGTAGGTTGAAGTTTTTTGTATACAGTAACCAAACTTGGTGTATGGATTCGTTGTAGGTTACTTTTGTGTCACATGTCAAAAGTAGGTCACCCTGCCCTACTTTTTCAAGGTTTACTGGCACATCATAGAAAATTATTTTTCTATCCCCTTTTTTGTCTCGACAATATTTTCAAGAGTTCGACCATTTTGGATTTTGGCCAATTTTTTAGAAACATCTTTAAAAATCTCTGAGACTGCTTGGGGATCGATTCAAAGGTCATGAAAAACCATCTAGGGCAAGGGCTGAACCAAGTTTTGTTCGAGGGAACGTGAATGGTTTGGTGGCTATCTTGGATGACCTAGTTTTCCTGAAAACGTCTTGTCCAGAACTGCTGAACGGATCGGGCCAAAATTTGAGAGATATGATTAGGCACAAAGGGCTATTAAAGTTTGTTCACGGGAAATTGGCACATCAACAAACATGGTCACCGTGGACCAATCAAAATGTGGTGTCCTTGGCAGCCATATTGGATTTTTTTTTTATATATATATACTTTGAAGCCGAAATTGGTTTTATATATTAGGTTTTTATATATACTGATTTCAAATTTGCCAATTTTGAAACTGTCTGATAAATAGTTTGTAATCTTTGCTCATTTTCCCGACCCAGAGATGCTAGAAACTTTTATACTAAAGCAATAGCAAATTTAAAATATCTATTTGAGAACAACTGGACCGAGTAATGCTCTGGTGGCCATCTTGGATGATCTAGTTTTCGCTAAAACAAATTACCTGAAACCGCTGAACAAATATGGTCGAAATTTGGAAGGTATGTTTAGGCGCTACGTGCGATTAAAGTTTGTTCAAGGGTAGTTGACTGCTGAAAAACATGCCTACCATTATCCAAACAAAATGTAGCGTATTTGGCAACCATATTGGATTTTTTTTTTAGATTTTGGAGCTGAAATTGGTTTTATATAGGTTTTTGGGTACGCTGATTTCAGATTTAATGGTTTCGAAACTGTTGAATATACGGGTTCCCAGTTGGTGGCCATCTTGGATTTTTCACACCAAAACCTCCCATAGTATAGCAATACGAAATTTAAAATGTCTTCTTGAATACTGGACTGATTTTGACCAAATTTGGTAGTAAGCGTCCTTGGTCTTGTTGTCATTTTGGTCACAACCTTAGGGTTCTACTTATAGGTGATGGCCTTTCTAGTTGCAATTCAGGTGAGCGATACAGGCCTGTTGTGCCTCTTGTTTAATTGACTGCTCCTGAACCACTTGGCAAATGCTAGCTAAACATCACTGAAATGGCACTAAGGTGTAAGCTTCCTTCCGATCTTCCTTCACCCTTTAACACTCATATCAGCGAGAAACGGCTTCTACAGTGATCTTGAGAAATGTCAATTTGCAGACCACGAGAAGACTATTTTTGATAATTTATCACTTGAATGACTGGCTCGATAACCGAGCCACTCGATAACTGAGTCAGTCATTCCAGTGCTTAAGTTTCAAAAATAGTCTTCTCTTGGTCTGCAAATGGACATTGTCTATGAGAAAATTGAAATTTTCTTGAACAAACTTGAGTTAAGAATACAGCCTTTATTAAAATGTATGGTGTTTTGTTAATGTTGTTTGTATTATTACATGTATTTTAGGGAGGAGGTGGAGGACATGGAATTGGTGAAAGGATAGAAGACCGGCAAGAACATTCACCAGGTAGAGTTAAAACACTGAACATAAATCACACAAAAATACTTATTTTCACTTCAAGAGATATACTTACCTCCCTAACACTCTATGATATTTCTTAAATATCGACCTTCACTCAATGACCCTAGATTAAAAAAGATAGGTGCCCTTAATGGGCATGTAGACAGGTGACAGTCAGCCGGATGCCGGCCCCACCCTCGCGCATGCGCAGACTGTCACAGCCTCTTTCTTGACTATTGGCCTATACCACATGCTTGTGTTTTGATATCCACTTGCTGAGTTTTGCTCAATATTCTTTCTAAAGTTGTTCTAGAGTAATTAAAATCATGTCTGATAAGTTCAATTCGCCTGAGGCCACGCCAGGACCAGGTTATCAGGTGAACTCTAGTACAATTATGTTTTAATTACGTCTTAATTACGCTGTGTCACCTATTTCCGTGATGTGGTATAGATGTTGTGGGCGCTCAGAAAACTGGTAACTTTATTGTCTGGCGCCATTTAATGCTAATGTCTCTATGATTGTGACCACAGATTTCTGTAAGGAGGTTTGTTCACATCTAAAGAGGTTTGTCTCCACTATTTCCCTATAAATGTTAGGGAAAAAGACTGCCCAGAATGATATAGGCTCCCATAAGAGAGAGCTTGTCGTTCTTCCCCCTGGTCCCACCATTCACTTTTAATAAATAAGTGAGTGGTGATAAAGAGTGGTTGTCTGGTGGAGCTCCCAAGAGCTGGACATGGTGGTGTGCCTTTGCTAAAGACTATGTATGCTTTATGGCACATTCAAATATTTATAATTATTTGCTGCCAATACGTTTTCAGTCATACTGTTTATCTGTATCATTATAAAAGCATGAGCTATTACTGTGTTCACATTACTGTTTAGTGTGCTCATGTATTCAAACAATTCGTCTTACACCTGGATGTTGTTCGTCTGTTTTCTTTTTTGAAAATTAGGACGTCATATTTCACATCATGAGAACATACTTACCTCCCTAACACTCTTGATATACTAGTGTATCGGCTCTAAATTCAATAATATTCAGAATTATAAAAAGTGATGTGCCCCTAATGGGCAGGTGGAAGTACACAGTTATGCACATGACAGACCCCACCCACTGCGCATGCGCATACCGGTACTTCCGTTTTCTAATATATTGGCTGAAAGGAACTTGTGAAAAATCTTCACAGGCTCTTTTTCGAGAATTTTCTCTATTTAAATCATCCTATTCCATCATGGCTGATGCTAAAGTGTTGGAGGAGTCCTCGTCATCTGCTAAGGTGATATTGTTCCATATATTTATCTAAGACTTGTAACTTTTATTTGTTACCAGTTTTCGTCGCGGCCGTTTCGGCGGTACTGCGTTTTCAGGCGCTGGGAATCCTTGTTAAATTTTTTCCCAGCGCCTAGGGCTATTAATCTCTTGTGCTTTGTGCTTACAGGCTCGACTTATGTATGAATAAGGATTCCTGTTCTTCTCTCAAAGGTTGTTCACATCTCTTTTTTGACTTATCATCGTGATATGTCTAAGGGTTGGAGATATATTAAATTAATAAAGGAAATATCTCCTTCCTTTTGTCCCATCCCCCTCATCAGTTCTTCTGGAAGAGGAGTCTCGGCGGATGGATGGACGTGTTCTGCACAAGAGGATGGGTGCCTGTGCTCAGGCTAAGAGAGTTTATTAATTATGGCACATAATTATTTGAAAATAATCACAATTTTCTGCTGCCTTTTGTTATTGCACTGTATTCTTTCTTGTGTGTGAATGGGTTCTCGAATATATGTAATTTGATATTATATTATTCGGAAGGTATGAATGTTTTTAATATCTAGATATTTCTTGCATTCTTTTCTGACGTCCCCTCTCCTTAAAGGAGCTTTTGCATTGAGGTTTGATGTCATAATCAACCAGAGTTTTTTCTCTTTCCTTGATGTCATAATTTTAGTTTAGCGAAGTCTGTGATGGTTTTATCACCTTTTATTATGATGGTGAAGAGATATCTAGATAGTCTTTCTTAATTTGGGATCCTGGTTGTGATTGGTTTTTATTAACTAGAGAAGTCAGCTGTCCCATCATGGTTGTCTGTAATAAAAGTGGATGTCTGTTCTTGTTTTGTACTAATAGTCAATTAACAAGGTTTTGCAAACTATAATACTCATTGTCTTCGTATCCCTTCCCTTTCAGAAGTCATGTCCATCTTGTCTGAAGCCTATGAAGGCTAGATTCTTCCCCCACCCTTGCCATCTGTGTTCAGCTTGTAGGCTAACTAACAAATGTGTCATTTGTAAAGAGGGGATGGGGGGGGGGGGAGGATCTAACCTCTGAATTCTTCTGTTCGCAGGCTAAGCTGATGGCTGAGGAGGGCAAGAAGACTAAGAAGGATGGTAAGAATAAGGCCTCTAAGAAGGGTGAGCTTGAAGCCTTCAAGGTTGAGTTAGTGAGTGAGATGCGCAGGACTTTGAAAGACCTGATGCCTGACATGCTTCGCGTCTTGTTGCCTGGCACAGGTGTTTCAACTTCCTGCGCGTTGACCTCAGTGCAGGTAGCCCCCGTCCCTGGATCATGCCCTACTAGCTCGGACAAAGTGTTTAGTGATCCAGGGGCGGCCGTCGTTGGACCCAGGCTTGATGTTCGCAGCGCCTGGTGTTCCAGCGGCGTGAGCAGCATCAGGCTGGACCCGACCAGCGGGCCTGACCACGATCACTCGCGGAGTAACCTCATCATCTGCTTTCGAGCATTCTCCTGGTCAGTCTGGGTTAGTTTTCCTTACTAATCCAGAGTCTAACTTTCCTGACCAGGAAGATGATGAAGACTACCTGCTCGGTCCACAGGATGAGCATGAAGACATGGATGTGAGCATCTACACCCCTCGCATGGGGAGCGCGACCGCTCGCACCTATGGCACTGTTCCCTCGGGAGCAGGTTTCATGATTCAGCCTGTGGGCCGGTTCGGAGCAGACGGCCGCCCGTATAAGATTCCACGCTTAGACGTGGAATCTCATACGGACGTTCCGGGCCGTGCTGGTGTGCATGAACCGACACACAAGTGCGGCCTTGGTGCCTGGTCAGTCTATGGAGAATGTTATGCCAGCCCTCGCGGGCCCGTATACATTCCATGGGCAGCCAGGTTTGTTTATAGCCTCCTCCTCGGCCTTACCTGCGAATGCCATTGAATATGACGACAATTCGCAGGTAGCACGGGTGAAGACTGGTCAGAAGCATGTGCGTGGCTCCTCGCTGTCAGACCAGAGTTCTCCGTGGACAAGATGGCCACCGGTAACCCTCGGGCATGGTTACAGGCAAAGCCGGTGGCCAGCACGACTCTGTCTCTGCCGTATGCTGAACATATCTTAGATATGTTCTCGGCGGCAGAGGAGTCGATCAGACCGTAAGGTCGCCTCACGAAGGCCCCATGCGAGGTTGCTAGATGATGTTGAGTTACTGCTAGTCAGTATGCTCGATATGGCCTAGCGCCCAGACCGAGCGCGGACGACCGCGCCGCTCTGGGGAAAGATACGCGGCCGGGTTCCCGTGCTGACACGGGAACGTTGTGCTCGGGCGCTATGCGCTCGGCTAATGCCGCTTTGCTCGACACCGAGGAGAGTTCACGAGCAGCGATTAGTGCGCTGTCTCATGTCTCAGCTGCTATCTGGGGTTGTAGCAGCTTCGGTGCAACAACAGCCTAGTCCTGTGACAGTCCAGCGAGCCATCCAGGATGGCATCAACCTGGCGTTGGACTGTCTGACTAGATCAGTCACAAAGTCGCTGAGAATGAGGGGCACTTTTGCGTTGGACAATTTGTGCCCGTCTCAGGAGCTCAAGGCAACAAGCGCCAATGGCGGGCCCTGGTCTCTTTGGAGGTGAAGGTTGTCGGCACCTCCAAGAGACAGTGACTTTGGTGAACAACCAGAGGGCGCTGCGCACACAGTTTGAAGTGCTGCGCAGGGAACACGTGCATGTTCAGCCCTCGGCTGCTCGACAGCAGTACGCTCGTGGCGGTGCTGGCATTGTCAGAGGCCAGCAGGCCGGCAGGGTTCAGAGACCGCGTCGGCCGCACCAGCAGCAGCGTGCTGTTGTACATCAGCCAGCACCCCAAGCGCAGCCAGCCAGACAGCAGCCCGCGCACCGTGGTGCGCGAGGAGCGGTGCGTGGTAACCGGGCCTGATGGGCAAAATTTTTTTCCGGTTACCACAAGTACCACTCGGGTGCTGTCACTCGTACCAGAGACACTCCCACTTCTCAAATTTATGGGCACCCCATCAACCCTAGGTGCACCAGTGGGAGGTCGTTTGACTTGCCACATTCAGACGTGAGAGCGGTTAATTCAGGACCGCTTAGTCTTGCAATGGCTTTCGCACGGATACAGTCCAGAATGGATGAGGTCCGCCGTTGCATCTGTCTCTGGTACCGGTCTGGACTCAAATTCCAAGAGATCCAGACAAGCGGTTGTTCATAGAAGAGGAGATAGAATCTCTAATTCTAAAGGAAGCAATTCAACCGGCACAAGATTGCCCGGGCTTCTATTCAACCGTGTTTCTTGTGGCAAAGAACACTAGGGGTGGAGACCAATTCTCAACCTCAAACCTCTAAACAAGTTTATAGACACACAGAGTTTCAAAATGGAAACAGTAAGATCGGTGTTGTTGGGGTTAGAGAAGGGGATGTGGACAGCATCAATAGATCTCAAGGATGCTTATTTCCACATTCCAATTGCAAGGAGTTTTCGTCGGTTCCAGAGATTTGCTTTTCAGGGACGCCAATCAGAATTTAAGGTTCTTCCATTTGGCATCTCGACGGCTCCAAGGGTCTTCACTCGAGTGGTACTTGCTATCACGGCATACCTCCGCAGGAGAAATATAGCTGTTCACACTTACATAGACGATTGGTTTCTGAAAGTACACAACCCAGAAAGCTTGACAGCAAATCTGGAGATAGTTTTGAAAACACAGATTTAGGCTGGATAATCAACTTTCAGAATTCAGGGCTGACTCCATCCCAGAAGTTTGTTTACCTGGGTATGTTCTTCGATCTGGGGATAGGATATGTTTATCCATCCCAGGAGAGAGTGGAAAATCTCCTCGTGCATTCAGTTGGTTTGCAACAGTCGTTATATTCTAGCACGAGTCTATCTGAGAATGTTAGGTCTGATGGTTTCAATGGAACCAGTCATTCCTCAGGCAGCCTTACGCAGGCAGCCGATTCAATTGTTTCTCATGGCTCAGTGGACGCAGAGTTCAGGATCACTGGACTCGCGCATTCAAGTGTTGGACCCTCTCATTCATCACCTTCATTGGTGGATGGAGAGGAAATCTGGCGGGGTCATGCTGACCCCTCCCCACCCTCAAGTAACGATGTTTATGGATGCATTGATGGAGGGATGGGAAGCTTGCCTGGAAGAAGCCACTATATCAGGGCTTTGGAATCTGGAACAGTCAAAGGAACATATCAACATGCTAGAATAGCGGGCTGTAATTCTAGGCCTGGAACACTTCTTAAAAGAAGTGGAGGGAAAATATGTTATGATACGTTCAGACAACTCTACAGTAGTGAGTTACATAAATTGCCAGGGCGGAACGAAGTCACCCAGTCTCTGCATGATGACATGGAAGCTGCTTTGCTGGTGCATGGATCATATGATCACCTTGAAAGCAGTTCATATTCCGGGAAGGCTGAATCTGTTAGCAGACTCATTGAGCCGAAGGATGAGCATTCTGCCTGCGGAATGGCAACTAAATCAATGTGTGGCGGATCACCTGTTCAATCATTGGGGAAAGCCCAACATAGATTTGTTCGCAATGAAGAAGAATGCGAAGATGACGACGTACGTTTCTCCGATTCCAGATCCAAGCGCTATCGCAATAAGTGCACTAGCTATCAGTTGGAAGGGAATGTATGCATACGCATACCCTCCAACAATCCTGATTCCAAGGATTCTTCAGGGTGCTGATCGCCCCGATTTGGACAAGCCGATCATGGTTTACGGATCTGCTGGACCTTCTGGTTTGCAATCCGGTTCCTCTGCCTCTGATGGGCAGTATTATCTTCCAGGGCAAGACCCTTCGCGACAATCCATCAATGTTTCACTTGACTGCATGGATGTTGTAAAAAAATCCGCGATTAAGGAGGGCTTTTCTGAGCAAGCAGCCAATTTCATGGCCAGAGCCAGAAGGGGGTTAACCTCCAGAGCATATAATTATAAAATCAACAGATTTGCAGAATGGTGCTTGCCAAAGAGGGAAGTGATGAAATAAGTGTTTTAAATACTCTTATTAAAGGTATGGGCAATCTCAGACCGAGAAATCCTCCACTGACACCGTCATGGAGTCTTTCTCTGGTTCTTCAAGTTTTGAGTGATAAACCTTTTGAACCACTTAGTGCTATATCTGTAAAATTATTGACACTTAAAACTGTATTTTTAGTTGCGGCAGCATCAGCCAAACGCAGGAGTGAAATTCATGCCTTGTCTGCTGAGCCTGACCATTATATAGTTACAGGTGAAGGTCTTAAGCTTCTACCAAGATTGAATTTCTTGACTAAGAATCAATCTTTAAAATATCCGGGTCATCCTATTATTTTACCTGCCTTAACCAGATATGATCCTGGTGCTAAAGCATGGCGTCCTGTCCGTGCTTTAAATAGGTACAAGAGAAGAACTCGGGTTTGGCAGACGGACCCATGTTCCCTATGGTTGTCATATATTAAACCCGATGGTAGGGCGTCAAGAGACACTATTTCCAGATGGATAGTAGAATGTGTTCAATTCTGTCATAAGACAGCCACTGGAATTCAAGTGGATAGAGCCCAGGCTCATAGTGTCCGTGGTGTGGTAACTTCCACGGCATGATTTAATGGTGTTTCTATTGAAGACATTATGTCAGTAGCCCAGTGGCACTGTGAATCAAGTTTTACCGACCATTACCTTCGTGACACTTCTAACCCACTCGCCGTCTCAGTCCTCAAAAAATAAATAATGTAGAGGTATATATTTCTAATTTACAAATATCAGATTTGTTGGTAGTTGGTACTATTAGCTGGTACAGTTCTCTTCATCCGGTGGGAGAAGAGATGAGTGCCGCGCCCAAGACATCAGAGGTCAGTATATGTGACCATTTTGTTTTTTGTCTTGGTGATGGTGTCAAATTTTTAATTTTTAATATGGTGATGGTTAATGTCTCTTAATTGTGGTTGTTTCAGAGAATTATTTTGAAAATGAAGCAATTCTTCTTTTTCCAATGTCTAGTAATACTTTTCATCAAGTATTAGAGAATGTGCTAGTCATTTAGAGCAGCATTTTTTCCTAACCTTCCTCAGAAAGAGGCTGGTTCAGCGCTTTTGCTTTTTGGTCAATCT
Source organism: Chaetoderma sp. LZ-2023a (assembly GCA_034401795.1). Classification (NCBI taxonomy): domain Eukaryota; kingdom Metazoa; phylum Mollusca; class Caudofoveata; order Chaetodermatida; family Chaetodermatidae; genus Chaetoderma; species Chaetoderma sp. LZ-2023a. The sequence continues at coordinate 146,762,517 of CM067359.1, forward strand.
CTCTTCATCGGTCGATTATCCGATGCAAAATTCTATTCCTGGTTATGTTTCAGATACAATTTCAGATGTTTTAAATCTCTTGAAAATTCAAAGAGCTAGTCTCTTCGAGGGTGTGCTGGTTTTCAAGACCTTGCCTTCCTCCCGCCAAATTGACTCAAATTCTGGCTTTTATCAAGAGTGATAGGGAGGTAAGTATCTTCTCATGATGTGAAATAAGAAAATTTACCAAATTTCTTTTTCACGAGTGAGATGACATACTTACCTCCCTAACTGGATCCCGGCCTCTCCACGCCACGGAGGTCTGGTCCTTTGGTTATTTGAATAGTTGCTTCTATGTCAGCCAATATTTTGTGACGGAAGTACCAGTATGCGCATGCGCAGTAGGTGGGGTCTGGCATGACTTGTGTACATCCACCTGCCCATTAGGGGCACCTAACGTTTTATAATTCTGAATAATATTGAATTTAGAGCCGATATACTAGTATATCAAGAGTGTTAGGGAGGTAAGTATGTCATCTCACTCGTGAAAAAGAAATTTGGTAAATTTTCTTATTATAGGCCTATAGGTGATTTTCTTTCTCCTTTATGAGTTATTTAAGTTATTAGCTCACCTGGCCTGAAAGGCCAAGTGAGCTTATGTCATGCCAATCGTCCATCGTCCGTCTGTCAACTTTTCCTTTAAACGACTTCTCAAGAACCGCTTGTCCAATTTCAATTATATTTGGCAGGAAGCATCCTTAGGGCATAGGGATCCAAATTTGTTCAAATGTCGTCCGTCTGTCAACTTTTCCTTTAAACGACTTCTCAAGAACCGCTTGTCCAATTTCAATTATATTTGGCAGGAAGCATCCTTAGGGCATAGGGATCCAAATTTGTTCAAATGGAGCCGATCGGCCAATTAGGCCGGTGGCCATCTTGGATTTTGGCAGATTTTTAGAAACATCTTTAAAAATCTCCGAAACCGCTTGAGGGATTGAAGGAAAACTCATGAAATATAATATAGGCAAGAGCTCAACCAAATTTGTTCAAGGGAACTTAGTTGACTTAGTTTTAGCGAAAATAACTCCTCCAGAACCGCTGAAGGGATCAGGCTGAAATTTGGCAGATATGATTAGGAACTAAGGGCCAGTAAAGTTTGTTCAAGAGAAGTTGATCCGTCAAAAGACATGGCTGTCATGGGCCAATCAAAATACCGTATTCCACTTAATAATAGAAGCCCACCCCCTAGCTCCAATGATTTCTCAGCAGTTTCAAAACGGCAAAACTCTGTATTAGAAGCCCACCCCCTAACTCAGCAGACTGTATCGGAAAATTTTTCTGAAGAGCAAATTTGTAAGAATAGCGTGTATAATAATAACAATCGTGTCACAGGGTGTGTCTACTTCAGACCGATCTCTGCCCTGATACATTCCCGGCCCCTCTAGAAGTCAATACAGGCCTCGGATTTGTAAATTTCAACCACCTATTAGATTAATACTAGTGGTAGGCCACGTATGTTCAAGATATAATAAAGTTTATTCCACACTTTTGTAGTCAAAATGCGCGTAAAACAGTCTTAGCGTGATTAAATACCTTCCTTATAAATATATTTTAAAACCAAATTTTTGAACCAAACAACAAGCACGGGAGAAAATGTGCATCAATTTTGTAACGCCGATCAACATTAAATGATCCAAATTGAATTATTGCGAACGACAATATAGCCGGCTTCCTAAGTTGGCGAGCCAGCGGTTCTTGAGATGGGAGGCATCATGTTCTCACGAGATATTATACGCTAACAGGAGTTTATCAAACTAGTACCAGTTTTTTAAGATCAGGATAATACTCAGTTCCTATCGCGCAATGATAATATATAGATATTCCCGAGTTCCGAGTCCCAGATTCCAGAATATTTATATCCGAGTACTCACTCTAAAATAAACTCTTCAATTGGAGGCGAATCACGTGATTTGTATTTTTTCGCGACGCCATTTTATATCAAATTGTGGATTAATTTTGATGTAATAAATGAGCTTTATTAAAGGATACGCAATATTTAGGCGCTCAAATCAAATAATTTCACTTCCCCGGTGATATTTTGAGGTATACATTAAACGTAGGCGGTGGGAATTTTTACTGGAGGAAATACATTGAATTACCATGGTATCAATTTTAGAAAACTTTTGGGAAAACTGTACTATACGTCCACCCCCTTTTTCAGAGATGTTTGGTTGGAAATTGAACACCTCTTGTCCTAATAGAAGCCTAGGCTACTATTAAGCGAAATACGGTATAGCATGTTTGGCGGCCATATTGGAATTTTTTATTTAATGGATTTTGAGGCCGAAATTGGTTTTATATAGTTTTTAGCTCACCTGGCCTGAAAGGCCAAGTGAGCTTATGTCGTGGTGACCGTCCATCCGTCGTCCGTCCGTCAACTTTTCCTTTAAACGACTTCTTCTCAAGAACAGCTGGGCCAATTTCAATTATATTTAGCAGGAAGTATCCTTAGGGAATAGAGATTCAAGTTTGTTCAAACGAACCCGATCGGCCAATTTGGCTGGCGACCAGCTTGGATTTCGGCCGATTTTTAGAGATGTCTTTAAAAATATTCTCCCAAACCATTTGAGGGATCAATTCAAAACTCACGAAATATGATCTAGGGTAAGCGCTGAGTTTGTTCAAGGGAACTTGATTGACCAAATGGTTCAACGGTCATCTTAGATGACCTAGTTTTCACAAAAACGACTTCTTCCCCAGAACCGCTGAAGCGATCAGGCCGAAATTTGTGATATATAATTAATGACTAAGGGCGATTAATGTTTGTTCAAGAGAAGTTGATTCATAAAAAAATATGGCCACCAATCAAAATATAGTGTGTTTGGCAGCCATATTGAATTTTTTTATTTGATGGATTTTGAGGCCGAAATTCGTCTTATATGGGGTTTTTTTTGGATTCTGATCTCAAATTTGCAATTTTCGAAACTGTCGGATAAACGTTTTGGCAGCCATCTTGGATCATTTTCCCGTCAAAAGCAAAGGGAAAATTAAAATGTCTTCTCGAGAACTACTGGCCCGATTTGAATTATATTTGACAGGAATCATCCTTATGGGATAAAGATTTCATTTTGTTCAATCGAAGCCAATCGGCCAATTTGGCCGGTGGCCATCTTGGATTTCGACCGATTTTTAGAAAGGTCTAAAAATCTCATTCTCCGAAACGGCTTGGGGAATCAATTCAAAACTTATGAAACCTCATCTAGACAAAGAGGTAAGCCAAGTTTGTTTAAGACAATTTTGATTGACCGAAAACGACTTCTCCAGAACCGCTAAATGGATCAGGCCAAAATTTGGGAGGTACGTTTAGGGACTAAGGGCCATTAAAGTTTGTTCAAGGGAAGTTACTCCGTCAAAAAACATGGCCGCCGTGGGCCAATCAAAATGTAGCGTGTTTGACAGACATATTGGATTTTTTTATTTGATGGATTTTGAGGCCAAAATTGGTTCTAGGTATGTTTTTGGGTATTTTGAGCTCAAATTTGCAATTTTCGAATCTGTCAGATAAACGTTTCTCACCAAAAGCTCCCATACTAAAGCAATGGGAAATTAAAAATATCTTCTCGAGAACTACTGGGACGATTTCAATTATATTTGGTAGGAAGCATCCTTAGGGCAAGAGGATCCAAGTTTGTTCAAATGAACCCGATCGGCTAATTTGCGCAGGCGTTTTGGATTTCGGCCAATTTCTGGAAATGTCTAAAAATCTTCTCCGAAACCACTTGGGGAACCTTCATCTAGGCCAAGAGGTAAGCCAAGTTTGTCAAGAGGACTTGATTGACCAAATGGTTCGGCGACCATCTTGGATGAGCTAGTTTTCACGAAAATGACTCCTCCAGAACCGCTGAATGGATCAGGCCGAAATTTGGGCAATTTTTTTCCATGGAATTACTCCCGCAGGGATAGCTTTCACGGCTCAAAGGTGGCCCGGTTTGGAGCGGATGACTACTATTTCTGTATACCTCGGCTTGCCGAGGATATGACGGCGGCTGGTCCAGGCCAATATGTGGTTGATAACACCCTGCATGTTTCCATGGCACCGGCTCCTGGCTTTTCAGCCGTGGCACAAGACATGCCTGCTCTCTCTCTCAGGCCCGCATGTTTTCCACCGCCGGCCAGCAGTATCCACGTCTCCAGCCACGTTTACACCTGCGAGTGCATTAGAGGATGACGAAGGCCTGCGTCTTGTCGAGCACTCACAGGTGGCCACATAGGAGGACTGGTCTAACGCGTGCCAATGGCTGCTAAGCGTTAGGCCAGAGCTGTGTAGAACAGTCGGCAAGCCAGCGGGACCAGCACCTGTGGTTGGCGGGAAAGCTGGCAGTTACCGCCATGCCATCTTTGCCGTTAGCAGAACATATAGTGGATATGTGTGCAGCAGCAGGAGAGACGTCCATTAAGCCTATTAATGGATATCTTGCGAAGCCCCCCCCCCCCCCCCCCCGCGCGCGAGAGGTGGCGAGGCGGTGCCGCATTGTTGCTGGCCAATACCAGAAATACAGTACAGTGCCAAATTGAGTGCTGATGATCGTGCAGCACTTGGCGAGGACGCGCGGCCAAGCTCCCCTTCTGACACGGGAGCGCTGTGCTCGAGCGGCCTGCGCTCAGCAAACACTGCATTGCGCGCTCTCGCATATCTCACAGCGGTTACAGGGTGTAGTAACAGCGTCTGCATCACGCCAAGAAAGCCCTGTCTCAGTAGCCATCCAGGATGGTATTAACCTGTTTTTGGACTGTATGACTAGGGCAGTGACTAGAAGTGTCAGGCCGAGACGCACATTTGCACTAGATAATTTGTGTCCGTCTCGGGATCTGTACACCAGGCTGGTGCGGACGCCTATGTTAGGTCCTGGTCTCTTTGGGGGTAAGAGATGTCGACGCCTCCAGGAGACAGTCACTCTAGTCAATAATCAGAGGGTGCTACGCGAACAATTTGAGGTGCTTCGTAGGGAACACGTTCGCGCAGCGCCCCCTGCGTACCGTCCACAGCCGGCCCATGGTGGCGCTGGTCAAGTCAGAGGCCAGCCACCGGTGCAGCATAGGCCACGGCCACGCCTGCAGTGGGGGTTGGGAGGGGGGGGGGGGGTGTGTGTGTGTGTGTAGACTCCTCATGCGCAGCCACCCAACCAGGCAGTCACCCGCGCATCGAGGTGTGTGAGGAGCGGGCTGTGGTGTGGGCGGCGCAAGCTGTGGTACGCGAGGATCTGGTCGTGGTAATCGTGCCTAATGGGCTGATTTCCACAAGAGCCACACCAATGCTAGAACCAGTCCCACTCTCGCACTGCTTATGTCTACCTCTCTCCCTAGGTGGACCCGTGGGAGGTCGATTGACCTTTCAAAAGCTGGAGTGGGAGTGGTTAACCCAGGACCGCTTAGTCTTGTGATGGCTTTCAGCCGGGGTACCAGCCCGACTGGGCGATAGGCCCACCATCGCACCTGTCTCTGGTTCCGATCTGGACTCAAATTCCAAGAGATCCAGATCTATGGTTGTGTATAGAGGAAGCGATAAATTCCCTCGTACAAAACGGAGCAATTGAACCGGCGCAAAATTGGCCGGGCTTCTATTCAACCATGTTTCTAGTGACAAAGAACACTGGAGGGTGGAGACCAATTCTCAACCTCAAGCCATTGAACAAGTTCATAGACACACAGAGTTTCAAAATGGAAACAGTCAAGATGGTGTTGGCGGGGTTGGAGATGGGAATGTGGACAGCATCCATAGATCTGAAGGATGCTTATTTTCACATTCCAATTGCGAAGAGTTTGTCAGTACCTGAGATTCGCATTCCAGGGCTGACAGTGGGAATTCAAAGTTTTACCACTCAGAATTTCCATGGCTCCTCGGGTCTTCACCAGGGTGTTTTTTGCAATAACAGCATACCTCCACGGGAGAAGCAAAGCAGTCCACACTTACATAGATGATTGGGTGTTAAAAGCACACAATCGCGAGTCTTGCAGCAAATCTGGAGATAGTTTTGAAAACTCTCACAGACTTAGGCTGGATAATAAACTTTCAGAAATCAGAGCTGACTCCATCCCAGAAGTTTGTTTGCCTGGGAATGTTCTTCAATCTAGAGATAGGGTATGTTTATCCTACTCAGGAGAGAGTAGAAATACTCATCTCAGTAATACAGTCAGTGTGCAACAGTCGTCATGTACTGGCACAGGTTTACTTGAGAATGCTGGGGTTGATGGGTTCTCTGGAACCAGTTATGCCACAGGCGGCCTTGTGCAGGCGGCCTATCCAGTTATTTCTCATGACACAGTGAACCCAGAGGACACGTTTCCTAGATTCAGAGGTGTCAATGTTGGAACCTCTTATTCACCACCTTCAATGGTGGATGAAGAAAGAAAGTCTCCTGACGGGTGTGATGCTCACCCCACCCTACCCTCAAATAACGATGTATACAGATGCTCAATGGGGGGGGGGGGGGGGTCTTGCCTGGAAGAAGCCACAGTATCAGGGCTTTGGAAACTGGATCAGTCACAGGAACATATAAATCTACTGGAATTATGAGCAGTAGTTCTGGGCCTTGAACATTTCTTAAAGAAAGTTCAGGGCAAGATTGTTCTGGTTCGATCAGACAACTCAACAGTAGTGACTTACATAAACCGCCAGGGTGGAACGAAGTCGCCCAGTCTCTGTATGATGACTTGGAAACTGCTTTGCTGGTGTCTAGATCATATGATCACCTTGAAGGCAGTTCACATTCCGGGAAGGCTAAATCTGTTAGCAGACGCATTGAGCCGAAGGATAGTGTTTTGCCTATGGAATGGCAAGTAAATCAATGTGTGGTGGATCGTCTGTTCGACCACTGGGGGAAACCCAACAGATTTGTTTGCAACAAACAAGAATGCGAAGATGACAACGTATGTCTCCGATTCCAAATCCGAGCACTATCACAATAGATGCGCTAGCTATCAGCTGTGAGGGAATGTATGCATACGCATTTCCACCAGCAATCCTGATTCCAAAAGTTCTCCAGAAATCAGGCAGCAGAAATGCCAAGTGCTTCTGATCACCCCAAATTGGCCACGCCGATCATGGTATACGGATCTGCTGGACCTTCTGATCTGCAATCCTGTTCTTCTGCCTCAGATGGATAACATAATCTTCCAGGGCAAGGTCTTGCACAACAACCCGTCAATGTTCCAATTGACTGCGTGGATGTTGTCAGGGAATCAGAAGTTAAGGATTGTGACTGAGCAAGCAGTCATGTTTCTGGCAAGAGCTAGAAGTAGGTCGACCTCCAGAGCATATAATTATAAAACCAACAGATCTGCTGAATGGTGCTCAAAAAGATGTATTAATGCAATAGATGCATCTATTCAGATAGTAGCCAATTTCCTCTGTCACCTTTTTAATGCCTATAGCCTCAAGTCTGACTATTGCTGGCTATAAGTCAGCTTTAATGTCAGTTATCCCTTGCTTGGCTAATAGGGGAAGTGATGAAGTATGTAATCTAAATACTTTAATCAACGGCATGGGTAATCTAAGACCAACGAATCCTCCAGTGATTCCGTCTTGGAGTTTATCGTTAGTACTTCAAGTATTAGCGAATAAACCCTTTGAACCACTAAGCTCCATTTCCATGAAAATGTTGACTCTTAAAACAGTTTTTATACGCCCGCGCAAAGCAGGGTCGTATTGTGTGATGGCGCTCGCTGTCTGTCCATCCGTCTGATTCTTGTCCGGAGCAGATCTCGAACAGTTTTGAACCTACTCTCACAAATCTTTTTCAGCAGATATATTACCTATAGACGAAGTGTCATGATTTCGATTCGGCAAAATCCTCCCATATTCGCTAGAGTTATCTCACTTGAAAGCTTAAAATTCATCAAAATTTGTCCAGGACAGATCTCGAAAAGTTTTGAACCTACTGTCACAATTTCTTTTCAGCAGATATATTACCTATAGCCAAAGTGTCATGTTTTCGATTCGGCAAAATTCATATTCGCTAGAATTATCTCCCTTGAAAGCTTAAAATTTGTCAAGATTTTCTTGTCCGGGACAGATCTTGAAGAGTTTTGAACCTACACTCACAATTTTTTTTCCAGAAGATGTGTTATGTATACGCGAAGTGTCATGATTTCGGTTCGGCAAGATCTGCCCATATTTGCCAGAGTTATCTCCCTTGAAAGATTAAAATTCATCAAAATTGTCTTGTCCAGGCCAAATCTCGAAGAGTTTTGAACCCACACTCACAATTTTTTTTCCAAAAGATGTGGTACGTATAGCCGAAGTGTCATGATTTGGTTTTGGCATGATCCGCCCATATTCGCGGGAGTCATGATTTCATTTCTTCCTTGAATGATTAAAATTCATCCAAATTTATTTTCCCTGGCCAGATCTCGAAGGGTTTTGAACCTACACTCGCAATTTTTTTCCGGCAGATGTCTTAGGTATAGACGAAGTCTCATGATTTCCTTTCGAAAAAATCCTCCTATATTCGTGAGAGTTATCTCCCTTGAAAGATTAAAATTCATCAAAATCTTCTTGTCCGGGCCAGATCTTGAAGACTTGAACCTATACATTTACAATTTTTTTTTCAGCAGATGTGTTAGGTATAGACGAAGTGTCATGATTTCCTTTCGGCAAAATCCCCCATAATTGCCAGAGTTATCTCCCTTGAAATACAAACTTTGTCAAAGTTTTCTTGTTTTCATTGGATCTAATATGGATAGATGAAGGGCAAAATCTGCCCATATTTGCCAAAGTTATTTGTCTTGGAAGATTAAAATTTGTCAACATCTTCTAGTCCGAGCCATATCTCAAAGAGTTTTGAACAGACACTCACAATTTTTTTCAGCAGATGTGTTATGGAAAGACGAAGTGTCATGAGTTTGTTTCAGCAAAATCCGCCCATATTTTCCCGAGTTAACTCACTTGAAAAGCTAAAATTTGTCAAAATTTTCTTGTCCGGTCCAGATCTCAAAGAGTTTTGAACCTACACACTCAATTTTTTGTTCAGCAGATGTTTTAGAGATAGACAGTGTCATTTGTCAAAGACAAACTGTTCACATTTAGCATTCTTCAAACAAGGATGCCTACGGGCGTATGTTGAGTTTCACTAAAACTCTTGTTCTGATTGCTGCAGCTTCAGCCAGGCGAAGAAGTGAAATACATGCTTTGTCAGCGGAGCCAGACCGTTTTGTGGTTACAGGGGAAGGCCGCAGGCTTCTACCTAGAGTTAACTTTATGGCGAAAAACCAGTCTTTGAAATATCCTGGTCAGCCTATTGTTTTACCCGCTTTGATTAGGTTTAATCCTAATTCAAAGGCTTGGTGTCCAGTCTGTGCATTAACAGGTTATAAACAATGTACAGAGGAATGGCGGACAGACCCTAGTGCTTTATGGTTATCTTACATTGAATCCCATGGGAGAGCTAAAGATACCATTTCTAGGTGGATTGTGGAATGCATCCAGCATTGACACAAAGCCGCCACGGAAAAACAAGTTGACATGGCCAAGGCTCACAGTGTCCATGGCGTTGTGACATCCATGGCTCTGTTTAACGGATTGCCGGTGGATGACATTATGTCAGTAGCACAATGGCACTGTCAGTCTAGTTTTACAGATCATTACCTCCGTGACACGTCTAATCTGCTTGCCTTATCGATTTTACATAAACGTTAAACTATATATTTTTGTAAATATTGTACATAAGGCCGTTGACTCACACTCAGTGCAATTTAGTGGCGGAATCCCCGCTTTTCCATACTGTTCCTATCATCGCCAGCGGTGATTAAAGGGAATCTCGTCAAAATAGGTTAGTCCTATATTTGGTGATGGTTATTTTTTGTCACATTCTTTATTACTTACTGAAATGGTGATGGTTTTGTGTTCTTTGTGGTTCCATCTGAGAGTATGCGTACTTTAGCATGAGTACATAGAGAGCATACAGGACATTGAGGTCATCGCTCCCTCTTTAAAAGAGGGTGGAACGAATGTTAAACGGTCATTACTCTCAACATCGGTCGTGTTATCCGATGTCCAAATCATTTCCTGATTGTGGTTACATACGCAATTTCAGATGTTTTTTGTGCTCCAAAAGCAAAAGAGCTTGCTCTTCCAGGGATGAGCGGTCTTCTGACATTCGCCTCCCTCCCGCCGAATTCTCTTACAAATTCTGGCTATATCATTGAGTATCAGGGTGGTAAGTATACTCTTGATGTGAAATAAGCGAAATCACAGATTTATTTTTTCACGTGAGAGTTGATACTTACCACCCTGATATGATCCCGGCCTCTCAGCACATCAGAGGTACGGTCTTTCGGCGTTTTATGTTGCATTTATGTCAGCCAATATTTTGGAATAGAATGAGACAGCCCCGCGCATGCGCGAGTTTGGGCCACACATCCGCTGGACTGTCAGTTGAATAACCTGCCCAGTGGGGGTAGTTTCTTTTTACTTCTGAGTATTATTGAAGCTAGGTCGATATTTAGAAAATGTCAGAGTATCAGGGTGGTAAGTATCAACTCTCTTGTGAAAAAAGACATCCGTGATTTCGTTTATTTCACAAAGACTTGATACATAAATGAGCATTCATTCTTATCTCATCTCACCTTATCGCTTTGTTGTCATAAATATGCTTCGAAACTCACTAAGCATATTCAAAATAAGATTTAAAGTTAATTTATTATTTGAAAAATTGTTTGACGGTTTCCAGGGTTGACAATTCCCCAGGAAATACTAGTGTCATGGTGCTATTAGGCCAGGTATAGGAAATTCTGTGTGGAATTATATATTATTGAATTTAACCAGCATTTCCTAATTATGACCAGCTGAATCATATGAAATCAAGCGGGGCAATTCTAGGAATATAGTGGACAGAGGACAATAGCCCAATTAATAGCCAGTACAATTAAAGTGACCCAGCCTGCAGTGTGGACATAATAAATCACAGTATTCCAAGACATGTATATGCTGAACTGTTATATATATATATATATAATAACATACTTAAGAAAATACGTTTATAATCCAGTAACCATTTTCATTCTGAATCCCCACAAACATGATTTCACGACATTGGCATATTAAGAAACCTGCATTATTATTTTGGAAATGATTTGACTGAAAGTTGTTGCTGCCTCAAGCAGAAACAACTTTCACTTTGATTTTTTCAAAATAGTCATCAGGATTTTCTGATTTTGTCAGAGTAAAATATACTGTCAACACATACACAGAATGAGTGGTAACTATATTTATTTCATTGCATTGCATAAATCTGGTATTCACAAAAGTACTATTAGTAAACACTTGATTGTTTAAACAAATTATTAATGATTTTGGACATGTTCTGAATTTATTTCAAACATGTCTCTTGACTACCTGTCTGTTTACTTTAACGACCGTTAGCTATAAAATGTAAATGAATTTGTATATTTGATATGTAGAATGAGTGAGAGAAATAGTGAGAGACAGAGCTAGAGATAGAGAGATAGAATTAGATGAGAGATAGAATTATACAGTCATACAGATAGAAATAGAGATTCATAGACTTAGAGATAGTGTTCTACAGATAGATAATTAGTGTTTGTAACATTTACTATCACCAGTTGAACCTGAAGTAAAGTTTAGAATCATTAAACATTTAATATCAGTAATATGTGAAGAACGAGCTTGCTTATTGTTTATTAAAGTGTCTTCACTCGCCGTCTCATCCGGAAGTGTAGCAGAGCTATTTCCACCCAGCTAATCCCCCGTATTCAGAAATAGGTGGAAAATAGCCCTGTAACACTAGTATTTCCCTGGACAGCGGAAAATTCTGGGAAATACCGGGAAATATTCGGACATACGGTGGCAAGTTTATATATTTAATCTTATAGTTGTTTATCATGCTTAAGAAAGCTCTGCCAGACATTAATAAATATTAACTAGATTTATTACAGTATAGAATGAAATATGTTAAACTGTATTAACAGTGTCAAAACTGAACATCGACTGAAATACCATTACAATTTGGATGATGTATGACTGGATATTTGATAGTAGATCAGCTACAAGAGTAGATGCAATTTACCTTTGCAAAGTATCCATCCATCATCAGACCTCGTATGCCATCATAATCAGCTCAGCGCATGTATGATGACGTTACAATCATTACGTCACAAAGGGTTCCATATAGACTGTCAGCAAATCTCAAATACTCTGACATGGTGTATGAATTGTATGTCTCTGTAATTCTTTGCTATTTAAGAAACATGCTGTTAGGCAGCAACAGCACCCAGTCAGATTAGTTTCAAAATATTCAACAGCTTACCTGTGTAGTTTTTTGGAAATTGATGGTCATAGTGTTCAGAGATCGATCGATCCCAACATGAGTGGGGTGTGGGTGGAGCTAAGCTAGAGATGGGCGGGGCATAGCTAAAACCGGAAAGGTCCATTACCTGTCCAATAATAAAAGACTACTATGTACACAGGTTTTGACTACTGTCACAACATGTAACTTAAACTTACTCATGAGGGCTTTTCACACTGCTGTGTACTCGCTAACTCCTTAGCACTAAAGCCAGCCAAAAGTGGGTTATACATTGGTCTAGATAAATGTCCATTTGCAGGCCAAGAGAATATTTTTTGAAAATTTCCCACTGGAATGACTTGCTAGATAACCAGGCCAGCCATTCCAGTGGTAAACTTTAAAAAAAGTCTTCTCTTGATCTGCAAATGGACATAACATGGAGTAGTTACGGGGGTGGGGGTGGGAGCATGTCATTATCTCCAAGTGATAACTGATGGCTGAATACTTTTCAGCAATTACACTTTTTAGCTCGCGTTTACGAGTGGCGGCGGGCAATTTGCCCTTAGCTCAACATTTCTGTGTATATCTCATATTTGGTTGTTCATACTGGACCCAACTTCATTATATTGACATGGCATCACACATTGACTTTGGGGTCAAAAGGTCAAAGGTCACTGTGACAATGCTTTCAAGGATTTCTGTTTTCAAATTCTGGTCTGATTATATTTCTATTATGCACCTACTATTATGATATTTTGTTTTAATAGATCAAAATTCTGATGACCCCATGAGAGGACGAGGAAGCACTTCAGGTTCTGAGCACCGGTCAGGTGAATCACGTGCAGGATTACACCAGCATGATAAAGATGGACAACCAGGGTATCAGCAAGCTGGTAATCGACCACCAGGACATGGACACTCACGAGGACATGATCATACAGAACATAGCCAGACTGACTCATCCTCAGAGGAGTCATATGACACCCCAGAAGAAGATTTGCCAGGAAGTCCTATAGGGCAAAAGCGACAGTTGTCAGAAAGCACAGGTTTCACTCCTGATGCGAAAAGAAGGACCGTAGGCTTACAGATGGGTAAGCATTGGTATCATGTGAAATGTGAAGTTGTCCTCAGTTTTTGCAATCTTGAGTAGCATGTATCTGTTTGGTATACAATGTCTGTCTTTTTAATGATTTCTTCAAATTTGTTATAGTAGTCAAAGGCAAGGAATTTGAAAATTGATAACATAATCTTCACATTTGGATAGTGTTGGGAATTGGTACTATTTTTGTGATCGATGATTGGTTTTACATACTAACTGATGATCAATTAATAATCAATCATAACATTTTCTCATTTTTACCTATTCTGAAATTTTGAATGCAGTGATTATTGCATGTACATGGATACTTAACCGTAATAATTTAAGAAATAATCTGTTGAATATTTTGAAACTAATTTGTACGGTAACAACAACTTCCAATCAAATAAGTTTCAAAACATTAAACAGGTTATTGGTATGTTGGTTTTGACATTAGCATACTATTTCAGTGTTGTCAAGGTTAGTGTCTTAGACTATGGACTCATATGGAGCAATACTATGTTATATAGTGGTAAAAAAGACTATGGACTCATATGGAAATACTATGCTATATAGTGGTAAAAATGAAATTAAAATGGTATTGCCGAAAAAAAGAATCATCTGTAGTTTTAATATCGTAAATTTATAAGCAGTAAAAACCGATTTCTGAAGTCATCGATTTGTTGGTTGGACATGCAAATCAATCAATCATTGATCAAATCGGTTAATTGGAACAACACTACATTTGGATCTTACATTCCAATGTTTCGTACTAAAATTGTTTCATGTTCCTGGTACAATTATGGATCTTGCCGGTGAACAATTTACAAGCCGATTGGCTCTCTTGTTAGCCCACCTGGCCTGAAAGGCCAAGTGAGCTTATGTCGTGGCGCGCGTCCGTCGTCCGTCCGTCAACTTTTCCTTTAAACGACTTCTCAAGAACAGCCAATTTCAATTATATTTGGCAGGAAGCATCCTTAGGGCATAGGGATCCAAGTTTGTTCAAATGAAGCCAATTAGGCCGGTGGCCATCTTGGATTTTGGCCGATTTTTAGAAACATCTTTTAAAATCTTCTCCGAAACCGCTTGAGGGATTGAAGGAAACCTCATGAAATATGATCTAGGGCAAGAGCTCAATCAAATTTGTTCACGCAAACTTAATTGGTCAAATAGTTTGGCGGCCATCTTGGTTGACCTAGTTTTAGCGAAAATAACTTCTCCAGAACCACTGAAGAGATCAGGCCGAAAGTTGGCAGATATAATTAGGGACTACGGGTCAGTAAAGTTTGTTCAAGAGAAGTTGATCCGTCAAAAAACATGGTCGCCGTGGGCCAATCAAAATATAGCGTGTTTGGTGGCCATATTGGATCTTTTTATTTGATGGATTTTGATGCCGAAATTGGTTTTATATAGGTTTTTAACTATTCTGATCTCAAATTTGCAATTTTCGAATCTGTCGGATAAACGGTTTGGTGGCCATCTTGGATGATTTTCTCGCCAAAAGCTCCCATACTAAAGCAATGGGAAATTTAAAATATCTTCTCGAGAACTGCTGAGCCGATTTCAATTATATTTGGCATGAAGAATCCGTAAGGTATAGAGATTCAAGTTTGTTCAAACGAACCCGATCGGCCAATTTGGCTGGCGACCATCTTGGATTTCGGCCGATTTTTAGAAATGTCTTTAAAAATCTTCTCCTCCCAAACCATTTGAGGGATCAATTCAAAACTCACGAAATATGATCTAGGATAAGCGCTGAATCAAGTTTGTTCAAGGGAACTTGATTGACCAAATGGTTCAGCGGCCATCTTTGATGACATAGTTTTCACAAAAACAACTTCTTCCCCAGAATCGCAAAAGCGATCAGGCTGAAATTTGTGATATATAATTAGCAACTAAGGGCGATTAATGTTTGTTCAAGAGAAGTTGATTCGCCAAAAAACATGGTCGCAGTGGACCAATCAAAATATAGTGTTTGGCAGCCATATTGGATTTTTTATTTGATGGATTTTGAGGCCGAAATTCGTTTTATATAGGTTTTTTGGGTATTCTGATCTCAAATTTGCAATTTTCAAAACTGTGGGATAAACGGTTTGGCAGCCATCGTGGATCATTTTCCCGCCAAAAGCTCCCATACTAAAGCAATGGGAAATTTAAAATGTCTTGTTCTTGAGAACTACTGGCCCGATTTGAATTATATTTGACAGGAAGCATCCTTATGGGATAGATTTTTCTTTTTGCTCAAACGAAGCCGACCTGCCAATTTGGCCGGTGGCCATCTTGGATTTTTAGAAATGTCTTTAAAAATCTTGTTCTCTGAAACGGCTGGGGGAATCGATTCAAAACTTATGAAACCTCATCTAGGCAAAGAGGTAAGCCAAGTTTGTTCAAGACAACTTGATTGACCGAATGGTTCGGCAGCCCTCTTGGATGGCCTAGTTTTCCCGAAAATGACCTCCAGTACCGCTGAATGGATCAGACCAAAATTTGGGAGATATGATTAGGGACTAAGGGCCATTAAAGTTTCTTCAAGGGAAGTTGCTCCGTCAAATAACATGGCCACCATGGGCCTATCAAAATGTAACGTGTTGGGCGGACATATTGGATTTTTTTATTTGATGGATTTTGAGGCCAAAATTGGTTCTATATACGTTTTTGGGTATTTCTGAGCTCAAATTTGCAATTTTCTAAACTGTCGGATAAACTGTTTGGTGGTCATCTTGCATAATTTTCTCGTCAAAAGCTCCCATGCTAAAGCAATGGGAAATTTTAAATGTCTTCTCGATTTCAATTATATTTGGCAGGAAGCATCCTTAGGGCATAAGGATCCAAGTTTGTTCAAATGAACCCGATCGGCCAATTTTCCCAGTGGCCATTTTGGATTTCGGCCAATTTCAGGAAATGTCTTTAAAAATCTTCTCCGAAACCACTTGGGAAATCTTCATCTAGGCCAAGAGGTAAGCCAATTTTGTTCAAGAGGACTTGACCAAATGGTCGGCGACCATCTTGGATGACCTGGTTTTCACAGAAATTACTCCTCCAGAACCGCTGAGGGCATCGGGCCGAAATTTGTCCAAAGGAAGTTGGTCCATCAAAAAAACATGGGCGTCGTGAGCGAATCAAAATGTAGTGTGTTTGGCGACCATATTGCACTTGCAAAAATGTCCACAAACTCATTTAAAAGACTGCTAAACCACCCACCAACAATTTTGACAAAAATTGATGGTGCTCCAGGTGAGCGACACAGGCCCCTTGGGCCTCTTGTTAATTTGAATTTTTCCACCAGAGATTAATCATTACAACACTAACCAATATATTCTGGATTCCTTATGTAAGAAATATTGTGAGGAATAGTTTAAAACAAATTATTGAACTGTTGCTAATCTTTTTCAAAGAATTCAGCAGTTTGTCTGTAAGAATGCTTTATAATTAAGAAACCTGGTGAGAGAGATAAGATGGTTAAGATCATATATTAGTAAAATTGTGCCCCTACCATGTCTTTTAGTTGGCCTGTGTTACCATTTAATTTAAGAGTAACTGCTACAAGCCAGCAGACAATTTCAATGGGAAATAACTCGGGACATGCTATATTACTTGAAAACAATTTGATTCAAAGTTGTTGGTGGCATAGCCACCAGCAACTTTCAGCAACAACTTTCAGTCTAATTGGTTTCAAAATATTTAGTATATCTCGAGTTAAACCCAATGGAAAATGTAGTCTGCAGAAATTCAGCAGGCAGACAATTAACACCATGATTGAAGATCACTTTCATTTGTTATATTTCTCCAGATGTACCTGTGTGGGATCTCAACATTCAGTCTCTGGCATACGATGAACTTGCCTGTGGTGCAGGCTTACCACCGCCGATAGATTTTGAAGGAGATCCGCATACAAATGTAGGCCTGTGGGGAGAATTGCTTGTTCTGGATTACTTGGAGAAACAAAAAGCTCGAACACCAAATATGGTAGAAGTAATATGGTCAGGAAAAGGTAGTGATAAACCTTATGACTTTAAAGTTGTATGGCATCGTCCAAATGAAACTGCGGAGAGTTGTGTGTATATTGAAGTAAAGACTACTTTATTGAATGACAAAGAATCATTTCCAATTTCAGCGCAAGAATTGAAGTTGGCATTTGAGCTTGGGCCTAAGTACCAAATATTTCGTGTATACAATGCAGGAAATATTGATCGTGTCCGACTTGTTCGGATTGGTGATGTTGCTTTGCATCTTTATAGAAAGAATCTAAAATTGTACTTAGTTGTCTGAGTCTTGGATTCTAAGCCCTTGACCCCTGAATTCTCGGAATCCCGATTTCAAGACAACAATGTTGTTGAAAATTTTTTAACTAATATGCGTGGAATCTGTTTCCAGTCAAATTTGTTTAAAAATACTCGACAGAACATTTTTGTCGAGCCCTAGCGAAGCATCTAGAATGGCTTGATATGTAGCTATCCAAATGGTGTGCGGCCTGTAGATAAATGTTAAAGCTTTTCAATATACATTTAATTCATGGCTTATCTGATCACAATAAAGCTTAAACAGATTTGTTCTATACCATCATTGTATCCGGTCTACATCATAATTAAAATAATTCTCAAATTATTTTCCATATTTTTATGGGGATTTAGCCTATCGTACTTTCGCGAATATATTGTGCACTAATAGACTGGCTCGTTATCGAGCCAGTCATTCCAGTGGCAAAATTTTCAAAAATACGCTTCTTTTGGTCTGCAAATGGACATTTTCTCTGAGAAGATTCTGTGAATTCAGGGTTCAAAGTATATAAATCGAGCACAACACACGCAGAGCAGCTTAGCTGGAGATAGGGAGTTTGTCTCTCTCTCTCTCTCTCTCTCTCTCTCTCTCTCTCTCTCTCTCTCTCTCTCTCTCTCTCTCTCTCTCTCTGGAGTTGTATCTGAAAACCTACTGATCTGATTTGGCTCAGATTTTAACACAACAAAGGATCTTTTTAGGAGCTTTCTATAAAAAAAATCTGGACTCACATCGTATCAAATTCTAGATCTATGGTTATCTCAGAAATTTATGGTCTGATTTAGCTAAAATCTTAACACAAGAACCAGAACTTTGATCGTGATCCGAAAAGTTTAGTAAAATCTGAAGAATCCTTAAGAAATTGGGAAAATCCACAACATCTTTACTGTGTGACAGACCATGAGGGCAAGAGTTTACAAAACAATGATTCCTCTGGCTGCTATTAACCCTCACCACTCTGATGTCAATATTCTATCTTTTACTGTGTCAATAGCAAAGAAACTGGTGTACAATTTTAAACAATTTTGGTGGAAGATGTTGCTGTCTACGACAGCATCATCTTCCACCAAAATGTGTTTAAAAATGAACACCAGATCCTCTTAATTTAATTTAGAAATCTAAATTTTTAACATCAGAGCGCTAAAGAGTTGTGTAAATATTATATGAGTTAATGTATTAGTACAAGTCTAGTTTAAATACTCCTGCCTGTTATGCCACAATGTACAAGTTGTGTAAATAATCATGGTCATGTATGCATGTATCAACTAACCTGTTAACCCGGAAATAGCAGAAACAACTCATTCTTTCTGATATAGAATGATTATTCTGTTGTATATTTTGAAATTATTTTGATTTGGAGCTGTTAGGGTTAGCTATGACAGTCGCCTGCCATTTCATGTAAAATTAGTTTCTAAATATTTAACAACTTTCCTGTTTAGCTGTCTTGAAATTGAGGCACTAGAATTTCGAGAGTTAAATGGCTAATGGAAGTGGTACACACAATTTTAGTTATGTGAGTGATGAATGATACCACCCACCCACCCATCTGCTTTATGCTTCTGGTCGTTAATGTTATACAGTGTTTTCGTAAAAGAAATATTTGTTTTGCTTATGAAAATAGTGCTTCTAAATGTTGTTTTTAATAGCCACCAGCAACACATTCTTCATTTTGGAGAAAATATTACATTTAAAAAAAATTGAAAATAACACTACTGAAAGCTGTTGCTCTCTAAGACAGCAACAGCTTTCAGCAACATGATTTTCAAGATGAATACCAGTTTGTGTGATAAGAAATGAATCGTGATTATTATGCAGTGAAAGGGTTAATATATTGGTATAGATGCTTACGCCCTAAGTGCTAGTAATATCTTTTATTCAAAATATCCTGCTAGCGCAGTGGCATTTAAATGACCATCTCATTGGTAGTTATTTTTAATACTTTGCTTGTTGTCTTAAATGTTATATTGTACTATTTTATATGACATGAGTCATTATTTGTGTAACTAGTGAGCATTAAATTGTAGTAGTATTTAATTTTGTTATTTCTTCCAATTTACAGTTATAGAATGCACTCAAAACTTGTATAGTTTCAAGCTTGTGATAATATAATTGTGTTTATGTACTGACAACATAAAGATCTTTTATTCAACCTTCTTACAGATTTAACCCCTTTCACCGACAAATTCCTGAAAAATTAAATGCTTTACAATACATAACTTATTCTGTTGAATAGTTTGAAATTAATTTTACTGTAAGACGTTGCCACCTTAGGAGAAAAGTCCTCTAGTCAAATTAATTTCAAAATATTCAACAGTTTTCCTTTATCATTGCCTTGAAAATGAGACATTGGGAATTCATCGGTGAACGGGTTAATGTTCAAAATTGGCTAAGAAATTTACAATCAATATTTGCTTATAGAGAAAACTATTTTTGAAAATTTGCCGCTGGGATAACTGGATTGGTTATCGAGTCGGGCATTCTAGTGGTAAATCTGCGCAAACATGACAAATAGTTGTCTTATGGCCTGCAAATGGACATTTCTTATGGGCAATACAGGGGCCAATTTTGGCCCGCTTTACCATTAGAGAGTTAAAAAGTACCAAAGTGCGCTCACTAAAGGCAGGTGGTCTTTAAGTACAGGTGAGCTGCTATATAAGGTCAAGAAGATGGTCGCTCTATATTAGAAAAATTATCCAGTAGCCAGCGCCAATAACCCGTGAATTCATATATGATCAAGCTGGCCAAAAACAGCCTCTTCCTTGGTGATGGGGAATTTGCGAGGCAAGAGAAGACTGTTTGAAATTGACTCTTGTAGTGGCTGGCTCGATATCTGGGCCAGTCATTCCAGTGGTAAATTTTCAAATATTGTCTTCTTGCCCTGTAAACGGATATTCAATAAGCAAATCTTTTAACCATTAACCCTTATATCAGCCAAAAACGGCTTCTACAGTGGTTTTGAGAAATGTAAATTTGCAGACCAAGAGAAGACTATTTTTGGAAATTTATCACTGGAATGACTGGCTCGATAACCGAGCCAGTCATTCCAGTGATAAATTTTCAAAAATAGTCTTCTCTTGGTCTGCAAATTTACATTTTCTATGAGAAAATAGAAATTTTCTTGAACAAATTTAAGGCTTAAAGGGTTAGTTAAATGGATAATGAGTCACCATCTCGGCATAACGTCAAGCTATATTGAATTTTATCTCCATGGAGACTTAAATTAAACCTTTAACTCTCAAATTTCAATTTTCTCATATAAAATGTGAATTTTGCAGACCAAAAGATTCTTTTTGAAAATTTACCACTGGAATGACTGGCTCAATTATCCAGCCAGTCATTCCAATGGTAAATTTCCAAAAGTATCTTCTCTTGGTGTGTAAAGTGACATTTCTCATGACTACTGCGGAAGCCATTTTTGGCTGGGATAAATGGTTAATAGACGGCCACTGTCATGAACAAATAGGTTACATTGTATCATAGCAATAGAATAAAAGAAAACTTGTGAATTTTGATATTACATGTATCTGATATCATTGCAATTAATGTGCTTTATTATAATTACTATTTAACTGTTTGCAAATGTACAAGATTATTATAGGTGTTATAGGAGCATCCTCAAGTAATTATCGATTGAAAAATCCAGGGAAGAGTATAATTTGAGAAAGTTTATGTCTAGTATTCATGGCAAATGGTCATTCCTTTGGTGAGTATTCTCTGAAAAGTGGCATTGCTAAAGGTTATTGAATAAACCATGACCTCATATGTCTGTGTTGAAAAACAGACGCTGTGAATTTAGTAGGAGCCTATTTAAAACCTAATTTTAGAAAGTAGGCCAGTATTTAAAAGAAAATCCACTGCTTTTTGAATAAGTTATACTGAAACGGGCAATGTTTTGATTCTGTAATTTCATTCCTATCGACCCTACGCAAACTAATTTTCAGCAATTAACCCTTTTCACTGATGAATTCACTATATCTCATTTTCAAGGCAAGCATACAGGAAAACTGTTCAATGTTTTGAAATTAATTTAACTGGAAGGCATACAGGAAAACTGTTGAATATTTTTTAATTAATTTAACTGGAAGGCTTTTAGTCAAATTAATTTTAAAGTATTAAACAGAATAAGTTTTATTTTGTAAAGAATAAACTTTTTCAAGAATGTGTCGGTGAAAGGGTTAAGGCCATATGTTCAGTAAACTTGAACATCATCATTACTAACATAAACACGGTACTGCTGTGATCATATCACATACATATCTACTTTGTATAACAAAATCATTTCAAACTATGAGGCAACCATTTTACTTAACGGCCACCCTTTTCTTTAGGCAACTTGACTACTGGTGTATGACTTGTATCCAGTCGTGTTTGGGACCTATTTTCATTGTCACTCCGTTATCTATTAGCTGATTAACCCTTTACCACTCAAGTTGGGAAGAAATGGCCATCTGCAGTCCACGAAGAATACTTTTGAAAATTTACCATTGGAATGCCTGTGTTGATGGCATTCATTCCAGTGATAAAGTTTTAAAAATAATCCTTTTTTCTGGAATTTTCTGTAAGAATGTTGAAGTTCTCATGCACAGATTGAAGATCAAAGAGTTAAAAGCATAAAAAGCTATATCAGAGAGGATTCATTTGATATCATTTTCCTGCTTCTCTTTGTTTGTCATAGGAATACTCTGCATTGCTTTTTAACCACTGAATTCTGAAATTTGTTTTAAAAAATTCCAGTTTCCTCATAGAGAATGTCCATCTGCAGACAAAGATATAACAGAACCAGTCGTTCCAGAGCTCTTGGTCTGCAAATGGACATTTCTCAAAACAACTACAGAAACCGTCTTTGGCCGACATGAGTCTTAAAAGGGTTACATAGTCCCTACTTCTTATACATGTACTATGTACAGAAAAGATTATGGGCAGTATTTAATTCCGAATCTCTTATGTGAAGATTCATCTTAAAGGACCCCAAAATTCAGCTATTAATCTACAAGGCAGGCTTAGTTTCTAGGTCTAATAGCTCGTTTTATACTGGTGCAGAACCATCTCACTGCACAAATCCATGGCTCCTGGTGGATAAGCAACACTCTGCCAGTTTAATATGTCTAGCGGCTCTGCGTTCGGCTCGCCTGAGACTGGCAGAACCATCTCACTGCCCAGTCGCATGATGGAACCGATTCGGCTTTCAATTAGTCATAAATGCAGAACCATTTCAATGCATACCCAGTCAGTTACTCAGCCTCTGGCTCTGTGAGGCTGTGCAGAACCAGCTAACTGCACACTGGCACAGAGTTGCTAAGAAAAATTATCTGGAGCTAGAATAATCTCGTAATCACAAGCCATCTTAATGCATACTTTAGGTGGAAAAACCTTCGTCTAGTAAAAGGCTGTACAGAACCATGTAACTGTATAGCTGCTCATATCCTCACAGGTCCAAGTAGCTTTTCAGACTTACGTTATTAATCTGGTATCATCCACTTGACAGGTATTTCTCTCACAGCGTGTAGCTAGCACATCATCTGTCCATGAACAAATATCATTCTGTTGTCTGTCCTCGAACACACCAAGTCGGAGAAATACCTGTCAACAAAAGACCATCCTATTATAGCCTTTGTAGCTGAGTCTGCCCTTCCCCCAATGATTTAATTGATTAAGTACAATAAATAGATAATCAGTTAAATTAAATCCTAACTACATTTCTCATCAATGTTTATAAAACACCAATTTTTGCAAGTTCTTAATCTTGTGTAATAATCCTGTTGTATCTTGCCAAAGAAATCGCGGTTCGTTAAGTTAGTCTGTCTTAACCAGGTAGATTTGCAATTTACCTGTATTGACAGGGTAACCCTTCAAATGCCAATGTCTCAATTTCAAGAGAACTAACTATACAGGAAAGCTGTTGAATATTTTGAAACTAATTTAACTGGAACCCATTGCTGCACTAGGCAGAAGGGAGCAACAGCTCCCAGTCAAATTAGTTTCAAAATATTCAAAATATGCAACAGAATAGTCCTTACTTTGTCTTGAAATTGAGACACAAACATTTGAATGGTTAGTATAATGGCATCCTGTGTTTGAATCATAGCCATGTTACTTGGTAACAGTTGATATGATATGATAAATCTTAATATGATTACCTTTTAAACCCTTCTATAATATACATCTTTGTCTAATTTTATATGTTCTTATATTAACATTACAATATATGCTTAACTGTTGACCTGTAATTGCTCATTCCACAAGACCATAACAGAGACTGGTTTTGGCCGTCATGACTATTTTAGGGTTAATGAATCACAGTAATTATCAGTATACATAAATCATGAGTCGTGATTGTACACATGTTGTATAAAGTGAGAGTGTCATGGTATATACTACAACTGTACAGGGTTTCCACAGCCTTGAAAATCCATGAAAAATTAGATTGCATTTTCAATGTCTTGAGAAAGTCCTTGAATTTAGCAAGAATTGAAAATTTCCGTGAATTTGTCATTATCCAACTTCCCCGGCTATGACATACCAAGAAAAAATATTTAAATTTATATAACAAGTACTTTAATCACACGATCTGTAATTCAGAATTTAGTGTAATCTCCTGTTTCTAAAATGTAAATAAAATGTGATAATAAATAATTATGTTGGAGGAACAGATGGCTAGTAGGGAATGTAATGGAGGACATCTTTCAAAAAGTCCTTGAAAATTCGTTTTGTTGACCTTAAAGGAGCATATACACACTAAAATGCTTGAAAATAAAATTGTTGAAATTATATATTTTTAGAGGCTTAAATTGTGTACTGCAATGTAGTGAAACGAAATAAAGCTTAACATATGATGATTTCATTCTATATAAATAAATTTTGTAGGTTTAGTTGTGAATTTTAATTAGGGACCCGTGCCTCTAATTCAATCTGACAACTTAAAAAATTATAATAATTTAAACGTAGTGAAACCATCGTATGCTAAAATCTATTTCGTTTCATTACATCTAGGCACACAATTTAAGCCTCTAAAAATATATAATTTTAACAATTTTATTTTGAGCCATTCTGCTGTGAATATGCACCTTTAAGAAACCTTGAATTAAACTTTCAAAAACCTGTGGTAACCCTGTCGTAGGTAGCTATGCCTGACTCTCAAGGAGGGAGTTAGAGGATCACATCCTTCCATTGAAAAGCTCTTACCATAAACATCTATTTTAATTTTGAACAATAAATATGACTCATATATACTATTCAAAGTTTGATCTGTTCATACCCTCGCCCCATAAGCATTCAAATTATATTTCTTTGAGGAATTTACAAATTAATAAATACTCAGTTGAATATTTTGTAACTAATTTGACTGTGAGCTGTTGCTGTCATGGACAGTAATAGCTGTCATTCAAATTAGTTTCAAAATATTCAACAGCTTACCTATATAGTTACCTTGAGATTTAGATTGTAAGAATTCAGTGTTCAAAATATCAAATTGATTCCAACACACGTAAATGCTCCTTTAACCCTCATATCAGCCGAAAACGGCTTCTGCAATGGCCTTAAAAAATGTCCATTTGCAGACCAAGAGAAGACTATTGTTGGAAATTTACCACTGGAATGACTGGCTCGATAACCAAGCCAGTAATTCTAGTGATATATTTTCAAAAACAGTTCTTTTAGTCTACAAATGGACATTTTCTATGAGAAAATTTCAATTTTCTTGAACAAATTTGAGTGTTAAAGGGTGAATTGGAAAATGGTGAGGAGTAGCTAGTAATAGCCATTCTGTGGACAGAACTTTAGTAGTTAACACTTGAATGGTCAAGCTGGCTAAAATGATGTCTGCAGTGGTCAAGAATATTTTATTACGTGACTGGAGTTTGGAATAATTGGCCCATTAAACGATATTCATTAGATACATTTATATTCTGTTAAACTGTGCTATGTATATGTGGAGGAAAGTCAATCATGATGTATGCATGGATTCCGTGATTCTCATGCCAGTGAATTACAATACAGGAAAATGAGACTAACCCTTTAGTGGTCAAGGTTTGTCAAGACTATAAATCTGTGTCATTTGGATACTAAGTGAAGCATTTCTGAATAAGGCACTTCATTGATAATTTTGCTAAAATATTATGTGTTCAGTTCAAAAGACGGCTGCTGAATCAAATTGTGCTTGTCATGGTCAAGACAGTTTTAACCCTTAGAGACCTGAATCAACGAATTATTGATGATCTAAAATGGCAAGTGACCTTATGCCATGATGATCATCGTTTCGTCGTCCATCAGTCTATCATCCATTCATCAAGCATCTCCTAAATCTGCACATTCAGGCACAGCAGCAATGTCTCATGCCAACATTTCCTTTAACATCTCAAGAACCTTTGGGCCGATTTCAACAAAATTTGTCAGGAAACATCCTTGGGATATCAAGATCCAAGGTTGTTAAAATGGAGCTGAGTGGTTCCTTTGCGTGGTGGTCATATTGTATTTTGCACCATTTTAGCTCACCTGGCCAAATGAGCTTATGATGATGATTACTGTATCCTACAGCTGCAATCAGTCCTTTTTCACATTTGACCACTGTGTCTTGTCCTCAGCCAAAATCTTTAACTTCCTCAGGGCCATTCTTGATCAGAGTGTACCGAGTCCTGTTTTATTGAGGTCACCTGGCAGCACTCTTAACAGATTTATGCAATGACGTCCTCATTATATTTGTTGGCTCCCAGTCGTGCGAATTCTAAGGCTCTGCTGGCGTGTTTTCTGGCATCCTTAGAACGCGGCCAACCATGACCATCTTTGCTGGATGACTTGCGGACAGCAGCGATATATTACACATCTTGTATAGTGCATTGTTGGAAATTATGCTCTCTGGCCATCAGTGTCCAATGATGGTGCGGTGGCAGGCATCAAGTTTATTTAGAGCTGCCTTAGAAGCTGCCCAGCTGTTACAGTTATACAGCATCAAGGATACAGATTGCGTTGTATAAACATAGTCCTTTTGTCAAGGACATCTCTGAGTTACAAAGCCATAGCTTCCAGAAGGACTGGAAAGCTGTGTTCCCCATGACTCATCGTGCTGATGTCAGCCATGAGCGCCGGATTGTATTTTTCCTCCATGTGTCCCCCTCTATGAAGTGGATCATCATTTTCTTTAGTTTCATGCTTTGTCAATAGGTATATGTGGGTGACCTCTGTCTTCTATTCATTCAGAGATTCTCAATTTTTAGCTCACCTGGCCTGAAAGGTCAAGTGAGCTTTTGACATGGCGGCCGTCCATCCGTCCGTTAAATCTCGTCTTTCTCCTTAATTGTTTGACTGATTTCAACCAAATTTGGCTGGAATGATCCTAAGCTGCTACCGTCCGGACATTTTGATTGATCAATTTTTTGGGTGAAAAGCCTACCAGAATGGTCAAAATGCTACTCCTTAGTTGCTTGACATATTTCCACTAAATTTGTATAGATGCATTCTATGTGGTAGGCTCTAGAACTTCTTTTCAGAATTTTGATTGATCAATTTTTTGGTTGAAAATCTGAGATTTTTTTTAACAATCTACCAGAAATGGTCAAAATGCTACTCCGCCTTAGCTGCTCAGCATATTTCAACCAAATTTAACTAGATGAATTCTATGGTGGCAGGCTCTAGAACTTCTTTTCAGAATTTTGATTGATCAATTTTTGGGGTGAAAATCTGAGATTTTATGAAAAATCTTCCGGAAATGGTCAAAATGCTATTCCTCCTTAGCTGCTTGACATATTTCAACCAAATTTAACTAGATGCATTCTATGGTGGCAGGCTCTAGAACTTCTTTTCAGAATTTTGATTGATCAATGGAGTTTGCAGAAAATGGCTCGATATACTGTTCTATAAGGAATCTAGAGCCGCTTGCCCACTGACAATCTAAATGAAGTAAATCATCTAATAATTTTAGCTTTGGGATGGCAAGCCCTCCATCAAGCATATTATTAGTAAAACTGTGTGTGTTTTACCTTCACACAAATAATCAAATATCATTTGCTTAATTTCTCTTTCAACTTATTGAGCCAGAGACCTATTAATGTGTTAATAGGTCTTTGATTGGATTGACTAAAATGAAAGGCTAAAATCAGTGTTATGTCAATGGACTAATTGGTGCCTAATGGCGGATCATTTCGATCTCTCCATGATCATGAACCCAAAAACAAACCTGATTTTTCTTTATTGATTTTGAGTCCTGACACTGAAATTTCTCTAAAATATTATGTATGCGATTAAAATCACTATTTTGTCTGTTCTCTTATTGTCGCTCCCAAGGTTTCCATACAAACTACAGATAAAATGGCTGTCAGTGAGAAACCATTTCTAATCCCACATTCTAAAACAAATGGCTGGCTTATAAAATTGTTCACTAGTTATCTACTAGTAATACCATTGTACAATATTCGAACCCATTTAGGGAAATTTGGTCCCAATCCTATGCGATTTAATGACATTAAAAGAAACTTCAAATGATCTTTTCATTATCTAAGGACAAAATGGCACCTGGAATGTTATCCTTTTCAGCCAACTGAATCAGGTCTCTAATGAGATGAGAACAGTGTTGGTTAATATTAATTTACCACGTATTGAACTTGTTGGAATAGGGCTACTAACGTCACCAGGCACCTGACCTAGTTTCAATGAAAGAGCTCAAGAAATAATCTTGTAATCAACTCCAAGGAGAAATCGGCCTATAATTGTGTAAGTTACTCCGGTCACCCTTTATAAAAGATCAGTCATACATGAGCTTGAGACATGTAAGAGGTTTTCCTTGATGGAATATTCCTTTAACAACATCACAGAATTTTGGACCAATTAGATGTCGAACTCAAAGGCAAGCCATCTCCCGGGTGATTTTCCATTCTTCATTGTTTTGAGCGTTTGGTCAGGTCCTCTCAGGTTAAATATTCATCACAAATGTCAGCCAATGGAAGAAGAAATGTTTCCTTAGTATTACCAAGTAATTCAGCTACCAACTCTTCATCAATTTCTTCAGACTTATATAAATTTTCTCGGTCTTTATCTGGATTAACAATTTAACCATTTTTCTCATCTTTTCCACACCTAGAAGTTTTCAGCCCACAAAAATGTGTTTTTTTCCTCTTCGGTTGGGCCTTTGATCTTACTTTTGTGCCTTCATCTCTATGCATTTCTATTTGTGATAATTTTACCCTGGTCTCCTCCAATACCTGTCTAGTGAAAAGCGCGGCTTGAAACTTTACAAGAAATTTGTGTTTGTAGACAAATAAAACTTTGCCCTCTTTGCGCATTTTCCTTGCCCTTTGAATACTGTCTAGATATATGAGCAAACAATAATCTTCCCACCAAGAAATCAAGCTCTAAAATTTGGAGATGTTATGGAGCATAAAGCGCCAGAAACTTTCCAAACATTGATGATACTCAAAATTCTTCGGCAAGGAAATATTACGTTTCCAAAACCTTGACCATGTGTAACCCATTCTGAATTATCTAACACAGTGAAAACTAGACAATGGTCAGAAAAAGGGATGGGATATATACCAGTATCCAAAATTAACCCTCTTAGCACTCTCTGTACATAAATCATGTCTAAGCAAGAGGCTGTCTTACAATTAGATGTTACCATGTACATTCACGACTTTCAGGTTTTAACACTCTTTAGCTATCTAATAGATGCTCATTATCACATATTTCCCTTAAATGCTAATGCTACTTATCAGAGTTTATTCATAACGACTATACTTTTCATGATTTAAAACAATTAAAACCTCCACAATAAGTTGAGTAAAATGCACCTCGTTGAGAATGGGATGCAGGGGCACAAATAGACATCAAATTTAATGTCAATCCCGATATTTCTACAGTCACCACGACCCATTCCGATGAAATGATATTTAATAAGCTCAAACACATGGGGAAAATATAAGATCGCCACTCCTGTATTCAAATCCGTGGCAGAATAAAATATTTCCCCCTTAGAAAGTTGTTTGAAACTTTCTAGTACTTCAACCAGAGAACTATTAATACAGGTCTCCGCTTCAACATTATGGAACTTAGTTTCCTGTAGCATGACGATATCACCTTTTAGATCTGATAATTTCTCCAGCAGCATGTATTGCTTCAATCCATCATTCAAACCACAGCAATTAAGTAAGCGTATTATCATTATGATTAAAAATCTAGAAATAATACCATGTCTTAGTTTGGTTTTGTCTTCTTACTGTTTTTATCAGGTTTAGTCCATTTGCCAATCTTCATAATAAACTCTGAATTTGTGAGATCAGTAATGGTCAGATGTTGATTGATGCCCTGAAAGGTCCGAATCACTAGGCAGACGCCTAAACATGTATGGAACTAAAATCTTGCACTTCAGAATGAAACAAAACTTCCATTGACTGAGACACAAATTTTGTTTGTCAGTAAACTGTGTGTATTGTCAACACTGTCATTGTCACCATTTTCATGGGTTATGTCAGTAGCTGTTGCCAGAGGTGTAGCAGAATATATACCTGACTCCAAAACTTCAATCTCATCAATGTGTTTTGCCAGTCCTGAATCCCTGGCCTTACAAACAATGGGACTCCTAATCTTACTAACATTGGGGTCCACAGTCTTAATATAAATAGGATAACCAGCCTTACTAACAACATGCGCATAAGTGTGTGGCACATTGTTACTGCTGGCTACTTCAGTTGAATTGATGGAAGCAGGCATTTGAGTCGTATAGCTAGCACCCGCTTCTTCCACATTATTTGCAGCATGCATCGTTGATCTCTTAAAACATCAAGATTTAAAATGATCCGATGACCCACACAAAAGCCACTTATTTCTGTAAGTACATGTACTGGCTAGGTGTTGGATACTTGTGCAGATTCGACACTAACCTGGCCTCTATACCACACAGGAAGGAAGAAGCTCCCACCAATAGACAATTTGCCTGGAATTGGTTTGTCACTTTTTTCCAGGCATGCCCGTCTTAATCCATTCTCAAGTGTCCTATCGACGACGCATCTTCAATTTTTACCAATTGACCATATTTTCCAACCTACTACTACTACTACTACTACTACTACTACTACTACTACTACTACTACTACTACTACTACTACTACTACTACTACTACTAATAATAATAATAGTCTACTTTTTGTGAAAATCTCACGCTAACTCAGCCGGACATACTTCACGGAGAAACTCCTTAAAAGCTAAAATAAACTTTTCAAATAGGCTAAAATAGTCTATTAATATAAGCTGCTTCTTCTTACGTTCATCTTTCTCATGACAGTAATCTTAGACTGTTTTCCTTATTTGGTGCATGAAAGCTGAAGTGGTCATCAAACTGTCTCTGTCTCCTCTGATCTTCTCTTCAAAAGATACTTCAATAGGCCAGAAGCTTCTCCTAGCCTGTTCGTATCGCTGGCAGTGTTGCAAGAGATGTTCTGCTGTTGCTTCTGCCTGCTGACACTCACAAAGTGTAGAATCTGTAATCTTGAGATGGTGAAGATGTGCATTGAGACGATTGTGACCAGTCCTCAATCTGAACATGTCTGATCCTCCCTACTGAGGCTGTGTATTGCATCATTATGCTGCCTGCTGGTGGTTCTTGTGGCTTTAATGATATGCTTCAGTTCTTCACTCAACCTCGCGGTTAAATTGTTCTTTATTTGACCCTTCCTTAGCCAGTTGATCAGTTTTGTCATTTCCTAATATGCCACAATGCGAGGGAATCCACTGTAAGTTGACATTGTTCTCCTTAGCCAGTTGCGTAAGTTTTTCATGAATTAAATGTGTACTTTCCTTTCCACTCTCCAGCACCTGGAGCGCTAAGAGGGAGTCTGTCAGGAAGACAATATTTTCATTTCTGGTTTTTCGTTGTATCAGCTTTTGGCTAACTAAGACCAGTGCCTGGATTTCTGCAGTGTAATTGCTACAGTGCTTCCCTGTTGGCAAGTATGAGTCTGTTATATCTCCACATGGAAACCGAATGTGAGCACCTGCCCCTTCATTCTTGACAGCCTGGATAGCTGGTCCATCTGTATAAACATGTATCCACTCTTCCTCAGGGTAGTTTTCTGCAATATGACTCAATACAAGAACTGTGTTTGTCACCTCTGCTTGATCTCCTTTGCTTTCAATCCCTGGAATTGATGGCCAGATTGAAATTGTGTTTTCTATTTCAGAAGCTTTCCACGGTTCCCTCTCCGAGATAGCAGTTATGTTTCTACATCTGGGGAAGATGTCCGACTTTCTGTTTCTTTAAATTGTCTTTGAAGTTAATAAGAAATTATTCCTCTTGAGCCTTCCTCTAGACATTTGGTGAGTCAGCATATGCATGGGATGGTGAGGCATCAATTTGAATTTCTCGTATTAAATCTCGGCCTTGATTTCTCGTCTCAGCTGGAGTGGCTGGATATTGGTAAGTTCTTCCATCGCTGCTATTGGAGTGGTCTTCATAGACCCTGGTATGATACGAAGAGCCTGATTTGTACCTTATCCAATGTCTGAAGGGTACTTGTAGCAGCTGTCATCCATGATGATGAGCCGTATTTGATGATGGGCCTAACTGATCCAGAGTAAACCTGTTTCAGAATTTTCATGTTAGCTCCCCATTTTGTTCCAGTGAGCTTCCGCATAACTGCCAGTCTTCGCTTGGCTATACCTTCAGCTTTTTTGATTTGCGCCTTCCAGGTTAGTCTTTTGTCAAATATCAGACCAAGATAAGTTACTTCATCCTCAAAGTGCAGAACTGAGTCACCAAATTTCAGACTTGTCTTGTGTTCCTTTTTAGTGAATAGAGTTGCGTCTGTTGTCTCTTTGTTGATCTGGACAAACCATCTTGTAACCCAAGAATTGAGGTAATCAATTGCGAGTTGCATGCGGTAATTGGTTGTTGACACATACTCCTCGCTGCTCCACATCACAATATCGTCAGCATACAATGCAGCTCTGACTCCCATTGGAAGGTTCTTCACCAGGTCATTGATGAATATTGTGAAGAGGTTGGAAGAGATTACACCACCCTGAGGTACACCATGTCATAGCAGGACTTTCTTGCTGCTCGTCCCATTCAGCTGTACTGATGGCTTTCGGTTGTGGAGATACTGGCATATCCAGCTGTACATCTTTCCAGAGATATCACTGGTCCTGAGATTTTGGAGGAGTTCATGCTTCCATACTTTATCAAATGCCTTCTGCAGATCAACCCACACAGTGATGGTATACTTTTTCTGTTGGAACACCTCAATAGACTGTGTCAGATATCTTATTTGATCGTCAGTAGATCTACACTTTCTGAAGCCATTTTGTTCATCCGCTAAGAGATTGTTGCTTTCATGATGTCTTTGGTTGAGGATTCTTTCCATGGCTTTGACAGTGCAACTAGTCAGACTGATCGGTCGATAACTTGCCGCTTTGGATTTATTCTTGCCTTTCTTCAGTACAGGGGTCATGTTGGCCTCTCTCCAAGACTGGGGAACTTCTGTGTACCAACTTAGGTTGAAAATCTCCAAAAGCTTGTGCTTTCCAATAGTACCCAGATTCCTCAACATCTCATTGGTTATTCCATCTGGTCCAGGAGACTTCCTGTTTTTCAGAACTTTCAAGCTTTTCTCCAACTCGCTCATAGTCAGAAGCTCATCCATTCCCGCAGCATGTATTTGTGTCTCTCCATTCCACTTTGCAGACTTCATTGCAGCTTTTTTTGTACAACTCACTGGCACATCTACATTGCTTACTTTCTGAAACATACAAGCAAAGTGTTCAGCAGCAGTCTCTCCTGTTTTAATTTCACAATCCTCTTCAAGAGTTATGTTTGATACTCTAGTGTTTTTATCGTTAAGCTGCTTCACAAGCCTCCAGGGTTTGTTCGTATCCGTTTCAAGATTTACGCTTGACGTTTTTTCTCCACGATTCTCTGGTGCCTCTGATTTTGGCTTTCAGATATTTTGCCTTGGATTGTTGGAGTCTCACATGGTTGGCTTCTGTTGGGACATTCTCTGCAATTTCCCTTGCGTTTGGACATTTCTTCGTGTAGCTTTTGCAGAGACGTACTCCAGTAAAGTATGTAGTTTTTCCTGGATCCCCTAGGAATGCATTTGTCATCAGCAGAGAGTAAAGCAGAGTTAAGCTCTTTAACAACTTTATTAATGTTTTGGTTTTTGACATCAATGTTTTTTTTACCAATCTGTCACTCTTTCTGATATCTGTCCCAATCTGCTTTCTTATAGTTCCATCGAGGAGTCTGATTTCGGTCAATCTCAACATCCATGTTAATGGTAATGAAAACAGGGCCGTGATCACCGCCTCCAAGTTGTTCCCCAACAATACGCAAAGATTCTTGATGTAGATTTTCTGCTGAAAATGCTAGATCAGGAGAACTTGAGGTATGCCATCGTCTTAAGTAGAATGTAGGGGTGTTATCTGCCTTATTCAAGAGAATCGGCTTCTGCTCATCCATCCAATTTTCACTGTCCTCACCCCTCCTATCAGTAGCATGATACTCCCATAACTGAGAATGACTGTTGAGGTCACCAGCAACGATAGTTGAATCTGGGTGAACTGGGATTTTTCCAAGATTCAATGGTTGATTATTAGGGCAGTAATAGTTGGCAACAGTGATAGGATGTTTCTCTGGAATTATCTTGATTGTGAGAATTTCAGGTCCTTCCATGTCTTTATGAACTTCAATAGCGTTTAGGTTATTCTGGACCAGGGTTATGACTCCTCCTTTATGTCTCCCATCTAGAGCTGCGCGATATACCGATACCATATTTAAAACCGATATCCTGCACTGACGGTTTCATAACCGATTATAAAAAATTAATATCGAAAAACCGAATATGAACATATTTTCGGTTTTTCGTATCAGGATTGTTAAAAATAAAAGATACTAACGAGCATGAAAATCGTAATGAATAATAATGGCCATACTTTCCATTAAGCTACGTTCGGGGCAACTAATAATTGAACGTGGCCCCAATTGCGCATATTGTGTAACTCCATGTAACTCGCTGCACGCCGAGAGAAATCAAGCAGCGAATTAATTAAATAAATATCCACTCGTCTTTTCTCTGGTAGTCTCAGATAAATTTGCAATATAAAACACAATACTAATGTGGGAATTTGTCATTAAAATTTGTATCGGGGAAAACCTTTCTAAACAACGGCATCCATTTTATTTACGTCACCGGCTAATTAACATAATGCAAAGTCGTCTCAACACTAAATCGCCAGATTGCATCAAAATCTCGCCAATAACTATAATTCTGATTAGGATATAATTTTAAATAAAATTATTACTCAAACCGTTTTTTAAAACGTTATCTTCTATACACAATATCATATTAACTTATGAAATTCGCGATCGCAATATTACAGTTAATATTTTCTTCAAGGCATGATTTCGTTCTCGGGTCGAATTGGAAATGAAAGAAGGAAGGGAGATAATTACATCATAATTAATTACAATCGCGTGATTTACGTCTTTTCGCAACCTGTTTTGCTGATTTATGATTAATTTTGACAAAATAAACGATGTTTATTTAACTGTGTGTAATATTTAGGCGGTCTAATTAATAATTTCACTCCCGCGATGATGGATATTATAAGGTATGTTAAGCTTTAAAGGCGTAAAACGTTACGAATGTATCAGGGCATGAAAATACGTTCTGTTTTCGTGCTAATTTTTATCATTTTAATTTTTTGTTTCATGCCAATAAAACCGATATTCGGTTAAAACCGATATGAAAAGTCATATCGAAACCGATATGGCTGTAAGCCAAACCGCGCAGCCCTACTCCCATCCCTGTCAGATCCGAAGCACTGAAATCCTCTTATACAGAATCTGCTGTTGGCATTTAGATGAGTTTCTTGGATACATGCGACATCTATGCCTTTCTCCTTGAGAATTTGGCTACGCTCCGTTTTCTTGTTAGAAACTCCTTCAGCATTCCATTGCATGATAGTCAGCGGTTTGCTTACTTGTACTTTAGGTTGGGCAACCTTCTTCCTTTTTCTCCAAGGTCTACGAACTTTACCACCAGTAGCTTGGGTGGACCCCTTCGAAGCTGGATGGGGCTGGGGGTGGCCCGGTGCTGCACATGCCTGGCGGGAACCCACACAACGAGCACCATGATGGATATTCATAATATTAACTGTCATGAAAGACGAGTTGTTTAGTGCTATGGTTGGCCACTCGCTCCAAATACCCGGCTTAGTACCCAGATAAAGTTTTACACCCCTGCGCCCGACCCAAGATCAGAGATCTTAGATCTACTTTGAGGCCTAGCGCTTGTAGCATGGGTTAATATAAACTAAAATAATCTATTAATATATGCTGCTGCTGGTGCTGCTACGTTTACTACTACTACTACTACTACTACTACTACTACTACTACTACTACTACTACTACTACTACTACTACTACTACTACTAACACTACTACTACTAACACTACTACTACTACTACTACTACTACTACTACTACTACTACTACTACTACTACTACTACTACTACTAATCGAGACGTCAAGTATTTGATTACTACCAACTGCTAGAAAACGAATTTATATTACGCAATTATGTTGAATTTGCACTAATTCTTACTGGATGCATAACTTCGAATAATGTGAGTTATGAATTAATGTCATCCCGCTTCAAAACAAAGCGTTAATGAATGTAAACTTTTTGCTAAACGAGCTACTTTTAATACCAATATGGCATATTGTTTGCGAATCGGTTGCTCAAATGAGTCTGGCCCCGTTAGGAAAAAAACATTCGGTTCTGAGCTACAAGTGCAGTCTGGGAACGGATCCTGTAAAACATGCGAGCCCTATTTCAACCAATAAGCCATATGGAAAACTATTTGCACCGAACCTAGCATACATGCACAACAAATTGTGATATCATAGGCACTTTATAAGAAGCTGCAGTCAGTAAAAGCGAAAATTATCATTACCCACTTATGTCGATCAGGTTAACGCAATTCACGTTCTCCCCTTCTGACAGAATGGGCCTACTAGTGAACCAGCACCCTATAGGTCAAGTATTGGATTGTACTGCGTCTGGTATCTTCCATTGTACCGACTGTTCGGACTTCCAAGGGTTATTTCAGACGGACAAGACACTGCACCCGAAACAATCTTAGGCAATTCGCCAATCAACTGCAAAACAATTGTGGAACGAAGGGTTTGTGCACATAATGTGAACTAGCCACACTTCGGTGGTGGTCAGCACTTGCGCTTAGTGCTCAAACAAATCTCTGACATTCCAGAGTGGAACAATGTGGGCACCAATAGCAGCGCACGTAGACGAAGTTTCCACACTACTCCAGCATTGCTGAAGTAGTGGTTTGTCTAAGATAGCAACTTACACTTTATTGCAAAGCATAAGGCTAGTTTCAGTGCGGCACATCTAAAAATCTCATAGAATATCAAGTTGCAGCGCTGTTGCACAAATATCCAATACATTCCCGTCTCAGCAGCATAGGATCATCTACCATAACTTTCCCACTCATTACTATGATGCGTCTTATGCAATGCTTGACAAGACATTTACTTCTTGCGAATATAAGCAGTATTATCAATGTCTTGGTGAGCGTAAAGCGCTTTGGACTCTGATAATACTGCTTATATACGCATAAAATAAAGTCGCTCAGTCATTTAGACTGTTGTTAAGCTCAGCACTAAAGTTGAGTTATTCTCATTAGCTTACTTGGCCATTTTACTGGTCCAAGACACAAGCTTTGTTAGACTTAGAGGAATTTCATTCAAATCCATTATTAGCTCACCTGGCCAGAAACGACTTCTTCTCAAGAACCACGGGGCCGATTTCAATTATATTTAGCAGGAAGCATCCCTTGGGCATAGAGATTCAAGTTTGTTCAAACGAAGGCAATCGGCCAAAATCCAAGATGGTCGCCGGCTAAAATGGCCGGTTTTTAGAAACACTAAAAAATCTTCTCCGAAACCGCTGGAGGAATTGATTCAAAACTCATAACACATCATCTATTGCAACGGTAGACCCAAGTTTGTTCAAGGCAACCTGATTGGCCGATTTGCCTGGCGGCCGTCTTGGATGACCAAGTTTTCGCGAAAATGACTTCTCCAGAACCGCTGAAGGGATAGACCTGAAATTTGGTAAATATGCTTAGGGACGAAGGTCCATTTAAGTTTGTTCACGGGAAGTTTGTACGTTAAAAAACATGGCCGCCATCAACCAATCAAAATTTAGCGTTTGTTGGTCATATTGGCTTTTTTGTATTTGATGTATTTTGATGGCGAAAATTGCTTTACATATGCTTATCAGTGTGGCGAGTTCAAATATGCCACTTTCGAGACAGTCGGATAAACGGTTTGGCTGCCATCCTGGTTTGTTTTCCCGCCATAGTCTCCCATAGTAAAGCAATGGGCCCATAGTAAAGCAATGGGGAATTCTTTAAACGACTTATTCTCAAGAACCACTGGGCCAATTTCAATTATATTCTGGAGGAAGCATTCATAGGGCATAGAGATCTAAGTTTGTTCAAACGAAGCGGATCGGTCAAAATCCAAGACGGCCGCCGGCCAAAATGGTCGATTTTTAGAAACACTAAAAAATCTCCGAAACCGCTGGAGGAATTGATTCAGACCTCATAACACATCATCTGAGGCAACGGTAGACCCAAGTCTGTTCAAGGCAACCTGATTGGCTGATTTGGTTGGCGGCCATCTTGGATGACGTCGTTTTCGGATAGAGGGATAAAGCTGAAATTTTGTAAATATGCTTAGGGACCAAGCGCTTTTCAAGTTTGTTCAAGGGAAGTTTGTTCGTTAAAAAACATGGCCGCCATCAACCAATCAAAATTCAGCGTTTCTTGGTCATATTGGCTTTTTTGTATTTGATGTATTTCGATGGCGAAAATTGCTTTATATATGCTTATCAGTGTGGCGAGTTGACTTATTCTCCAGAAGCGCTGAAGGGATTGGGCCGGAATTTGGCAGATATGATTAGGGCCTAAGAGCCATTAAAGTTTGTTCAAGAGAAGTTAATCCGTCAAAAGACCTGGCCGCCGTGAGCCAATCAAAATATAGCATGTTTGGTGGCCATATTGGATTTTTTTATTTGATGGATTTTGAGGCCGAAATTGGTTTTATATGTGTTTTGGGTATTCTGATCTCAAATTTGCAATTTTCGAAACTGTCGGATAAACGGTTTGGTGGCCATCTTGTTGATAAAGAGCATTCTGGTTGAAATGCCTACTGTCCAGGTGAGCGATACAGGCCCCTGGGCCTCTTGTTTTTTTTGTTTTTGATTGATTTTAATGGCGAAAATTGCTCTATATATGCTTATCAGGGTGGCGAGTTCAAATATGGCACTTTCGAGACTGTCGGATAAATGGTTTGGCTACCATCTTGGTTTGTTTTCCCGCCATAGGCTCCCATAGTTAAGCAATGGGCCCATAGTAAAGCAATGGGTAATTCTTTAAACAACTTCTTCTCAAGAACCACTGGGCCGATTTCAATTATATTTGGCAGGAACAAACCTTAGGGCATAGATATTCAAGTTTGTTCAAGTGAAATGGGTCGGACAATTCGGGCGGCGGCCATCTTGGATGTTGGCCGATTTTTAGAAAACTTATTAAATATGATCTAGGGCAACAGCTGAAACGAGTTTGTTCAAGAGAACTTGATTGGCCAAATAGTTCGGCGGCCATCTTGGATGACCTAGTTTTTTCGAAAACGACTTCTCTAGAACCGCTGGAAGGATCAGGCTGAAATTTGGGAGATTTGATTAGGGCCTTAGGACCATTAAAATTTGTTCGAGGGAAGTTGATCCATCAAAAAATCTGGCTGCCGTGGCCCAATCAAAATGTA
This sequence comes from Chaetoderma sp. LZ-2023a, assembly GCA_034401795.1. Classification (NCBI taxonomy): domain Eukaryota; kingdom Metazoa; phylum Mollusca; class Caudofoveata; order Chaetodermatida; family Chaetodermatidae; genus Chaetoderma; species Chaetoderma sp. LZ-2023a. Next base: position 146,801,982 of record CM067359.1, read on the forward strand.
GCATGTTTGGTGGCCATATTTAATTTTTTTTATGTTGACGAATCTTGAAGCCGAAATTGGTTTTATATATGTGTTTGGGCATTCTGATTTCAGATTTGCCATTTACGAAACTGTCGGATAAACGTTTTAGCGGCCATCATAGATAAATTTCCAACTAGAAACTCCCATGTACTAAAGCAATAGGAAATTTCGAGTGTATTTGGCAGAAAACATACTTAGGGCATAGAGATACACGTTTGTTCAAATGAAGCTGGTCTGTAATTTGCCTGGCGGTCATCCTGGATTTTTTTAATTCCTTTAGAAATCTTCTTTTCCGAATCCGCATGGGGGATTGATTAAAAACTCAGGACAGGTTATTTACGGAAACAGCTGAATCGAGTTTGTTCAATGGAACTTGATTGCCTAATGCTTTAGCAGTCATCTTGGATGACCTGGTTTTCATGAAAACAACTTCATATCCAGAATCGCTGAACGGATTGGGCCGAAATTTGGGAGATATGATTAAGACTTGAGACTAATGGCCGTTAAGTTTTGTTCAAAAGTATGATACATAAAGAAACATGGCTTCTGTTTTCTTGTTATAATTCTGCTCAGCTCTGTAGGGTTCTACTTATTGTTGATGGCTTTTCTGGTTGAAATGCATATGATGCAGGTGAGCGATACAGGCCCCTTGGGCCTCTTGTTCAGTTTTATAAGCGTAAGCAGAAGATTTTTTTCCGCAGTGCTTCCTACCTTGGCAAACTAACTGGTATCCGAAGATACAGGAGGAGTGTATGCGAAATCAACACTTTGGTTTTCACCGCCTGGAAACCCTGATAGTTTCCCAGAATCGGATCCTGCCAACGTGTCGATTGGGAGTCCAGACAATTATTATAAAGCCTTGCGGCTGGAGGAGCATAGAAAGAGACACTCCCTCATCATTACTAAGAGGCCCTAAGTTAATTGGCCAATTTATATCATCTAGCCGGTGTGCAGTGTTACATATCCACAACAGCCGGAAAAGAGGCGTACCCAATGTGTCTCTTATGGGGAGATTGACCCTAACTACTTTAAACCTATTCTATCGAGCTAGAATAGCCAGGTTTAGTCGTCCACATGTCAGGATCGAGCAAGGTGAACATGATCAGTGACCTCAGTGTAAAATTGATGCTGGGGAAATAGTGATGTGGATATAATGTTGCTGTATAGTATAGCCTAGCGTACTGCGTCCTACAGTTTTTAGCTCACCTGGCCTGAAAGGTGAAAAGAAGCATCCGTAACGAGGTCACTGAGTAACATAATATAAACTGATATAACCATAACCACACATGAAGAGAATCCTGTTGCTGCGATAGGAAGGTGCCTTGCGTGGGCCTTCGTCACCAAATGTTTCCATGATGGTGCGAGAGGTAGATGCTTCATGCGGGCCTCCATCCAGGAACTCTCCCTCTTGTGAGAGGCAAGTGTCTCACACGGGCCTCTGTCACAGGAAAATGCCTTGGATGCCGAGGCGGAGGAAAAGATTTGGCAAAAAGGGCCACTCTTTTGTTCAACAGAAAATGTTAAGTGCTAAAAAACAATCCTAGTGAAGCCATAATTAACGTGATGCGTACTGGTTTACGTGAAGACAGAACGAGCGATTTCCCATACCACCATCTTATGTAGTTCCAAGATGCTGTATTGGTAGATGCGGCTTTATTTATGTGGGCCTTCTGCTACATTCTAACCTACCATTTGGTTGTTAGACACAAAAACTAGCTTTGGCCGCAAGTGGCCGGGATTCCCACCTATCGTTAGATACAGCTGTCCAATGGGCGCAGACGCTTCGCTTCCCGTATATCACTTTGAAAGAGCATCTACCTCCATGGACAGCACACGTACATGTTGCATCGTAACGCATCAGAATTTGATGAAAATCCAGCCACCCTGCTCCACAACAACATAAAACATCACCTGGACAATGGCTACATTTCATATAAGCAAGTTTGATCACTGACATGTCATTAAGGTGGGGATAGAGAGGCGAATATCCATCGCGAGAGTCCTTCCCGTGAGGGCATGGCAGATTCCAAGATCTTACCCAGACACTGCACTGAGTTGGATGGAGATGCGCATCCAGTCCATCACCGATTCCTATGGATCCAACTTTTGACCTGTTGTTAGGATTAAGTTTCAATGCGCCCAGATATGCACTGCGTGCCGGTAAATTAAACTATCAAACTCACATTTATAACTATATGTTTTCGCAGTGTTTTCCTTCGTTGGTGGGGTTATCTAGCTAACAAGTATCTAAGGATACGGGGGAGATGTATGTAAATCAGCACTTTCACCATCACCGCTCGGCAACCTCCGATAGTTTCCCAGGGTCGGATCAGATCAACGTGCTGATGGGATGTCCAAACAATTAATGAGCCATATGGCTAGTGGATCGTGGAAAGAAACAATAACTTGATATATATGAGGCCCTATATGTATTTGGCCAATTTTACACAACCTTGCCAGAGTGTGGGGCTACATTACCGCAACAACTGGAAAGAGGTGTACACTATATGTATCCTAATGAAGAGATTGTCCCTTACCACTTTAACCTATCCTATCGAGCTGAATAGCAAGGTTAGTCGGTAGCATGCCGGGCTCAAATATTTAGAGCATGGTCAGCGACCTCAGTATAAAATTGTTGATGGTGAGAATAAGTGATGCGGATATAATGTTGCTGTTTAGTATTTCCTAGCATACTGCGGTCCTACGTCTTCTACAAATAAACAAAACATATCAACAGAATGGCTACCTGCCATATATATATAACTAACCAATGCAATGAACAATGACAATTTATATAAGAATTAATGAGGTAGTACCTATCAGGTTGATAGACCTAAATGGTTAGTTAAAGCACCTACAGTAAATAAGGATAATATGAACAGTAATAAAGAAATTAAACCTTGTGGTCTTAGGACCGGGAAGGCACCTATTAGTCATCAGTGCCATACATGGAAATAAATGATCATTAAATATTTATTATGTATACCAAGTTGAGTACGTAATAGTCACTTGCACGGAACAGGCTACTATGTTACTGAAATTGAGGCGCCACCATATTTGTAGGGTGAGTTGACACGTTCTCTGAGGCTGGACGAGTTTCTGCATGCAGATCTCCACAGCCGGTTTCTGGAGGAAGGTCTCCGCATGCTGACTCCCGGGTAGATATGGTACAAGCTCAGGACAGTGAAACAGAGCAATGAAGTAACATCTATTAGATAATCTCTGTAACTAAATCATAATTTATGCAGAAGTGAGAAAGTTAAGTAAAGCTAAAGGTTGCCCATTAACAGAGAAGGCCGTATTTAATGTTAAGCAGATATGTAACTGACACACCATGCGGGATGCGTCGCATAGCTCTTGCGGCGCATGTAGCAAAGTTCCACCAGGCTGTGGCCAAAAGTTAATTAAAATACACACGACATGCAGTGCGGAGATTGTTGTCCACTTTTCCAGCGTGGTTGGGAGATCTGGCAAGTCGTCCACCAAGAATCACTGTAGCTCTACATCATGTAGGATCACATAAGGCAAGGGCCCTTTCCACAGATGTTCCCTTTAGAAAAGTTTGGAAGCGGGAACCATTATTTTAACTATTTTTAACTTCTAGCCATCCGGGAGCATCCAAAATTGCTGTAATGCGGAAAGTCTGAGAACTGCTGTTACGTGCGGGTGAGCTGAAAGCCACAAGGAACCATGGGGGATGTGCTGTATCTCGTTATCTGCAGGTGTTCCGGTCCACTCATCTAGACCACACATCCAGTCACTTCTCGGCGGGTGGGCTTCTACGCCGATGATGCTCCTGATCCTCGATTTTCACCCCTTTTTTACTTGCTGTGACGTCGGAGTGGGCATCTCAACCAATCATCGGCCGAGCGCCAGCCAATCAGCGTGCTGCTAGAGTAGTGACGTGGCGACCACGTGTACAAAGCACTCTGTATTAAGCTATGTATATATACGCGATTACGACGTTATGGCAAGATTCTGAGTATAATTTAGCGGGGAGCTTTGGTTATAACTCACCTATTTCTTAACCGACCTTAAAATGGTTTACAGTTTTAGAAAGCTCGTTTAATTCTGGTCCTAATCGGTACCAAGAACAACGAGAAGATATAAATTATAAGCATTTACGAGTACCTACTCGGTACACTATAGTCATGCACTCGCTCCCACTGTCAACACTCATCGCAAGGGAAGCTCTGATGCGCGCGCATGCGCACCACGCGTCTTAACGGACTTAGTCATTTTGCGACGAAATACCTCTCGCATAGTGCTTACATACGCTTATGCTCTACCCAGGGGAATGGCTGGGACGTCCGGTACCCATCCGGTTGATCCGTGCTACTGTGAAGAGTCCCACCAGACTGTGGCCTAAAAGTTAGTTAAACACATGCTGTGTGGACGTTTGATACCACTTTTCAGCATGGTCCGGGAGATCCTGCAAGTTATCCACCAAGAAGCACCATGGCTCTACATCCTGTAGAATTTGCATCGGGCCGCAAGGACCATCCGCAAGGAAGCTCCTCTGTAAGTTGTTCTGGATAGGGAGCCCTTCTTATTTATTTACTTTCCCTCGGATGGCCGTCCGAGTGCTTGCAAAAACTTGTGATTGCAGATAAAAGGTTGCTGACCGGCACAGGAGATCTGAATTCCGATAGGCACTGCTGCGGTGTAGGATACCACAGTCAGTAAGCAGTTAGCCCACGTCTAGTAGCAATGCGCTGGTCCAGCAACCTTGCTGTCGGCTGTTCCTCCCCGAAGTGCTCCAGATTCTTGATTTCTTGCTCTTTTTATACTACTCGTGACATCAGAGGCAGGATGTCCCAGCCAATCAGCAGGCGAGCAGTAGCCAATCAGCATGCAGCCCAAAAGGGTGACGTGGCGATCACGTGATCAGCACATTCCCCCCATTCACTTAATACATACACGCGATTACAATTAACAATTTTAGTGAGCTATTTATGGATAACTCGGCCATTTCTTGTCCGATTTCAAAAAGGTAAATGGTTTTGAAATCCTCGTTTCATTTTGGTCCGGATCAGTCCAAGAACGACGAGAAAGGAGTGATTTGAAGAAATCACAAGTACCAACTCGGTACACTATAACTATACACTCTCTTCCAATACTGACACATATTGACAGGGAAGCTCTGACATGCGCGTTACACGTTCTTACGGACTTAGCCATTTTATAGAAATGTCTCTCATATGGCTTTATACACATGCGCTATCCTACCCAGGGGACGGGGGGGGGGGGGGGGGGGTCGTGCTTGGAACGTACCCGGAGCGGTCGTTCCGTACCGAGCCTAGCTGGGACAGTTCGTACCCGTCCGGACGATCCATGCTACACCTGCACAGCATCAATTTTTCACTGAGGTCACTGTTCATGTTCTCAATATGCGAACCTGACATGCGGCTGACTAAACCTGACTATTTTACCTCGGTAGGATAGGTTTAATAGTAGCTAGGGACGACTACTCCTTAGGAAACATTTGTGTAAGCCTCTTTTCCGGGAGCTGCGGATTAAGTTATACACTACACACCGTCAAGTTTGTTTAAATTGGACATTTACCCTAAGGCCTACTAAATTGATAGAATATGAGTAGTTGTCTCTTTCTGTGCTCCTCCAGCCTCAGGGCATATTAATTGTTTGGACTCCCTCCTCCACATTGGTTAGAACTGACTTTAGAAACTATTGGGGTTTCTGAGCAGTTATAATCAAAGTGTCGATGACCACATATACACCCCCCCCCCCACCATATCTCCGGATACCTATTAGCTAGTTTCCCTGCCAAAGTCGGAATCACTGCAAAATAATTATATTATATCTTAAACCCCAGTAGTGCATTCTTTGGGCTATTTGACTCAATCCTAAAGATAGGTAAATGTTTAGTTCCAGGTGCGGATCTCACATGGTCCGCACTCGAAATGCTAGGTGATGGATAGAGACACAGATCGCCATCTAACTCTACGGTGACTGGGTGGACACTTGGAGCTCTCCATGCCTTCACATGAAGGTCACCAGAGTTGGATCTCTCTCTCTCTCTCTCTCTCTCTCTCTCTCTCTCTCCCCACCATAAATAGATACATGCTTTCCAAATGCTTATATAATGTGACTTGTCCCTGTGTTGTTATTTGTGGTCATGATCCGGTATGTGACAGGATCATCATTTGATTCTGAAACTACCACCAGGTGACATGCTTGCATGCTGTCGGTCTGAGGGTGATGCTCTGTGCTGGTGATCATAATGGACACCGAGCCTTCTTGCCAGACAGACCTATATGTTAAAGATAGGGAAAACATATAGCCACTTGCAGCCAACACTTGATAAGTGTAGACCTAAAAAACTAACTGTTAGGGTAGGTTCTAGCAAGAAGGGCCACATAAATAAAGCGGCAACTACAAAATAATGTCTTTAACTCACATAAGGTGATGGTGTTGAATTATATAGAAATCATCTGCCCCACCATCACGTAAACCAGTGTGCATCACAATATTTTTAACTACACTAGGTTGAATCACTTTGTCATTTTTAGCATAGTTTGAATAGGAGTATGGCCCTTTTCCCATCCCTCCTCCTCTGCTTCAGCATTGTAGGCATTTTCCTGTGATGGAGGCCCGCATGAGGCCCTTTCCTCTCGCAGCCAAAAGCTTGGCCAGCCTGAGATCATATAACTTATATTAAGTTCACTAAAGTGACCCCGTTAGGACTCTGCTTTGAGGGGATACCTCACAGAATATACTTATCAGAGATCTGTGTGATAACTCTGGCGAGGATCAGGTTAAACAATAACACCATTCCGCTCTTAATACTTTTTATCTCTATTAGAAGCAAATGATTACCATTGTTTTGCTATAATATTTTAATGTCTCTTATCTAATTTTATAATGGACCGACATACCGGCGACACCAACAGCCAGGATGAAACCGTGATGGTCGCACAGCTCCACTGGAATGTGAATGTTCCACTAACTCCAGTGGTCGGTCTATGTACGAACTTGAGAGACGCGAGTCCCGATCAGTTACCCTGAGACTAGCTAATCAGCATCCTCACCCGAACGCACTGTGTACCTGCGGTGCCGCAGAATATGTGGGAGTCACGGAGCAGCGCGTACCCCTGGAGGCCACAATTGCAGTAGGTTATGTGTGGAAGCATCAATGTGTTATACAGAGTTTTTAAGATATGAGATGGAAGATATGACTTGAGCCTGCGCATTATACCAATATTCCTTGCTACCTTGGATGTGATTATCTCTCTGTGCTTCTCCCATGGTTAAATGTTTGTCCATATAGACTCCTAGGAATTTAACACACTCAGCCTCCTGTATTTCCTGATTGTCTATGTAAAGTTTTGGGAGAGCAGCTTCTTCTGGTTGGCTATATCTTGTAAATAGTATATAGTTAGTTTTGTTAACATTTAGAGACATTTTATTAATTTTGAACCTATTTATAATTTTGTCTATTTCATTATTCACATTTTTGTATAGAGTGTTTATATCCTTATGTGTACCAAAGACGTTGGTATCATAAGTAAATACTATTAATGAAAGTTGGTTAGTGGTAGTGGGAAAGTCATTCATATATAGTAAGAACAGCAGGGGTCAAAGGATTGAACCCTGAGGTATTCCGCAGACTAATTTTTTGTTTCCTGAGATAGCACCATTAAATCGAACACATTGTATCCTGTCAGTCAAATAAATCTGAATCCAATCCAAAGCGATGCCTCTTATACCGTAATCTGATAATTTTTTCAATAAGATTTCATAGTCAATAGTGTCAAATGCTTTAAAAAGATCCAGGAACACACCGAGTGTATGTTCTTTATTTTCCAAGGACATAGTAGAGTGTTTTTTCTCTGAAACCCTATTGAGATTTGTAGATAATTGAATATCTATTTAAATAATTAACAATTCTGTTGTAATATAAACTTTCCAGGAGTTTAAAAAAAAAGTGGGACTGCTCTGTAGTTAATAAAGTCAGATGGAGCTTTAGCTTTATAAATAGGTGTTACTCATGCTATTTTTAGTCGTGATGGGAATATACCCTGCGAGAGTGAGAGATTGCAGATGTGATTTAGTAGGGTGAGTATTTCTGTTATACAGTGTTTAAAGATTTTCCATTTAAAGTTGTCAATACCTGCACTTTTAGTCGGGTTAATTCGCATCAAGATTTTATATATTTCTTCTCCATCTGTTGGTGTTAGGAACATTGAGTGTTGGTAGCTGCCTGACAAACAGTCTTGTATATTTTTATCTGAGCTGGATTGAATTTTTTGTGATAGGTTAGGTCTAATATTAATAAAGTATTCATTGAATTTGTCTACTATCTCATTTTTATCTGTTATAATTGTGTTATTATTAATAAACCATGCCGTTTCCAAGCTGCTTTTTTGTTTATTCAATAGTGATTTAATTAATTTCCATGTTTCTTTTATATTATCATTTTGCTCATCAAATTTATAATGGTAATAGTTTTTTACTGTCCTAATAATTGTGTTGAGTTTATTTCTATGTTTCTTAAACTGAGTATCATTGTACATAGTCGGATGCTTAGTAAAGGTCAAATACAGATTGCTCTTCTTATGGCAGGCAGCTATCAATCCTCTTGTTAGCCAAGGCTTAGTAGGATTTTGCTTAAATTTCCTAACTGTTTGTAGTGGAAATGCAGCTTCATAGGCATTAGTACATATATCGTGGAATACAGTGTAGGCATCTTCACATGAGTCACCAGATTCCAATTTATATTTGCCAAACTGTTTCTAGACTTTTCTATATTCTCATTTCTAAAATCTCTATATGTTGTTTCCTTTTTTCGAATGATTGTGTTCTAACTTGTTGATTTTCCATGTAGTAGATCGATAAGTGGTCTGAATTCCTGTCTTCAACAAAGATACCGGATTGGGTTTTGGGATTTGCGGTGTTATTTAAGAGAATATTGTCAATAACAGAGGCCCGTTTTCAGTTATTATTGTTGGTTTTGTGATGAATGGACAGTATCCAAATGTTCTTAATAAAGTTACAAAGTCTTGAGTAGTGGTTTCATTTTCTCTAAGTAAATCAATGTTGTAATCACCCAATATATAAGCTGTTTTATTCTCCTTTTGTATGGTTTTAAAGCATTTTTCTAATGTTCTATGAATTTTTCTTTATCACTTTCTGGAGAACCTGCAAATGACACCGGCAATTTTGTTCTTAGATTTTTTTATAGGTATTTCAATAAAGATAGATTTAAAAAAGTCTTCCATTGTTGTCAGTTCTTCTCTCTTATAACACTGTATATTTTCTTTTATGCAGATTCTTACCCCCACTTCCTGGTTTATTAGCCTTGTGGTCTTCCAGGAATTTGTAGATTTGCATATCAATTAAGCTGAGTGCTGAATTAGTTTTAATTCATGTCTCAGTGATTCCAATGATGTTAAATTTAATTGCGCTCGTGTCTAAAAAATTGCCTAATTTGTCAAAATGTTTTGATAATGATCTTATATTGATGTGCATAGTCGAAAAGGAAATGGTATCTTTGTTTCGAATCAAGGTTTTGTTAAATTCACTTTGTAGTATATAGTTACATTTAGGTTGGGGGAAGAGTTATTTCTTGATCGTCAGTATAGGTCTCAGAGAGTATGAATTCCTGTGATGAGCTTAGGTTAAATGGATTTATAAGTATGCTTGGACCTAATATGTTGAGTTTAAATTCAGTGTCGTTGTCATGGTGGTTGAATGGAAATCGAGTTTTGTTGCAGGTAATACACCACCATGGCCCTGTATTGTTTTCTAATATTTCATAATCTCTGGTTGTTAATTCGGAACAGGTTCGGTGCATCCATTCACCACAATAATCACACAATAATGCTTGCTGATTTTTCTTTATTGGTTTGTTGCAAGATGAGCAGGTGTATTTGACGGCATAGGGGTACAGGTTGGGCATGGTAGGAATGTGGATGGGTAGGTTCACTGGGACTGGAATGTATGGGTCCGTGAGTGGAGAAAGAAGCACGTGGACAGGAGGATAAATGGCTACCCAGAAAGTTTCTTGACCTTTATATTTAGGCATTTCTCTGGTTTGCTGTTGACACAGTAAAGAATAGTATATTGACGTCAGACTGGCAATGGCTGATACATGTAGGACAATAGGTTGGCTTTACACCACCATTACAGCTTATATTACATGCAGTAAAATAAATTAGGATTATGGATACATTACATATTGTTACCTTAAATTGTCTAATTTATTATTTTTCTTACCATAGATATTTAGCTCTAGGATGTTCTGGGAATATAAAATAGGAATGGCTTAATTTAGCAATGTACTAGATTAATAACAGTAAATAGTAGTATATTTTAATCATCATTCACACAGATAGTTGCTTAATCCTTCAACACCCACATCGGCCAAAGCAGCTTCCACAGTGGTCTTGAGAAGTGTCCATTTGCAGACCAAGAGACGACTACCCCCAAAAACCCACCACTGGAGTGACCCCTCAATAACTGAGTCAATCATTCCAGTGGCACACTCAATCGGTACACTCAAGTCAAGAATGGACCTGAGGGGGCTACGGATTTCGGCTGAGGACAAGACACAGTGGGCAAAAGCGAAGAAGGACTAATTATTATTATTATTATCATCTCACCTTATTTTTAGAGGGTAAAATGATTAATGTATATAACATTATCTTCCTCACGACCCTCTTTATCTAATTAATTTGTTCAATTAGGTGATGGTAGTGTTGTAGTTGTATTTTCTATATAAAATGCTCGGTACATTGGGATCTGAATGAATTGTATGCTTTGGCTTGCCTAATTTTCAGTGGTAGATTATTCCAGATTTGTACTCCAGAATATGCCAAACTGGTTTTAAGTGCTTCGGATTGGGGCCTGGGTATAGCGAGCTTCTGATTGGTGGTATTTCTAGTTTGCATGTTTCCTGTATCTGCATACTTATACTGGTGATGCTAGGTAGTATGTTGCATTATCGTACGAGATCTTATATATCAACTTTGATCTATTTAGTTTTATACGTTTGAAAATGGGCTTGATGTTTGCGTTTTTGAGGAGTTCGTCTCCTGCTATCCTCTCATGGATGTTAGTAATATGTTTTGCTGCACGCTTTTGTAGTTTTTTAATTTGTGTCAATAGCCCCTGGTTGCAATTACCCCATACAGAATTTGCATAATCAATTACTTTCAAAATGGAAGCATTATAAAATGTTTTTCTTGCTGTAAATGTCATATGTTTGGCAATTCTGGATAGCAGATGCATTTTGGTTGCTGCCTGTTTGGTTAGTTGCTTAACATGCTCAGACCATGTAAGGTTCTCAACTATTATAAGTCCCAGCAATTTAGTAGTCGTGACTATTTCTATACATGTTTTATTGATAAAGAATTGAAAATCATTAGGTGAGATAAGTCTTCGGTTTTGGCTGGTGGTAATTAACATGCTTTTAGTTTTTAAGGTATTAAGTCACAGACGATTAGCATCACTCCATTTAGATACTAGATCTAGGTCTTGGTTAAACTTATATGTAATCGATCTTCTACTGTTTTGCATGTGCTATATAAAGTTCCATCATCGGCAAAAAGATGGGAGTTAGAGTGTTGGAACTGTAAGGGTAAATCATTAATAAATATTATAAAAAGAAAAGGCTCCAACACGGAACCTTGTGTTACACCACATTTGATTTGACTGGAGAGTGAATGGGATAGATTTATATGTGCGTCTTGGTATCTTGATTGTAGGTGTGAAGAAAACCATTTAATAGCACTGGAACTGAGATTATATTCTGCTATTTTTTTTTAGTAAGAAACGAATGGTCAACTGTGTCAAATGCTTTGCGGAGATCAATTAAGACTGCCCCCCGTTATTAGCCCCGTGTCAATGTTTGTGAGCCAGGCATCTGTCATATGCGTAAGGGCAGTGATGCATAAATAATTTGTGCGGAAGCCAGATTGGTATCCGTATAAGGCATTGCACTTTTCTAGGTATGCATAAACGTTCTTGTGCACATGTCTTCCAAATATGTTGACAGTACCGGTAATATTGATATTGGTCTGTGTTTTTTTTGTATCCTTCTTACTATTACTCTTATGTATGGGGATTATTTTTGCATTCTTCCATCTCTCAGGAAACATGTTGCTCTTGATGCTACAGTTAAAGATAACTGAGTGGAGCTGTAGGATCTTTCTACTACCACAGCTGCAGAATACAGTAATCATAGATACAGTGTTATAACACTAGTGTTGGGTTGTTGCCATTGTATGATTATGGCGTTTTTGCGAAAATTCGTTTGTGTGAGTTCTTGTAGCACGGATCGACCAGGCGGGTACTGGCCGTCTCAGCCAAACTGGCTACGGGCCGCCCGTCCTAGATTCGTTCCTAAAAGCGCACCCCCCCCCACCCCCCACCCCAACCCCCGGCTAGAGCAATAAGCGTGTATAAGCCTATACGAGAAGCATTTCGTCATGAAAACGACTAAGTTCGTTAAAACGCGTGGTGCGCGCACTCTGACGCTTCCTCAACGACACGTGCGTCGAGATAGTGAGCGAGTGCGTACCTGTAGTGTACCGAGATGGTACTCGTAAATATGTGTAATTCGTTTATTCTCGTCGTTCTTAGTATCGATCAAGACTAGGATTTGACGAGCATTTCAAAACTGAAAACCATTTTAAAATCGGTCCGGAAATGGCAGAGTTATCATCGAAGCTCCCAGTTAAAATATACTTTGAATATTGCTATAACGTCCTAATCGCGTGTGTGTATATATATATATATATATATATATATATATATATATATATATATATATATATATATATATATATATATATATATATATATCTGAATAGACAGTCGTTTGTGTACATGTGACTTACTACGTCACTACACATATCTATACATATCGTAATACATAGTTATTTGTGTATACGTCATGTTATTCTAGCATGCTGATTGGTTGGTATAGGGATCTCTGGTTGGTTCATGCAGCCAGCTCTGACGTCCCAGCGAGTATAAAAGGGGTCAAATTCGAAGATCAGGAGCATCGTCGGCGTGGAGGCCGAGAGTCGAGAACTGACTGGAGGTGTGGACTAGACGAGTGGACCGGAACTCCTGCGGATAAGAAAGATACATAACATCCCCCCGCGGTTTCTTGCGACTTTCAGTTCACCCACAAGTAAAAGCAGTTCTCGGCTGGCCATCCGGGAGCAATAATCGACTAAATCATGGTTCCCATTTGCGAAGACCTATAAGCAGAACTTTCTGCGGGAGGGTCCTCGGACCTGTTATGTAAACTTCTACATAATGCAGAGCAGCGATGTTTTTTGGTGGATGACTCGCCGGATCTGCCGACCACTCGAAAGTGGACTTCAACCACCTCACTGCATGTCATGTGGCCGCCTTTGTAACCTTTTAACCGCAACCGAGTAGACTTTGCCCGGTGCGTCACATAGCTCTTGCACCATGTGCCTCTTTATGTACGTGCATCAATTACATTTTTATAAGTAACCCTCTCTGTTAATGGGTTATGTTTAACCTTTATGCTTCCATCGCCGGACGGAGAACTTTCTTCACACTATTTAAATTCTGATTTAGTTATAGAGATAATCTAGTAGATATTACTTCATTGCTCTGTGTTACTGTCCTGAGTTTGTACCGTATCATCGTGGAGTCAGCATGCGGAGAGCCATCTGAGGAAGCCAGCTGCAGATATCTGCATGCGGAAACCTTCCATCCTCAGAGAATGTGTCAATTCACACTACGTGTATGTAGTGCCTCAATTTCAGTAGCATAGTAGCCTGTTCCATCCCAGTAACTACTAGGTACCCAAGTAACTATACAAAGTATGTGTTATTGTCATGATTTACATCCGTATAAGGTACTGATGACTAATAGGTACCGCACCGGTCTTCGGACCACAACTTATAATTTCTTTATTACTGTTCATATTATCCTCGTTTACTGTGGTGCTTTGACTAAGCGCACAGTTATAGGTTACCGACCTTAATGCACTTATTACCTCATATAAATTATTCTGCAAAAACTGTGATATTGTTCTATTGTACTGGTTAGTTATGTATATGGCAGTTAGCCATTCAGTTCATATGTTTTGCTTATTTTGTAGAAAACTTGGACCGCAGTACGCTAGGAGATACTATACAGCAACAATATATGCATCACTTATTCCCATCACCAACAATTTTACACCAAGGTCGCAGACCTCGCTCTGTATATTGTGCAGTGCAAATCGAGAACTTCTTAGAGCGGGAAAGAATAATCGCCGCCAGCTACATCTTATAAATGAGATGAGTGACACCAATCTAGCCAACATGACCGATTCTACCATCACATCAACCAACTGTTTGCACAAGCAAACAGCATCACAATAAACCCAACACAACAACCAGAATCACGCGCTGAGAGGTAGGGGCCATGACCACCGAGGAGGCCACAATGGTGCTTCAGGACGCGGCACCCAGCAAAATAACAACAACCGACCAAGCATGCATGAAAGAATAGATGAGATTAATAAACAAATGTCCGCATTCACTAATCTTGTCACCACGCTCAGCACAACAATCGCAACCTCCAACACTAGAACCACAACCACTACCACCACTGCACCGCCACCAAACACATGTTTCAGATGTGGTCAGCCGGGCCACTGGAGGGGACAGTGCCCAAACTGACCTCCATAAAAAACTCCGACCGCTGATCACCGAACTCCACAGCCAGATAAACCGTTAAACTCCTAAGGGCACCGATGGAAGAGTCACCTCGGTGCCCGTTCTCACAACCCGGCTCATCTGCGGCCGCCATACAACAACGTCAGGTGGCCAACACTAATCGTCAATCATCTACATTCTCGCTTACACACGCGCACCCGGCTTCCCATATGCCGGTGCCTACGATGCCCCCCCCCCACATCAGCAGCACCGCCATTCCTTTCTAGTGAAAAAAGTAACCCTGCAACATCCGCATCGAACAAACATTCTTTCCTGTTGTAAATATGGGATTGTCTTGCGGGAAGTCATGACCCCGCAGGATGTCTTATAATTCACTTAAGTCCCAAAAGAAATTATGTTTTGAAAAGACCAGGTGAGCTAAAGGTCCAGGTGAGCACAAAATGGATGTCATAGATGTGCATCATTATTTTGGTAACGTACTGACATACAATTCAATGCACGGATGACTAAGTATACTATGGCTGTGTCGACCACCTGTTGTTGTGTAAACATGTCAATCATTGGGACGGTGGAAAGTCGAGCAGGCCGGGTCATCTCTTTGTATGTAGTAGGAACGTACTAATGTTAAATAGATAGGATGCTAGTTATAACGTTATGAAACCAGCAGATGAAACTAATGTAATATTTGAAATGGACGAATTGATTGGAAAAGATTCCATGGTTCTGAGTTGATGTGTATTTGAAAATAGTTTAGATAACAGTTGTTGCTGTTCCATCGGCATTCACTTTTATAATATTCAGCAGTTGTTGGTAATCGTAGTTTTGGAAATAATCAATGTATAGTAATCCGTGTTGGGATGAGTGAAACTGAACGTGACGAACAGACGTAGTTGATGACGTAAGCAATCTTGTTTCTCACACTAGGCTAGAGCAGCACCACCTGATAATGATATCATCCAGCACATGTGCCTTGCACCCTAGCATTTCCGAGGCGTCTCCATCGATAGGCAATGGACAGGACATGGCCATTGTAGCGTCCTTTAGGAATGAATAACATAATCGAAATTTGTATATCAACTATATGTCACTCATTCGATGGCATGCAACAACAAGACATTCCGTAATGTTGTTGTTGGTTAGCTGACAGATCACATCAAACCAGAACCGGTCTCCACCGCTTTGTCTATGTGAGGCGCAATCTCCATGGAAGAATTAGGCGGAGTAGGATTGGTTAGAATGACGTCATAACCAATCGGGATCGATCAGACTCTGCAGTAAAGAATAATGAAGAATAGATTTATGCGCCAGGCAAAGGATGGAGGAATCACTGATTGGCTGAGAAGACCAATCAGTTATCAGGTCAGAACTTCTAGAAAGAAATAAGCAGAGGTTGATTGGTGGACTGATTATTCAGCCAGTCAAAGTTTGCTTATGGAATATCTAGAAGAGTTGTAGGAATAGTTAGGAATAGATTCAGGAGAAATATAGTTATTATAATTATTATAGAACTTGGCAAGGGATCTGAATCTAAGAGTATATAAGGCGAGAATTAACTTAGATAAATTAATCCATCACCATCTGTGATTCCGTAAGGTTCTCCTTACGAGCCATAGCTGTACGCTTAACAGGCTTCGCTAGGATAGAATAGTTAGAGTTAGAAGATAGTTAAGGATTGTTAGATTGTACAACGTTTTGTACTTAGTATACTATTGAGCGATTTTGCTCTGGACTACAATTTGTTATTTCTTTGTAAATAAAAGTTTAATCTTACGTTTATGTAAGACTCACGTTTGTCAAGTTGATAGGAGAATCTGTTAGAACTGGAAGAAACATCCAGCCCTTACCTGGAAATATAGTTAGTCAGATAGGCCCAGCAGTCTTCATATAAGTATCGTCTATTCACCATCAGTCAGACGAAGCGAGCCGACTGCCGTCATCCTTCTCCATTACCGATAGCCATTGTCGCAGCAACCATATCCAGCTGCCGGTAGTGAAGCGGGATCCATCCTTAGAAAGAAAGAACTTCCAGACAAGTCGAAGACGACCCTCTGAAGAGAATCACAAAATCCTCACTGTGTAAAACAGCAGTGGTCGGTTGTAGCACCTCCGCGGAAACAAAGTTTTTGCAAGCACCACGTCCCACTGGATTCTCGGTGTCCCTTGGTGGTATGCAACACACCACCCCGTACAGCATCATCTCCCGCATCTACACACGGCAGTGATTCAGGAGAAACCATACAATCCACGTCATGGATTCGTAAGTGAAGGCGCTCCCATAAATACGAATGAATTCCTCGGGAACACAGTTTCTTCTGTGCATCAACCAAACATCCAATGATGCATTGCAAGAAGTGGCTCGCCCAGGTAGTGCTTATCCATGATCACGAGAATCCTGTCCGCACTGCCGTCTACACCATCACCGCATATACAGAAACAGCAACAACTCCACCACCATTGCTACCACCGGTTCCGTCATCACCAAACCACTCACAGCAGCGGCGACGACAGACTGGCCCTTTCCTCACTCAGCCATCAACAGCACTGCCTGTCTATTTAGCGGTGTTTTCACCAGTGCCACCGTTGACACTGGAGCTGCCATCACCGTTTTTAACAATCGCTTACATGAGAGCATTCCACCTCATTAGAAGCCACCCCTTAAGCCTACAAACATATCTTTACAAACAGCTACGGGAGCCGATGCACCCGTGGCTGTCATAGTTAATCTCGTAATACAGATAGAGGAGATGCAATTCATACAGCGAGTTGTCATTGTTGCTATAACGTCCTAATCGCGTGTGTATATATATATATATATATATATATATATATATATATATATATATATATATATATATATATATATATATATATATCTGAATAGACAGTCGTTTGTGTACATGTGACTTACTACGTCACTACAGATATCTATACATATCGTAATACATAGTTATTTGTGTATACGTCATGGTATTCTAACACGCTGATTGGTTGGTACAGCGATCTCTGGTTGGTTCATGCAGCCAGCTCTGACGTCCCAGCGAGTATAAAAGGGTGTCAAATTCGAAGATCAGGAGCATCGTTGGCGTGGATGCCGAGAGTCGAGAACTGACTGGTGTGGACTAGACGAGTGGACCAGAACACCTGCGGATAAGAAAGATACATCACATCCCCAGCGGTTCCTTGCGGCTTTCAGTTCACCCACACATAAAAGCAGTTCTCGGCTAACCCACACTAATTTAATTTTAGATGCTCTCGTACGGCCATCCGGGAGCAATAATCAACTAAATCATGGTTCTCATTTGCGAAGACTAATAAGCGGAATTTTATGCGGGAGAGTTCTCGGACCCGTTATGTATACTTCTACATAATGTAGAGCAGTAATGTTTCTTGCTGGATGACTCGCCGGATCTGCCAACCACTCAAAAGTGGACTTTAACCACCGTACTGCATGTCGTGTGGCCGCCTTTGTAACTTTTTGACCGCAGCCGAATAGACTTTGCCCGGTGCGCCTCAAGAGCTAGGCGAAGCACCCCGCACCATGTGCCTCTTTATGTACGTGCATTAATTACATTTTTATTAGTAACCCTCTCTGTTAATGGGTTATGTTTAACTTTTATGCTTCCATCGCCGGATGGAGAACTTTCTTCACACTGTTTAAATTCTGATTTCGTTATAGAGATAATCTAGTACATATTACTTCATTGCTCTGTGTTACCGTCCTGAGTTTGTACCATATCATCGTGGAGTCAGCATGTGGAGACCCATATGCGGAAGCCAGCTGGGGAGATCTGCATGCGGAAACCTTCCATCCTCATGTATGTAGCGCCTCAATTTCAGTAGCATAGTAGCTTGTTCCGTCCAAGTAACTACTAGGTACTCAAATAACTATAGAAAGTGTGTGTTATTGTCATGATTTACATCCGTATAAGGTACTAATGATTAATTGGTACCGCACCGGTCTTCGGACCACAACTTATAATTTCTTTATTACTGTTCATATTATCCTCGTTTACTGTGGTGCTTTGACTAACCGCACCGTTATAGGTTAGCGACCGTAATACACTTATTACCTCATATAAATTATTCTGTAAAAACTGTAATATTGTTCTATTGTAGTGGTTAGTTATGTATATGGCAGTTAGCCATTCAGTTCATATGTTTTGCTTATTTTGTAGAAAACTTGAACCGCAGTACGCTAGGAGATACTATACAGCAACAATATATGCATCGCTTATTCCCGCCACCAACAATTTTACACTGAGGTCGCTGACCGTGATCTAAATATTTGAGCCCTGCATGCTACTCACTAACCTTTCTATTCAGCTCAATAGGATAGATTAATAGCGGCTAGGGACACTTTCTTCATTATGAGACACATAATGTATGCCTCATTTCTGGCTGTTGCGGTAATCTAGCCCTGCACTCTGGCAAGGTTATGTAAGATTGGCCAAATACCTATAGAGCCTCACATCTATCAAGTTATTGTCTCTTTCCATGATCCACCAATCCGCAAGGCTACTTAATTGTTTGGAAGACCCTGCCTGCACATTGAACTGATCTGGCTCTGGGAAACTATCAGAGGTTTGCGAGCAGTGATGGCCAAGGTGCGGGTTCACATACCCCCCCCCCCCCCCCTGTATCTTCTGATACTTATTAGTTAGACTCTTGCCAAAGAAGGAAAGCACTGCGAAAACATGTAGTTATTATGATTATTAGGATGATATTTTGTTCCTGGCCCGCAGTGCATATTGGGCATGTTGGAAATTAAACCTAATGCCAGGTCAATAGTTAGATCCATAGGACTGGTGGCGGACGAGATGCGCATCTACACCCAACTCGTTGAAGTGTCTGGGCAAGATCTTGGAATCTGCCATGCCTGTGCGGAAAGGACACTCGCTGGGTACGCGCCGCCCGTCCTGGATTCGTTCCCTGAACACACACCCCTGGGTATAGCCATAGGCGTATATGGGGCCATGAGAGAGATCGTTAAAACGCAGAGTGCGCATGCCCACAGAGTGCGCATGCTTGGATGCTATTTTTGACAGAGCACGTGTATTACGACCAAGATGGGATGACGCTTTTAGTGTAACGAGATGGTACCATGTAATCCTTTTTAATTACCTATTCCTACCGGATCTCGCATTAATCAAGACCAGAATTCGACGGGATTTCCAAATCTGTAAACCATTTCAAAATCGGTTAAGAAATGACTGAATTATTCACAGAAACCCCCTTTTGATTATCTTCAAAATATTGCTGTGACGTCATAACCACGTGGACGCAGAACTTCTAGAATGTTCTAGAACATTTGACTGCGTTATTATTAGCTACGCGCTGATTGGCTGTTGCTCGACCGATGATTGGTTGGAGCCTGCGCCTGTGACGTCATGAGTAGTATAAAAGGAGACAAGATCCAGAGTTCGAGAGCATCCTCGGCCAGGGGCCGAATAGGTTGGACCTGTACCGGCTACTATCGTCTCGACCGGCAATACGCAGATCACTTCGCGTTCTGTCAGTTTGTCTCCCATAGCTAGCAGTAATCCAACCCACCGCACTAAGTCAATTTTGTAACTCCCGTTACTTGCGGGAGCATTTTGGAACTTTTTAGTTATTGTTCACAAATATATCAACAGCTACTTCGGAACACGAACTTGCGGTGAGGACTTTCCAACCTGAAAATGTGATTCTACAGATGTAGAGGCAGCGATGTTCTTTGGTGGATGACTCACCGGATCCGCCGGCCATGCCAAAAAGTGGTTATTTAACCGTCCCCTCACTGATGTCGTGCAGGTTCATCTAAACTTTTCGACCGCAGCAAGTAAACTTTGCCTGGTACGTCTTCAGAGCTGGCTGACGTACCACGCACCGTTAAGCTTAGTTTTGTATCTTCATCTGCATCTAACAACCCCCGCTTGTGATCGGGCTGTTGTCAACTTCCATCCATACCATTGGTGTACGGGAACTTTCTTCACAGCAGCAATGTTATTGTATCTCTTGCTGACTACTCGTTAGACATTCTATATTGTGATTACAGCCCTGAGTTCGATCCGCTCCCATAATGAGCTGCTTGCGGGAATCCTGTTTGCGGGAACCAGCCTGCGGAAACTTACCAGCTTCTTGAGAATGCATCAACTCACGTCAACCTAAGAGTGACGTATCAATTTCATTAACACCATAGCCCAGACTTAAGAATGGCTACCGATTATTCAAGTAACTATACAACATTTTAATTATGCCGTTAAATGTATTTTTCCTAATTACATTGTACCCATATAGACGGTCCCGATGACTAAAAGGTACTATGACGGTCGTAGGACCGCTAGTTATAATTTCTGTATATGTTTATAGTTATTCTCATTTTCTGTAAGGTGTGTTCACTAACCGCACCGTAATAGGTTCCTTAACCTGTACTAAAGATATATAATTCTGATCATTTCACTGTATTAATTGTTCTGGTTAGTTTATATATGGCCAGTGGCCATCAGTTCATATGTTTTGTTTAACTGTAGAAAATATAGGCCTGCAGTGCACGTAGGAAACATTATACAGCGACACTTATATATGCAGCACTTTCTCCCGCCACCAACAATTTTTCACTGAGGTTGCTGTCCGTGCTATAACTCTGTTTAGCCCAGCATGCTACTGACTAAAACCTTTTCTATTCAGCTCGATAGGATAGGTTTAATATGATTAGAGACAATTTCTTCGTTAGGAAATCTGTAGTGTATGCCTCTCTCCCGGTAGTTGCGATAATTTAGCCCCGCACTTCTGAATGAGTGGCCAAAATACGCAAAGGGCCTCATATCTCTAAGATATTGTCTTTCTTCATGTTCCACTAAGCCTTGTGGCTTCTTAATTGGTTGGATGTCCCTATCCGCATGATGGGCTGATCCGACCCTGGGAAACTGTTGCGGTTTCCGAGCGGTGAGGTCCAGGGTGTGGTATCACATACATTCCCTCTGTATCATCAGATACTTAGTAGTTAGCACTTCCGCCAATGTAGGAAAGCACTGCGAAAACATGTTTTACTTAATATTTTCTTTAATCTGCTGAACAATCCTCCCACACCGCAGTGCAAAGCTGGGCAACTTGTGTTTAAACCTAACGACAGGTTAAAAGGTTAGTTCCATAGGACCTGGTGACGGGCGAGATGTGCATCACCACCAAATTCTGTAACAATGTCTGGGCATGATATTCAGATCTGCCACGCCCTCACGGGAAGGACATTTACGGTGGGTATTCGCCTCTCTTACTCCTACCATAGCGAAAGATCAGTTGCCTAAAAATGCTTCTGTTAAAAAGTAACCAGTGTCTTGTAACGTTTTATGTGAATACAGAGCTAGATGTCCGGATTCTTCTCCAGTTCGGAGATCTTACTAAGTAACATGTATGAGCGCTGTCTTCAGTATTGAAGTCTTAGGGCATCCATTCTCAATAACAGCCATATCTAACAGCTAGGTAGACACCCGCCATTTGCGGCCTAAAATAGATCTTGTATCTAAAAACTAAAAGATAGCTAAGCATAGAAGGCCCGCGTAAATAAAGCGGCAACTACTAATTCAGCATACTAAGAATTACATAAGATGATGACGTGGGAATCATTCGGGAATCGTTCATCCCGTCTTCACATAAAACAGCACGCAATTTCATAGTTATAATCTCACTAGGTATGGTCTTTTCTTTTCAGCATTTTGGTAAAATATTAGAGTGGGCCCATTTTGGCCTACTACTCTTCTCCCGCTTTAAGCAGTGGCAACATTTTCCCATGACTGAGGCCCGTGCGAGGCACTTGCCTCTCGCAAGGATTCAGCGACGACAGTCCACGCAGGGATACTACTCCTCAACCAAACTAGCACTAGGAGTAGTGCCCGCGTGAGGCACATGCTTTTTTGTCACTACAGAGATAATTTTCTTTCCTTTCAGCTTAGAGGTATAATAGCTTATTTTAAGTTAATTAGTCTCGTGTGCGGGAGCCTCCCTTGCGGGGATACCTCTGCGGACCTACGAGTCTGTGTGGTATCTCCGGGAGCCCCATGTTTAAAAGTTCATCCGGCTGTCTCTATGTCTTGTATTTTCGTATGCTCATCATTTTTATCTAGCTTACTTGACAGTATGTTTAGGTAAAATTATTGTGTAGACTTAATCTAATTAGGTCCCCAAAATCAAATCTTGTAAATCCATAGATCACGAAATTGCTATGGACAGGCATACTGGTGACACAAACTCTTGGGATGAGACCGTTGTGTTTAATGTTCGCGACAATGGTCGCACGGCCCCACCAGAACGATTGAGTTCCACTGGCCTTAGGAGCCGGTCTTTGTTACCCGTAGGGAAGTATCGTACAAGATCCATCACCCCGAGACCGGAAGCTAACCAGCATCATCATTCGTCGTGTACTTGCGGCACGGTGAGTCGACATCATACACCGGAATGGCCTGACACTACCCCATGAGCTACAAGTGGCGCCCGATGTGGGGTCTGAGGAACATCATTATTAATGCGCAGTGAACTCACGCCCACACCGTATAGTGAGCTTAGTTCTATACTGTCTCCATTTAGCGATGACTCCCTCAATCAAGAGGTAGCGTCATATGATGGATTCCAAGCTCACATGCTCACCGACTATGCCAGAAATTCACCTGCCGAATCAACAACACGGCAATATAACCTGTTTTCGCCTGTCAGCGATGGCACCTTTCGGGATGCCTCACAGGCGGGAACAGAGTTTAGAACTATATCAGACGTCCGCGACAGGCCAACTCCATCAGGGCCGAATTGTGGACGATCACGACAAAGACCCGATTACGGGCATATACATAATCCTTCAGATTACTATCATTCGCCCGTGTCATCTACGGAGACCATATGGCTGGGTGACAATCTGTATTACAGACAACCTCCCGCACCGCCCCCTTCTGGCACAACGCTATACTCGAGGGGAACACCGTGGCATCATCGGGAGGAATCAGCACCACCTTTTCGCCGGTACATCAGTCATGCTACACAGCACAACCATCAGCCGACTGCACCACCGCCATCTGAGGCTGTCTCTATGTCTTGTATTTTCGTATGCTCATCATTTTTATCTAGCATACTTGACAGTTTGTTTAGGTAAAATTATTGTATAGACTTAGTTTAATTAGGTCACCAAAATCAAATCTTGTAAGTCCATAGATCACGAAATTGCTATGGACAGGCATACTGGTGACACAAACTCTTGGGATGAGACCGTTGTGTTTAATGTTCACAACAATGGTCGCACGGCCCCACCGGAACGATTGAGTTCCACTGGCCTTAGGAGCCGGTCTTTGTTACCAGTGTCACCATTCATCGTGCACTTGCGGCACGGCGAGTCGACATCAGACACCAGAACGGCCCGACACTACCCCACAAGCTACAATATTCGTCTCTCCACACACACACACCCACCGTAACGATATGTCAGTCATTAAATTTGCTTATGTAAAATGTAGCCATCGTCCTGTGATTTTTTATGTAGTCACGCAGCAGGGCATCTGGATTCTCGCCCAGTTCAGATGTGCTGTGAAGTGACATGTACGCTGCTATCCATGGAGGTAGATGCTTTCCAAAGCAACCCACGGGAAGCTGGCGTCTGCGCCCATTGGATGGCCATGTCTAATGATAGGTAGGAATCTCTGCCACTTGCGGCCTAAACTAGCTCTCGTTTCTAACACCTAAATGGTAGGTTAGGAATAGCAGAAGGTCCGCATAAATAAAAGTGGCACCTACCAATGCAGCATCTTGGAATGACATAAGACGGCGACTTTTGAATCCTCCGGGAGTCGCTCGCCCGTCTTCACGTAAACCAGTATGCACCACGTTAATTATATTTTCACTAGGATGGTCTTTTTCCCTAGCATTTTTGTTGAATAAAATAGTGGCCCTTTTTGCCAGCTCTTTTCCTTCGCTTCGGCATTGAAGGCATTTTTCTGTGATGGAGTCCCACGCGAGGCACTTGCCTTTCGCATGAGCGAGATATCCTGGACGGAGGTCAGCGCAAGGCTACTACCTCTCGCACCATAAGCAATCCATCTCGGTGACGAAGGCCCGCGTGAGGCATTTTCCTCTCGGAAATACAGGAATCTCTTTATTTTGTATAATGAAGGCATAATAGCTTATATTAAGTTAAACAGTGACCTCGTTGTGCGGATGCTTCCCTTGCGGGGATACCTCTGCGGATTTATGAATCCGTGTGGTACCTCCGGCGACTCCACGTGCAAAGTACACCAGCTAGCTCTACTTTATGTATTATTATAATATGCTCAAATACTGTCAGACGATCTACCTTGTTTGACAAACTGTTATTCCTTTTTCTATATATATTATTCTCCATAGTTTAAATTAACATGGAACGACATACTGGTGACACTAATAGCTGGGATGACACCATGCAGTTTAATCTTAGCGGCAATGGTCGCACGGCCCAACCGGAACGATTGAGTTCCACCGGCCTTAGGAGCCGGTCTGTGTACTTCGTAGAGCGACGTCACGTGTAATCCGTAACCCTGAGACGCCTAAGCTGGTACCCGACTCCAATTGCTCATAGTCACAATAGTCACCATATCCTGAGCCAGAGAATCGCCATCGAGGGTATGAGGAGTCGGGTACCAGCCTATGAGACGCCGAGCTAGCCAGCCCCCTCGTTCGTCGTGCACATGCATCACTCTTGGTGCCACGTCACAATGATTCAATTATGACACTGCAATCATGTCACGCCAACGACACTGATAACGCACGTTATGGGCCTTTACTGTGTCAATCCCGAGAGGCACAGAACATGTATTATCACGATTCCCATCAGGCACATGATGTTGTTTCAACGCTGAATCCACGTTGAAATCACGCCATGACTTGATTTCAATGTGGATTCAATGTTGAAACAATCATAATCATAATCATAACATGTACAGCTTTTTAAGACATTGTATCCTATTATCAGCTAATTCAATAAATTTGGTAATGAGCTACATTATCTAATAGTCATTTTTGGATTACATGTTTTGTCTAGAGCTCTAGAATTATATATATTATCTAGTCTGGTTTTAAAACTATTTAGAGATGGAGCTTCAACAACTTCAGGCGTCAGGGAGTTCCACGAGTCTATAAGGTAACAGGTCGTTTTGCGCCTGGGTCTTTTCGCACCGGGTCGATTCGCCCCATAGAGTGGGTCGCTTCGCACCTATATATTTTTGGCTAAAAAGGGGTGCGGTGAGGGAGGCTATTGTTAATGCGCGGTAGTTTGATGATTTGCGTGTATTGGTTAATTGAATTGGTGTAGGTCTATTGTATAATTTGTATAAAAAAATTATTCATATTGCGTATGACTGTAATTTGGCACCCTTTAGTAACTTCCTTTGATGTTTGAACTATTTTCCCTGGCCGTTACTCACTTTGATCATTGAGTAAATACTATGCGTAATTACAAAACAACGGATTAATCAGCACGGCTTGAATCAAACAGTTTATCCAATTTCCCCCCACGCGTTGTACGCACCCCCAAATATGCTAAATCTTCAGTTGAGTCACCGCCACCGCCACCACCACCACCACCACCACCACCACCAACAACAACAACAACACCACCACCACCACCAACAACAACAACAACGACGACAACAAATGTATGAATGAATAATGTAGGAGAAAGAATGAACGATTGAAGCAGATTTAAATCGTCTCATGAGAAAATATCCATTTGCAGAGTGAGAGATTATCCTTGAAAACTTAACAGCACTTATTTATGCACACAATAAAACAATTCTTTGATTAAAATCACAATTCGTTTAGAGCTATGCACATTTCTTATCGGCGCAAGTTTTATATTAGCATATGGACATTGCGCCATTTACAAACAGGCGCGCCAATAACAAATTGTCATATGAGTCTGAGCCGTTTACAAATGTGTTGTCATTGAATGTTGAGTGATGAAACTAGATAGGGGCGTTTGCGTTTCTAGTACCGGGTACGCATAACAAGGAAATAGAGGTCACAGGCTCAATAGAGGAATTCAGTTTATCGATGAATCATATGACGCAATACATGTAGGCAATAACAGCACCCTGTCAAATTAGTTTCAAAATATTCAACAGCTTACCTATATAGTAATCTGGAAATAGAGATTCAAAGAATGCAGAGATCGATTGAACTAAACACGAAAAAATTGTGGGTGCAGCTTACCCTTTCAATCCTCGAAAATGTCAATTTGCAGACCATGAGAAGACTATTTTTGAAATTTTACCGCTGGAATGACTGGCTCGGTTATCGAGCCAATCATTCCAGTGGTTTGCAAATGGCCATTTCACAAGACTACTGCAGACGCCGTTTTGGCTGATACGAGTGTTAAAGGGTTAACTAGAGATATGACTATAGATGGGCTGGGAATAGCTAAAAATGGATTCCCGCATTGATTATCAAATGAGAAAGCACACGATCCAAGTAGGCTACAGGAAGTAGAAATCATATTCTCTCAATGAATAAACCATGCGAAAAAAAGTAGAAATTGAAGGCTATTTGACAAAAATATCATATATGTTAGTGCGTAATGTAGCAACAATATTCAGTCAAATCTGTGTCAAAATAATTAGTTGTTATATACTACTGGCCGTATCACAGCTTTTGAATCTATTGATTGTAAATTAATTATCTAACTGAAAGTTGTCTCACTCACTGACAGTTGTTGCTGTACAAACTTACTATACAGCTTCGTGTTTGTATATTCTTACGAAAAGCTGTGGCACGGCCACAACTGCACCGTCCCTCACTCAAAAACAATGATTTAACCCTTTCCTCATGGAATCAGCAAAAAAACAACCTCGATAGTGAGCTTGATGAATGGCCATTTACAGACGAAGAGGAGACTTTTTGACAATTATAATCTAGACTGACTGGCCCGATAACCTACATCATCATTACAGTGGTAAATTTTCAAATCTAGACTTCTCTTTGTCTGCAAATAGACATTCAATAAGCAAATATTTTTACTTTCTTGACTAAATTTAGACATGAAAGGGTTAAACTATGTATGGTATAGCACCCACTTACCTTATGACCAAACTTCAATCATCTTTTGCCACGTATTTAGTCTGAAGCAAGCGGAGCGTAACACTCATTAACAGTATTAAGTAGATATCACTTCTAAGGCAACACTGCGCATAATACACACAGCGGCAATTTTCAGTCCGATAATTTTAAAATCCATTGATTGAAAAACCGTGAAACAGAGACAAGTAAAGCAGAGACAACTGCCGCTCACTCAAACAATGATTTAATGCTATTTATGATATTTTTACGTTCGTATTGTAGTTCGGATATACCGGGCGGGTACCGGCCGTACCAGCCAAGCTGGGTACGCGCCGCCCGTCCTGGACTCGTTCCCTGAACACGGGCCCATGGGTAGAGCCATAAGCGTATATGAGACTATAAGAGAGATAGCGATATAAAAACGACTAAGTTCGTTAAAACGCATAGTGCGTATGCGCACGCTTAGATGCTATTTTGGGCAGAGCACGTAGTTTACGACCAAGATGGGATGACGCTTTTAGTGTACCGAGATGGTACGATGTAATCCTTTTTAATTACCTATTCCCGCCGAATCTGGCATTAATCAAGACCAGAATTCGCCGGGCTTGCCAAATCTGTAAACCATTTCAAAATCGGTTAAGAAATGGCTGAGTTATCCACGGAAAACCCTTTTTGATTATCTTCAAAATATTGGCGTGACGTCATAACCATCTGGACGCAGAACTTCTAGAATGGTCTAGACCATTCGATTGCGTTGTTATTAGCTACACGCTGATTGGCTGTTGCTCGACCGATGATTGTTTGGAGCCTGCGCCTGTGACGTCACGAGTAGTATAAAAGGAGACGAGATCCAGAGTTCGAGAGCATCCTCGGCCAGAGGCCGAATAGGTTGGACCTGTTCCAGCTACGATCAGCACGACATTACGCAGATCACTTCGCCTTCTGTCGGTTTCTCTCCCGTAGCCAGCAGTACTCCAGCCCACCGCACTAAATGCAATTTTTAACTCCCGTCCTTGCTGGAGCATTTTGGAACTTTCTAGTTATTGTTCACGAATATGTCAGGAGCTACTTCGGAACACGAACTTGCGGTGAGGCCTTTACGGCCTGAAAATGTGATTCTACAGATGTAGAGGCAGCGATGTTCTTTGGTGGATGACTCGCCGGATCTGCCGGCCATGCTAAAAAGTGGTTATTTAAGCATCCCCGCACTGATGTCGTGCAGGTCCTTCTAAACTTTCGACTGCAGCAAGTAAACTTTGCCCGGTACGTCTTCAGAGCTGGTTGACGTACCCCGCACTGTTAAGCTTAGTTTTGTATCTTCATCTACATCTTACAACCCCCAGTTATGATCGGGTTGTTATCAACTTCCATCCGTACCATCGGTGTACGGGAACTTTCCTCACAGCAGAAATGTTATTGTATCTCTTGCTGACTACTCGTTAGACATTCTATATTGTGATTACAGTCCTGAGTTCGATCCGCTCCCGTCATAAGCTGCTTGCGGGAATCCTGTTTGCGGGAACCAGCCTGCGGGAACTTTCCAGCCTCCTGAGAATGCATCAACTCACATCAACCTAAGAGTGACGTATCAATTTCAGTAACACGATAGCCAGACTTAAGAATAGCTACCCATTATTCAAGTAACTATACTTAACATTTTAATTATTCCACTAAATGTATTTATCTTAATTATATCATACCCGTAAAAACGGTAACCGAGAGGTACAGGCTACTCGAAGGTTGCCACTAACAGGCGGCAGTGGGCCCGCGAGGGTCCGGGGACACGTAAAACAATGGGTTATAGTGCAGAGGGGATACTGAAGGCCTCTGTGTCTAACGAAGGATGAATTAACATCCTACTGTGGTACCGTCTAGTCGGCGCATTGTTCGGGCTGCTGAACTTGGTAATAGTAAGTGGACAATGCATGGTACGTGGATGACAGTTCACATCCAGGTAGCACACTCTGCAAACTTTTTTTTAGGTGGTGGTTTGTCAGAGATGCCCTGCAGGCAAGGCCGGGGGAAACGGTCAAAGTTTGTATACTGTTGGCAGATAGATACGGATCAGACCGTCGGTTGCCCCTGAGCGTGAGCTCAGATGGTGATCGCTATCGACTGGGTTGCTGGCCGGTCATCCTGATCATGTCAGTTCATCAACCCTTTATTGGTTATGAGGGTCAAGATGGCTCAATGTACAGTCAGGCCATGGCAAGTGCCCGATGATTAAAAGGTACCATAACGGTCTTAGGACTGCTAGTTATAATTTCTGTATATGTTAATAGTTATTCTCATTTTCTGTAAGGTGTTTTCACTAACTGCACTGTAGTAGGTTCGTTAACCTGTATTCAAGATATATAGTTCTGATCATTCTACACTATTGATTGTTCTGGTTAGTTTATATATATATATATATATATATATATATATATATATATATATATATATATATATATATATATATATATATATATATATATATATATATATATATATATATATATACATATATATATACACATACATATATATATATATATATATATATATATATATATATATATATATATATATATATATATATATATATATACATATATATTTATATATATATATATATATTATGGAAGGCCATCAGGGTCACAATTCGGTATTTATTATGCATAATAATTCGAATTATTATGCATAATAATTCGATTTATTATGTGTAATAAATCGACCAATCAGAAGGCTGGAATTGCTGGTATTCGTTATTAATTGGTTGATTTAATACACATAATAATTCGAATTATTATGCATAATAATTCGATTTATTATGCGTAATAAATCAACCATTCAGAAGGCTAGAATGGCTTTTATTCGTTATTGATTGGTTGATTTAATACGCATAATAATTCGAATTATTATGCATAATAATTCGATTTATTATACGTAATAAATCAACCAACCAAAAGGCTAGAATTGCAGGTATTCGTTAATGATTGGTTGATTTAATACACATAATAATTCGATTTATTATGCGTAATAAATCAACCATTAAGAAAGCTAGAATGGCTTTTATTCGTTATTGATTGGTTGATTTAATACGCATAATAATTCGAATTATTATACATAATAAATCGATTTATTATACGTAATAAATCAACCAACCAGAAGGCTAGAATTGCGGGTATTCGTTATTGATTGGTTGATTTAATACACATAATAAATCGAATTATTACGCATAATAAATCAACCAATCAGCGCAACCCTCGTGCAGCGCCTGCTAGAATTAAAGTCTGACAAGGCACGTGTTTTAATTTTGCACTGTGTGTTACTGTGTTTCGTCATTTAAGTGCGTTTCCCGCTCTTGTTCAAATATTATTAGTCAGACTATCTAAATTCTGTCATGTCAAATATTAAATCCTTATAATACCCACCCACCCCCACAGTAGGCCTATTATTAATTATTAAAATTTCTTTTTTAAGGATAGGCCTATAGTTAAGCCTGCTCTAAAGCACACCTCTCTGTAAAGAATCCACCATTGAAATATACCTAAAGGAAACTAATTAGTCCCAAGCTAAATAATCGATGTATTTGACCCTCCATATACTGTACACCTGTGTATAAAGGACAGTTTTATATTGTCACCAAGGCATCCAGTCCTTTAAAGACAGGTTATATATAGCATACTGTATTATCGACTTCTACATTACGGGAGGACAATAAGCGTGTACGCATAGCGGGCATGCCAGCATAATCTTTTTCTTATCATTATCTGTAAATATTATATTTTGGCTCTAACTCTGTAGAGTTCCGAGAATAAACTACTACTACAGTACTACTACTACTACTACTACTACTACTACTACTACTACTACTACTACTACTACTACTACTACTACTACTACTACTACTACTACTACTACTACATAATAATAATAATAATGTTTCCATTTTAGGTTAGTTAGTTAGTTTATGTTTAGGTTTATTTATAAGCGAAAACAGAAACACGAGAACAGAAACGCGCTACGTCACGCCACGTGCCGTAATAAGCCGGTTCCGCGTGCTGCCAAGGACGTGTCAGATCTGGTCGGAAAATAGGACATGAGAACCGCTCACTTTTCCTCAATTTTGTAAAGCTATTAGGGGAAGGCGGGGCGGGTGAAATAATACCCCTTCTATTTCTTAAAATCTGCACCCGTTAGTTTACTTTGCTGATCATCATTTCCCCGGTCGAGTAGTAGTAGTAGTAGTAGTAGTAGTAGTAGTAGTAGTAGTAGTAGTAGTAGTAGTAGTAGTAGTAGTAGTAGTAGTAGTCCACTTGATTGGCTTGGAATTGAATAAAATCACTGCTTTCGGACATGCATACGCGTACGTATAAATGTAATCACGCATTCGGATACGCATACAGATACGGATACGCATGCGCGTTAATGGAATCCTAGCTTAACGCGTTTGCGTATCCGTATGAGTGATTCCATTTGTACGTATGCGTATACATGTCAGAAAGCGGTAATTTTATTCAATAAAATGGAAATCTACTACTACTACTACTACTACTACTACTACTACTACTACTACTACTACTACTACTACTACTACTACTACTACTACTACTACGGGTCACCACTACAAATCAAGACTACCACCTCACACCCACCACCACTGGATAAGCTTCTGATCTGTCTTTGGAATTGGCGTCTTTATGGTCTGGATTTCTAACATCAAACAGGCATGAATATGTTCTAAATAATTCTTTCACCTTCCACCGCGCTTACTACGATTTGTGGAAAGCCCTTGAATGACGTAACAAAAACGTCATTTTCAAGGAATCCCGTATCCGAATGAAATCGCTACATGTAGCTATCGGATTCGTATACGGACAGGTTTCGCATACACATACGGACATATGGAATCATACTATCTATTTGTAATTGGAGCGAAAGAAATTTCGGATACGGATACGCATTAATGGAATCCTAGCTTTAATGAAATCCTAGCTTAAAGCTATGCACTGCTCCTATCCTGTTGACCGTTGACATATTTTCCAGAAGTTATGGTTAAGTGCCTTGTTCTTAGTTGTATAGTAGCTAATGTCGAAAGGTGTCCATGTAGCCACATTGGAAGTCAATGGGTCTATGGTAAAATGTGCCATCATGTAGAAAATAGAGGCCAATAACTCCGGTATTTGAAAGCATATCAACTTCTATATGTCATAGATATTCAACAATGGAATTTTTGCCAAATTTGGTTTTAAACTATTCACAAATGGCGAAACATGCCATGGACAAGCTCCTCAGGTAGAGTACGCAGTAATATGTCACAGAATCTGTATCTAGATTTTTATTGTGTCAAATTAAAGGTGCACATTCACACCAAACTGCTTGAAAATAAAATCGTTAAAATTGTGTACTTTTAGATGCTTAAAATTGTGCTCTGCAATGCAATGAAACGAAATAAATCTTATAATATGATGATTATATTGCGTATAATTAGACTCGCTCCGTAAGGGGAATAAGATATTGCGATCGGGTATGTCTGTCTGTCCGCCGGCATGCATGTCTAGCTGTCTCTGTTTATTCGTCCGGAGATGTATCTAAAAAACTGCTATTCCGATTTGGCTCAGACTTTAACACAACCAAGGAACACGTGGTCCAAGAGGATTTCCAGACTTTGCCTTAATCCGAATGAGAGAACCTTGATCTGGATCGGGTCAAATTCTGGATCTGTGGATATCTCGGACACTACTCGGACACTATTGGTCCCAAATTTTAACACAGGAAAGGGTGTGACCATACACTAGGATTTCACAAATTTGGTCGTGGTACATGAAAATCCGAAAAATCCGTAAGAATCCGAAAAGTCCGATAAAGGCCCAAAAATTATTTACAGTATGACAAAAATGTGAGGACCAGGGTCTCCAATCGCTGATTGCTCTTGCTTAACATAGCCGTCTTAGTGGTGAAGTTGAATTAGGGACTCTTGTCTCTAATTCAATTTCACAACTTAAAAATAATTATATTAATTTATAGTATTGAAATCCTCATTTATTAAGATTTATTTCGTTTCATTACATATATAGGTACACATTCTAAGCCTAGCTATACAATTTTAACAATTTTATTTTCACGATTCAGGTGTGAATATGCGCCTTAAAAATCAAATTACGTCTGATGACATACATGCGCGCCTGCATAGCATGACCGTCGCAAATATGGACTGCCAAATTACCAATGGATAGGTGTAACATGTGTCATCTATAACTTGTCAATGTATTAAATGTAGCAACAGATTTCGTATAGTTGGAGTGAATTAGTAGCCGATATAATTCGTATATATCTACTATTTCAGGTGGAGAGTTGTAATTCACGGAGGAATTGATGGATTCAGTCGAATGTTGGTCTTCCTTCGCGCCTCAGACAACAACCGCTCTGACACTGTATTACAATGTTTTACCGATGGCATTGCTAGATACGGTGTTCCTTCCCGTACCAGGTGTGATTTAGGGGGAGAGAACAATGACGTGTGCCTGTTCATGGAGTCATTTCGTGGACAGGATAGGAGCAGTGCAATGCGCGGTAAAAGTACACACAATCAGCGCATCGAGCGATTGTGGGTAGACCTATGGAGCGGTGTTAATAATCTATACCACGATTTGTTCCATTTTATGGAGGATGAGACAATGTTAGATTCCAGTGATGATCTCCACATATGGGCTTTGCACTACGTGTTTCTTCCTAGAATTAACAGAGATCTAGAATCCTTTAGAAATCAATGGAACAATCACAGATTACGTACAGAAAAGCATGCCACACCAAACCAACTCTTCGTACAACATATGCTGGCTCGACAAAATAGCGACTTGGAAGTGGTATTGGACATGTTTCCAGCAACAGAACAGACGGCGGAGACAACGGCCACCGGTACTGCGTTGATAACGACAGAAACAGCTGACGAACAAGGTGCAAATAATGTAGCTGCCCAGGAACAGGAAAGTAATACCACTTGGACAGATACCGTAGATGTTCCACGTACCGCCATGCCGCTTT
The DNA here is from genome assembly GCA_034401795.1 of Chaetoderma sp. LZ-2023a. Taxonomy (NCBI): domain Eukaryota; kingdom Metazoa; phylum Mollusca; class Caudofoveata; order Chaetodermatida; family Chaetodermatidae; genus Chaetoderma; species Chaetoderma sp. LZ-2023a. The sequence goes on from CM067359.1 coordinate 146,836,742, forward strand.
CAGACACCGAGTTACAACAACTACGAGACTCAGTTAACCCACTCGACGATACACTGGACAGATTTGGTTTACAACTATACACACGAACCGTAGTGTTTATCAATGAACACGTCGCAAGTTAGCCATCGATAGCCATTATGGCGTTGTGGGGTGGCAGAGCTGTCTTGTAATCTGATCTATCACCTTGTCTGTTCGTCCACTTTCCTGTTTCGATGCTTAAATGTATGGCTATATTTCTGTCTTTTAAAAAGTGCACATTCACACTAGAAAGTGTTAAAATAAAATTGTTTAAATAGTATACTTTAGAGGCTTAATTTGTGTACCTCAATGTAATGAAGCGAAATAAAGCTTAACATATGATGATTTAATTCCGTACACATTATTATAATTTTATGGCTACGAACTTGAATTAGGGATACATGCCTCTACTTCAATTTCGCAACTATTATATTATTTATAGTAATGAAATCATCATGTTACGCCTTTTCGCTGCATTATATTTGTACCCACAATTTAAGTCTCTAAAAGTATGCCATTTTGTCAATTTTATTTTGAAGCACTCTGCTGTGACTATGCACCTTTTAATAATTATTAATACAATAATAATTGGACAGACTGGCAGGACCTCTGAAAGACTGACGGACCGAAATACCAAAACAATCAACTTATACATGTTGATAGTGGCAAGTAAAAATTCAATAGAATATAGGCCTAACTGGTTGAAAATATTACTGTTGAATGCTGATGAAAGTTGTTTATATTGTTCCAGCTGATGAAGGTTGTTTATATTGTACCAGCTGATGAAGTTTGTTTATATTGTACCAGCTGATGAAAGTTGCTTATATTGTACCAGCTGATGAAAGTTGCTTATATTGTACCAGCTGATGTAAGCTGTGTATATTGAACCGGCTGATGAAAGTTGTTTATAGTGTACCAGATGATGAAAGTTGTTTATATTGTACCAGATGATGAAAGTTGTTTATAGTGTACCAGATGATGAAAGTTGTTTATATTGTAGTGGCTCATGAAAGTTGTTTATATTGTACCAGCTGATGAAAGTTGCTTATATTGTACCAGCTGATGAAAGTTGTTTATAGTGTACCAGCTGATGAAAGTTGCTTATATTGTACCAGCTGATGAAAGTTGTTTATATTGTACCAGCTGATGAATGGTGCTTATATTGTACCAGCTGATGAATGCTTATATTGTATCAGCTGATGAGTTGCTTATATTGTACCAGCTGATGAGTTGCTTATATTGTATCAGCTGATGAAAGTTGTTTATATTGTACCAGCTGATGAAAGTTGCTTATATTGTACCAGCTGATGAAAGTTGTTTATATTGTACCAGCTGATGAATGGTGCTTATATTGTACCAGCTGATGAGTTGCTTATATTGTACCAGCTGATGAATGGTGCATATATTTTACCAGCTGATGAAAGTTGCTTATATTGTACCAGCTGATGAATGGTGCTTATATTGTACCAGCTGATGAGTTGCTTATATTGTACCAGCTGATGAATGGTGCTTATATTGTACCAGCTGATGAAAGTTGCTTATATTGTACCAGCTGATGAATGGTGCTTATATTGTACCAGCTGATGAAAGTTGCTTATATTGTACCAGCTGATGAAAGTTGCTTATATTGTACCAGCTGATGAATGGTGCTTATATTGTACCAGCTGATGAATGGTGCTTATATTGTATCAGCTGATGAAAGTTGCTTATATTGTATCAGCTGATGAAAGTTGTTTATATTGTACCAGCTGATGAAAGTTGCTTATATTGTACCAGCTGATGGATGGTGCTTATATTGTACCAGCTGATGAATGGTGCTTATATTGTACCAGCTGATGAATGGTGCTTATATTGTACCAGCTGGTGAAAGTTGCTTATATTGTACCAGCTGATGAATGGTGCTTATATTGTACCAGCTGATGAAAGTTGCTTATATTGTACCAGCTGATGAAAGTTGTTTATATTGTACCAGCTGATGAATACTTATATTGTACCAGCTGATGAATGGTGCTTATATTGTACCAGCTGATGAAAGTTGTTTATATTGTACCAGCTGATGAATGCTTATATTGTATCAGCTGATGAGTTGCTTATATTGTACCAGCTGATGAAAGTTGCTTATATTGTACCAGCTGATGAAAGTTGCTTATATTGTACCAGCTGATGAATGGTGCTTATATTGTACCAGCTGATGAAAGTTGTTTATATTGTACCAGCTGATGAAAGTTGCTTATATTGTACCAGCTGATGAATGCTTATATTGTACCAGTTGATGAATGTTGCTTATATTGTACCAGTTGATGACAGTTGTCCATATTGTACCAGCCGATGAATGTCGCTTATATTGTACCAGCTGATGAAAGTTGCTTATATTGTACCAGCTGATGAAAGTTGCTTATATTGTACCAGCTGATGAAAGTTGCTTATATTGTTTCAGCTGATGAATGGTGCTTATATTGTACCAGCTGATGAAAGTTGCTTATATTGTACCGTCTGATGAAAGTTGTTTATAGTGTACCAGCTGATGAAAGTTGCTTATATTGTACCAGCTGATGAAAGTTGTTTATATTGTACCAGCTGATGAATGGTGCTTATATTGTACCAGCTGATGAATGCTTATACTGTATCAGCTGATGAGTTGCTTATATTGTAGCAGCTGATGAGTTGCTTATATTGTACCAGCTGATGAAAGTTGCTTATATTGTACCAGCTGATGAATGGTGCTTATATTGTACCAGCTGATGAATGGTGCTTATATTGTACCAGCTGGTGAAAGTTGCTTATATTGTACCAGCTGATGAATGGTGCTTATATTGTACCAGCTGATGAAAGTTGCTTATATTGTACCAGCTGATGAAAGTTGTTTATATTGTACCAGCTGATGAATGCTTATATTGTACCAGCTGATGAATGGTGCTTATATTGTACCAGCTGATGAAAGTTGTTTATATTGTACCAGCTGATGAATGCTTATATTGTATCAGCTGATGAGTTGCTTATATTGTACCAGCTGATGAAAGTTGCTTATATTGTACCAGCTGATGAAAGTTCCTTATATTGTACCAGCTGATGAATGGTGCTTATATTGTACCAGCTGATGAAAGTTGTTTATATTGTACCAGCTGATGAAAGTTGCTTATATTGTACCAGCTGATGAATGCTTATATTGTACCAGTTGATGAATGTTGCTTATATTGTACCAGTTGATGACAGTTGTCCATATTGTACCAGCCGATGAATGTCGCTTATATTGTACCAGCTGATGAAAGTTGCTTATATTGTACCAGCTGATGAAAGTTGCTTATATTGTACCAGCTGATGAAAGTTGCTTATATTGTATCAGCTGATGAATGGTGCTTATATTGTACCAGCTGATGAAAGTTGCTTATATTGTACCGGCTGATGAAAGTTGTTTATAGTGTACCAGCTGATGAAAGTTGCTTATATTGTACCAGCTGATGAAAGTTGTTTATATTGTACCAGCTGATGAATGGTGCTTATATTGTACCAGCTGATGAATGCTTATACTGTATCAGCTGATGAGTTGCTTATATTGTACCAGCTGATGAGTTGCTTATATTGTACCAGCTGATGAAAGTTGCTTATATTGTACCAGCTGATGAATGGTGCTTATATTGTACCAGCTGATGAATGGTGCTTATATTGTACCAGCTGGTGAAAGTTGCTTATATTGTACCAGCTGATGAATGGTGCTTATATTGTACCAGCTGATGAAAGTTGCTTATATTGTACCAGCTGATGAAAGTTGTTTATATTGTACCAGCTGATGAATGCTTATATTGTACCAGCTGATGAATGGTGCTTATATTGTACCAGCTGATGAAAGTTGTTTATATTGTACCAGCTGATGAATGCTTATATTGTATCAGCTGATGAGTTGCTTATATTGTACCAGCTGATGAAAGTTGCTTATATTGTAACAGCTGATGAAAGTTGCTTATATTGTACCAGCTGATGAATGGTGCTTATATTGTACCAGCTGATGAAAGTTGTTTATATTGTACCAGCTGATGAAAGTTGTTTATATTGTACCAGCTGATGAAAGTTGTTTATATTGTACCAGCTGATGAATGCTTATATTGTACCAGCTGATGAATGGTGCTTATATTGTACCAGCTGATGAAAGTTGTTTATATTGTACCAGCTGATGAATGCTTATATTGTATCAGCTGATGAGTTGCTTATATTGTACCAGCTGATGAAAGTTGCTTATATTGTACCAGCTGATGAAAGTTGCTTATATTGTACCAGCTGATGAATGGTGCTTATATTGTACCAGCTGATGAAAGTTGTTTATATTGTACCAGCTGATGAAAGTTGCTTATATTGTACCAGCTGATGAATGCTTATATTGTACCAGTTGATGAATGTTGCTTATATTGTACCAGTTGATGACAGTTGTCCATATTGTACCAGCCGATGAATGTCGCTTATATTGTACCAGCTGATGAAAGTTGCTTATATTGTACCAGCTGATGAAAGTTGCTTATATTGTACCAGCTGATGAAAGTTGCTTATATTGTATCAGCTGATGAATGGTGCTTATATTGTACCAGCTGATGAAAGTTGCTTATATTGTACCGGCTGATGAAAGTTGTTTATAGTGTACCAGCTGATGAAAGTTGCTTATATTGTACCAGCTGATGAAAGTTGTTTATATTGTACCAGCTGATGAATGGTGCTTATATTGTACCAGCTGATGAATGCTTATACTGTATCAGCTGATGAGTTGCTTATATTGTACCAGCTGATGAGTTGCTTATATTGTACCAGCTGATGAAAGTTGCTTATATTGTACCAGCTGATGAATGGTGCTTATATTGTACCAGCTGATGAATGGTGCTTATATTGTACCAGCTGGTGAAAGTTGCTTATATTGTACCAGCTGATGAATGGTGCTTATATTGTACCAGCTGATGAAAGTTGCTTATATTGTACCAGCTGATGAAAGTTGTTTATATTGTACCAGCTGATGAATGCTTATATTGTACCAGCTGATGAATGGTGCTTATATTGTACCAGCTGATGAAAGTTGTTTATATTGTACCAGCTGATGAATGCTTATATTGTATCAGCTGATGAGTTGCTTATATTGTACCAGCTGATGAAAGTTGCTTATATTGTAACAGCTGATGAAAGTTGCTTATATTGTACCAGCTGATGAATGGTGCTTATATTGTACCAGCTGATGAAAGTTGTTTATATTGTACCAGCTGATGAAAGTTGCTTATATTGTACCAGCTGATGAATGCTTATATTGTACCAGTTGATGAATGTTGCTTATATTGTACCAGTTGATGAGAGTTGTCCATATTGTACCAGCTGATGAATGTCGCTTATATTGTACCAGCTGATGAAAGTTGCTTATATTGTACCAGCTGATGAAAGTTGCTTATATTGTACCAGCTGATGAATGGTGCTTATATTGTACCAGCTGATGAATGGTGCTTATATTGTATCAGCTGATGAAAGTTGCTTATATTGTACCAGCTGATGCCTGGTGCTTATATTGTATCAGCTGATGAAAGTTGCTTATATTGTATCAGCTGATGAAAGTTGTTTATATTGTACCAGCTGATGAATGGTGCTTATATTGTATCAGCTGATGAAAGTTGTTTATATTGTATCAGCTGATGAAAGTTGCTTATATTGTATCAGCTGATGAAAGTTGCTTATATTGTACCAGCTGATGAATGGTGCTTATATTGTATCAGCTGATGAGTTGCTTATATTGTACCAGCTGATGAAAGTTGCTTATATTGTACCAGCTGATGAAAGTTGCTTATATTGTATCAGCTGATGAATGGTGCTTATATTGTACCAGCTGATGAAAGTTGCTTATATTGTACCGGCTGATGAAAGTTGTTTATAGTGTACCAGCTGATGAAAGTTGCTTATATTGTACCAGCTGATGAAAGTTGTTTATATTGTACCAGCTGATGAATGGTGCTTATATTGTACCAGCTGATGAATGCTTACATTGTATCAGCTGATGAGTTGCTTATATTGTACCAGCTGATGAGTTGCTTATATTGTACCAGCTGATGAAAGTTGCTTATATTGTACCAGCTGATGAATGGTGCTTATATTGTACCAGCTGATGAAAGTTGTTTATATTGTACCAGCTGATGAATGGTGCTTATATTGTACCAGCTGATGAATGCTTATATTGTATCAGCTGATGAGTTGCTTATATTGTACCAGCTGATGAGTTGCTTATATTGTACCAGCTGATGAAAGTTGTTTATATTGTACCAGCTGATGAATGGTGCTTATATTGTACCAGCTGATGAATGGTGCTTATATTGTACCAGCTGGTGAAAGTTGCTTATATTGTACCAGCTGATGAATGGTGCTTATATTGTACCAGCTGATGAAAGTTGCTTATATTGTACCAGCTGATGAAAGTTGTTTATATTGTACCAGCTGATGAATGCTTATATTGTACCAGCTGATGAATGGTGCTTATATTGTACCAGCTGATGAAAGTTGTTTATATTGTACCAGCTGATGAATGCTTATATTGTATCAGCTGATGAGTTGTTTATATTGTACCAGCTGATGAATGGTGCTTATATTGTACCAGCTGATGAATGCTTATATTGTATCAGCTGATGAGTTGCTTATATTGTACCAGCTGATGAGTTGCTTATATTGTATCAGCTGATGAAAGTTGTTTATATTGTACCAGCTGATGAAAGTTGCTTATATTGTACCAGCTGATGAAAGTTGTTTATATTGTACCAGCTGATGAATGGTGCTTATATTGTACCAGCTGATGAGTTGCTTATATTGTACCAGCTGATGAATGGTGCATATATTTTACCAGCTGATGAAAGTTGCTTATATTGTACCAGCTGATGAATGGTGCTTATATTGTACCAGCTGATGAGTTGCTTATATTGTACCAGCTGATGAATGGTGCTTATATTGTACCAGCTGATGAAAGTTGCTTATATTGTACCAGCTGATGAATGGTGCTTATATTGTACCAGCTGATGAAAGTTGCTTATATTGTACCAGCTGATGAAAGTTGCTTATATTGTACCAGCTGATGAATGGTGCTTATATTGTACCAGCTGATGAATGGTGCTTATATTGTATCAGCTGATGAAAGTTGCTTATATTGTATCAGCTGATGAAAGTTGTTTATATTGTACCAGCTGATGAAAGTTGCTTATATTGTACCAGCTGATGGATGGTGCTTATATTGTACCAGCTGATGAATGGTGCTTATATTGTACCAGCTGATGAATGGTGCTTATATTGTACCAGCTGGTGAAAGTTGCTTATATTGTACCAGCTGATGAATGGTGCTTATATTGTACCAGCTGATGAAAGTTGCTTATATTGTACCAGCTGATGAAAGTTGTTTATATTGTACCAGCTGATGAAAGTTGCTTATATTGTACCAGCTGATGAATGCTTATATTGTACCAGTTGATGAATGTTGCTTATATTGTACCAGTTGATGACAGTTGTCCATATTGTACCAGCCGATGAATGTCGCTTATATTGTACCAGCGGATGAAAGTTGCTTATATTGTACCAGCTGATGAAAGTTGCTTATATTGTACCAGCTGATGAAAGTTGCTTATATTGTATCAGCTGATGAATGGTGCTTATATTGTACCAGCTGATGAAAGTTGCTTATATTGTACCGGCTGATGAAAGTTGTTTATAGTGTACCAGCTGATGAAAGTTGCTTATATTGTACCAGCTGATGAAAGTTGTTTATATTGTACCAGCTGATGAATGGTGCTTATATTGTACCAGCTGATGAATGCTTATACTGTATCAGCTGATGAGTTGCTTATATTGTACCAGCTGATGAGTTGCTTATATTGTACCAGCTGATGAAAGTTGCTTATATTGTACCAGCTGATGAATGGTGCTTATATTGTACCAGCTGATGAATGGTGCTTATATTGTACCAGCTGGTGAAAGTTGCTTATATTGTACCAGCTGATGAATGGTGCTTATATTGTATCAGCTGATGAGTTGCTTATATTGTACCAGCTGATGAAAGTTGCTTATATTGTACCAGCTGATGAAAGTTGCTTATATTGTACCAGCTGATGAATGGTGCTTATATTGTACCAGCTGATGAAAGTTGTTTATATTGTACCAGCTGATGAAAGTTGCTTATATTGTACCAGCTGATGAATGCTTATATTGTACCAGTTGATGAATGTTGCTTATATTGTACCAGTTGATGACAGTTGTCCATATTGTACCAGCCGATGAATGTCGCTTATATTGTACCAGCTGATGAAAGTTGCTTATATTGTACCAGCTGATGAAAGTTGCTTATATTGTACCAGCTGATGAAAGTTGCTTATATTGTATCAGCTGATGAATGGTGCTTATATTGTACCAGCTGATGAAAGTTGCTTATATTGTACCGGCTGATGAAAGTTGTTTATAGTGTACCAGCTGATGAAAGTTGCTTATATTGTACCAGCTGATGAAAGTTGTTTATATTGTACCAGCTGATGAATGGTGCTTATATTGTACCAGCTGATGAATGCTTATACTGTATCAGCTGATGAGTTGCTTATATTGTACCAGCTGATGAGTTGCTTATATTGTACCAGCTGATGAAAGTTGCTTATATTGTACCAGCTGATGAATGGTGCTTATATTGTACCAGCTGATGAATGGTGCTTATATTGTACCAGCTGGTGAAAGTTGCTTATATTGTACCAGCTGATGAATGGTGCTTATATTGTACCAGCTGATGAAAGTTGCTTATATTGTACCAGCTGATGAAAGTTGTTTATATTGTACCAGCTGATGAATGCTTATATTGTACCAGCTGATGAATGGTGCTTATATTGTACCAGCTGATGAAAGTTGTTTATATTGTACCAGCTGATGAATGCTTATATTGTATCAGCTGATGAGTTGCTTATATTGTACCAGCTGATGAAAGTTGCTTATATTGTAACAGCTGATGAAAGTTGCTTATATTGTACCAGCTGATGAATGGTGCTTATATTGTACCAGCTGATGAAAGTTGTTTATATTGTACCAGCTGATGAAAGTTGCTTATATTGTACCAGCTGATGAATGCTTATATTGTACCAGTTGATGAATGTTGCTTATATTGTACCAGTTGATGAGAGTTGTCCATATTGTACCAGCTGATGAATGTCGCTTATATTGTACCAGCTGATGAAAGTTGCTTATATTGTACCAGCTGATGAAAGTTGCTTATATTGTACCAGCTGATGAATGGTGCTTATATTGTACCAGCTGATGAATGGTGCTTATATTGTATCAGCTGATGAAAGTTGCTTATATTGTACCAGCTGATGCCTGGTGCTTATATTGTATCAGCTGATGAAAGTTGCTTATATTGTATCAGCTGATGAAAGTTGTTTATATTGTACCAGCTGATGAATGGTGCTTATATTGTATCAGCTGATGAAAGTTGTTTATATTGTATCAGCTGATGAAAGTTGCTTATATTGTATCAGCTGATGAAAGTTGCTTATATTGTACCAGCTGATGAATGGTGCTTATATTGTATCAGCTGATGAGTTGCTTATATTGTACCAGCTGATGAAAGTTGCTTATATTGTACCAGCTGATGAAAGTTGCTTATATTGTATCAGCTGATGAATGGTGCTTATATTGTACCAGCTGATGAAAGTTGCTTATATTGTACCGGCTGATGAAAGTTGTTTATAGTGTACCAGCTGATGAAAGTTGCTTATATTGTACCAGCTGATGAAAGTTGTTTATATTGTACCAGCTGATGAATGGTGCTTATATTGTACCAGCTGATGAATGCTTACATTGTATCAGCTGATGAGTTGCTTATATTGTACCAGCTGATGAGTTGCTTATATTGTACCAGCTGATGAAAGTTGCTTATATTGTACCAGCTGATGAATGGTGCTTATATTGTACCAGCTGATGAAAGTTGTTTATATTGTACCAGCTGATGAATGGTGCTTATATTGTACCAGCTGATGAATGCTTATATTGTATCAGCTGATGAGTTGCTTATATTGTACCAGCTGATGAGTTGCTTATATTGTACCAGCTGATGAAAGTTGTTTATATTGTACCAGCTGATGAATGGTGCTTATATTGTACCAGCTGATGAATGGTGCTTATATTGTACCAGCTGGTGAAAGTTGCTTATATTGTACCAGCTGATGAATGGTGCTTATATTGTACCAGCTGATGAAAGTTGCTTATATTGTACCAGCTGATGAAAGTTGTTTATATTGTACCAGCTGATGAATGCTTATATTGTACCAGCTGATGAATGGTGCTTATATTGTACCAGCTGATGAAAGTTGTTTATATTGTACCAGCTGATGAATGCTTATATTGTATCAGCTGATGAGTTGTTTATATTGTACCAGCTGATGAATGGTGCTTATATTGTACCAGCTGATGAATGCTTATATTGTATCAGCTGATGAGTTGCTTATATTGTACCAGCTGATGAGTTGCTTATATTGTATCAGCTGATGAAAGTTGTTTATATTGTACCAGCTGATGAAAGTTGCTTATATTGTACCAGCTGATGAAAGTTGTTTATATTGTACCAGCTGATGAATGGTGCTTATATTGTACCAGCTGATGAGTTGCTTATATTGTACCAGCTGATGAATGGTGCATATATTTTACCAGCTGATGAAAGTTGCTTATATTGTACCAGCTGATGAATGGTGCTTATATTGTACCAGCTGATGAGTTGCTTATATTGTACCAGCTGATGAATGGTGCTTATATTGTACCAGCTGATGAAAGTTGCTTATATTGTACCAGCTGATGAATGGTGCTTATATTGTACCAGCTGATGAAAGTTGCTTATATTGTACCAGCTGATGAAAGTTGCTTATATTGTACCAGCTGATGAATGGTGCTTATATTGTACCAGCTGATGAATGGTGCTTATATTGTATCAGCTGATGAAAGTTGCTTATATTGTATCAGCTGATGAAAGTTGTTTATATTGTACCAGCTGATGAAAGTTGCTTATATTGTACCAGCTGATGGATGGTGCTTATATTGTACCAGCTGATGAATGGTGCTTATATTGTACCAGCTGATGAATGGTGCTTATATTGTACCAGCTGGTGAAAGTTGCTTATATTGTACCAGCTGATGAATGGTGCTTATATTGTACCAGCTGATGAAAGTTGCTTATATTGTACCAGCTGATGAAAGTTGTTTATATTGTACCAGCTGATGAAAGTTGCTTATATTGTACCAGCTGATGAATGCTTATATTGTACCAGTTGATGAATGTTGCTTATATTGTACCAGTTGATGACAGTTGTCCATATTGTACCAGCCGATGAATGTCGCTTATATTGTACCAGCGGATGAAAGTTGCTTATATTGTACCAGCTGATGAAAGTTGCTTATATTGTACCAGCTGATGAAAGTTGCTTATATTGTATCAGCTGATGAATGGTGCTTATATTGTACCAGCTGATGAAAGTTGCTTATATTGTACCGGCTGATGAAAGTTGTTTATAGTGTACCAGCTGATGAAAGTTGCTTATATTGTACCAGCTGATGAAAGTTGTTTATATTGTACCAGCTGATGAATGGTGCTTATATTGTACCAGCTGATGAATGCTTATACTGTATCAGCTGATGAGTTGCTTATATTGTACCAGCTGATGAGTTGCTTATATTGTACCAGCTGATGAAAGTTGCTTATATTGTACCAGCTGATGAATGGTGCTTATATTGTACCAGCTGATGAATGGTGCTTATATTGTACCAGCTGGTGAAAGTTGCTTATATTGTACCAGCTGATGAATGGTGCTTATATTGTACCAGCTGATGAAAGTTGCTTATATTGTACCAGCTGATGAAAGTTGTTTATATTGTACCAGCTGATGAATGCTTATATTGTACCAGCTGATGAATGGTGCTTATATTGTACCAGCTGATGAAAGTTGTTTATATTGTACCAGCTGATGAATGCTTATATTGTATCAGCTGATGAGTTGCTTATATTGTACCAGCTGATGAAAGTTGCTTATATTGTAACAGCTGATGAAAGTTGCTTATATTGTACCAGCTGATGAATGGTGCTTATATTGTACCAGCTGATGAAAGTTGTTTATATTGTACCAGCTGATGAAAGTTGCTTATATTGTACCAGCTGATGAATGCTTATATTGTACCAGTTGATGAATGTTGCTTATATTGTACCAGTTGATGAGAGTTGTCCATATTGTACCAGCTGATGAATGTCGTTTATATTGTACCAGCTGATGAAAGTTGCTTATATTGTACCAGCTGATGAAAGTTGCTTATATTGTACCAGCTGATGAATGGTGCTTATATTGTACCAGCTGATGAATGGTGCTTATATTGTATCAGCTGATGAAAGTTGCTTATATTGTACCAGCTGATGAATGGTGCTTATATTGTATCAGCTGATGAAAGTTGCTTATATTGTATCAGCTGATGAAAGTTGTTTATATTGTACCAGCTGATGAATGGTGCTTATATTGTATCAGCTGATGAAAGTTGTTTATATTGTATCAGCTGATGAAAGTTGCTTATATTGTATCAGCTGATGAAAGTTGCTTATATTGTACCAGCTGATGAATGGTGCTTATATTGTATCAGCTGATGAGTTGCTTATATTGTACCAGCTGATGAAAGTTGCTTATATTGTACCAGCTGATGAAAGTTGCTTATATTGTATCAGCTGATGAATGGTGCTTATATTGTACCAGCTGATGAAAGTTGCTTATATTGTACCGGCTGATGAAAGTTGTTTATATTGTACCAGCTGATGAAAGTTGCTTATATTGTACCAGCTGATGAAAGTTGTTTATATTGTACCAGCTGATGAATGGTGCTTATATTGTACCAGCTGATGAGTTGCTTATATTGTACCAGCTGATGAATGGTGCATATATTTTACCAGCTGATGAAAGTTGCTTATATTGTACCAGCTGATGAATGGTGCTTATATTGTACCAGCTGATGAGTTGCTTATATTGTACCAGCTGATGAATGGTGCTTATATTATACCAGCTGATGAAAGTTGCTTATATTGTACCAGCTGATGAATGGTGCTTATATTGTACCAGCTGATGAAAGTTGCTTATATTGTACCAGCTGATGAAAGTTGCTTATATTGTACCAGCTGATGAATGGTGCTTATATTGTACCAGCTGATGAATGGTGCTTATATTGTATCAGCTGATGAAAGTTGCTTATATTGTATCAGCTGATGAAAGTTGTTTATATTGTACCAGCTGATGAAAGTTGCTTATATTGTACCAGCTGATGGATGGTGCTTATATTGTACCAGCTGATGAATGGTGCTTATATTGTACCAGCTGATGAATGGTGCTTATATTGTACCAGCTGGTGAAAGTTGCTTATATTGTACCAGCTGATGAATGGTGCTTATATTGTACCAGCTGATGAAAGTTGCTTATATTGTACCAGCTGATGAAAGTTGCTTATATTGTACCAGCTGATGAAAGTTGTTTATATTGTACCAGCTGATGAATGCTTATATTGTACCAGCTGATGAATGGTGCTTATATTGTACCAGCTGATGAAAGTTGTTTATATTGTACCAGCTGATGAATGCTTATATTGTATCAGCTGATGAGTTGCTTATATTGTACCAGCTGATGAAAGTTGCTTATATTGTACCAGCTGATGAAAGTTGCTTATATTGTACCAGCTGATGAATGGTGCTTATATTGTACCAGCTGATGAAAGTTGTTTATATTGTACCAGCTGATGAAAGTTGCTTATATTGTACCAGCTGATGAATGCTTATATTGTACCAGTTGATGAATGTTGCTTATATTGTACCAGTTGATGACAGTTGTCCATATTGTACCAGCCGATGAATGTCGCTTATATTGTACCAGCTGATGAAAGTTGCTTATATTGTACCAGCTGATGAAAGTTGCTTATATTGTATCAGCTGATGAATGGTGCTTATATTGTACCAGCTGATGAAAGTTGCTTATATTGTACCGGCTGATGAAAGTTGTTTATAGTGTACCAGCTGATGAAAGTTGCTTATATTGTACCAGCTGATGAAAGTTGTTTATATTGTACCAGCTGATGAATGGTGCTTATATTGTACCAGCTGATGAATGCTTATACTGTATCAGCTGATGAGTTGCTTATATTGTACCAGCTGATGAGTTGCTTATATTGTACCAGCTGATGAAAGTTGCTTATATTGTACCTGCTGATGAATGGTGCTTATATTGTACCAGCTGATGAATGGTGCTTATATTGTACCAGCTGGTGAAAGTTGCTTATATTGTACCAGCTGATGAATGGTGCTTATATTGTACCAGCTGATGAAAGTTGCTTATATTGTACCAGCTGATGAAAGTTGTTTATATTGTACCAGCTGATGAATGCTTATATTGTACCAGCTGATGAATGGTGCTTATATTGTACCAGCTGATGAAAGTTGTTTATATTGTACCAGCTGATGAATGCTTATATTGTATCAGCTGATGAGTTGCTTATATTGTACCAGGTGATGAAAGTTGCTTATATTGTAACAGCTGATGAAAGTTGCTTATATTGTACCAGCTGATGAATGGTGCTTATATTGTACCAGCTGATGAAAGTTGTTTATATTGTACCAGCTGATGAAAGTTGCTTATATTGTACCAGCTGATGAATGCTTATATTGTACCAGTTGATGAATGTTGCTTATATTGTACCAGTTGATGAGAGTTGTCCATATTGTACCAGCTGATGAATGTCGCTTATATTGTACCAGCTGATGAAAGTTGCTTATATTGTACCAGCTGATGAAAGTTGCTTATATTGTACCAGCTGATGAATGGTGCTTATATTGTACCAGCTGATGAATGGTGCTTATATTGTATCAGCTGATGAAAGTTGCTTATATTGTACCAGCTGATGAATGGTGCTTATATTGTATCAGCTGATGAAAGTTGCTTATATTGTATCAGCTGATGAAAGTTGTTTATATTGTACCAGCTGATGAATGGTGCTTATATTGTATCAGCTGATGAAAGTTGTTTATATTGTATCAGCTGATGAAAGTTGCTTATATTGTATCAGCTGATGAAAGTTGCTTATATTGTACCAGCTGATGAATGGTGCTTATATTGTATCAGCTGATGAGTTGCTTATATTGTACCAGCTGATGAAAGTTGCTTATATTGTACCAGCTGATGAAAGTTGCTTATATTGTATCAGCTGATGAATGGTGCTTATATTGTACCAGCTGATGAAAGTTGCTTATATTGTACCGGCTGATGAAAGTTGTTTATAGTGTACCAGCTGATGAAAGTTGCTTATATTGTACCAGCTGATGAAAGTTGTTTATATTGTACCAGCTGATGAATGGTGCTTATATTGTACCAGCTGATGAATGCTTATATTGTATCAGCTGATGAGTTGCTTATATTGTACCAGCTGATGAGTTGCTTATATTGTACCGGCTGATGAAAGTTGTTTATAGTGTACCAGCTGATGAATGGTGCTTATATTGTACCAGCTGATGAAAGTTGTTTATATTGTACCAGCTGATGAATGGTGCTTATATTGTACCAGCTGATGAATGCTTATATTGTATCAGCTGATGAGTTGCTTATATTGTACCAGCTGATGAATTGCTTATATTGTACCAGCTGATGAAAGTTGCTTATATTGTACCAGCTGATGAATGGTGCTTATATTGTACCAGCTGATGAATGGTGCTTATATTGTACCAGCTGATGAATGGTGCTTATATTGTACCAGCTGATGAAAGTTGTTTATATTGTACCAGCTGATGAATGGTGCTTATATTGTACCAGCTGATGAATGCTTATATTGTACCAGCTGATGAATGCTTATACTGTATCAGCTGATGAAAGTTGTTTATATTGTACCAGCTGATGAATTGCTTATATTGTACCAGCTGATGAAAGTTGCTTATATTGTACCAGCTGATGAATGGTGCTTATATTGTACCAGCTGATGAATGGTGCTTATATTGTACCAGCTGATGAATGCTTATATTGTACCAGCTGATGAATGCTTATACTGTATCAGCTGATGAAAGTTGTTTATATTGTACCAGCTGATGAATTGCTTATATTGTACCAGCTGATGAAAGTTGCTTATATTGTATCAGCTGATGAAAGTTGCTTATATTGTATCAGCTGATGAAAGTTGCTTATATTGTATCAGCTGATGAAAGTTGTTTATATTGTACCAGCTGATGAATGGTGCTTATATTGTATCAGCTGATGAAAGTTGTTTATATTGTATCAGCTGATGAAAGTTGCTTATATTGTATCAGCTGATGAAAGTTGCTTATATTGTACCAGCTGATGAATGGTGCTTATATTGTATCAGCTGATGAAAGTTGCTTATATTGTATCAGCTGATGAAAGTTGTTTATATTGTACCAGCTGATGAATGGTGCTTATATTGTATCAGCTGATGAAAGTTGTTTATATTGTATCAGCTGATGAAAGTTGCTTATATTGTATCAGCTGATGAAAGTTGCTTATATTGTACCAGCTGATGAATGGTGCTTATATTGTATCAGCTGATGAGTTGCTTATATTGTACCAGCTGATGAAAGTTGCTTATATTGTACCAGCTGATGAAAGTTGCTTATATTGTATCAGCTGATGAATGGTGCTTATATTGTACCAGCTGATGAAAGTTGCTTATATTGTACCGGCTGATGAAAGTTGTTTATAGTGTACCAGCTGATGAAAGTTGCTTATATTGTACCAGCTGATGAAAGTTGTTTATATTGTACCAGCTGATGAATGGTGCTTATATTGTACCAGCTGATGAATGCTTATATTGTATCAGCTGATGAGTTGCTTATATTGTACCAGCTGATGAGTTGCTTATATTGTACCGGCTGATGAAAGTTGTTTATAGTGTACCAGCTGATGAATGGTGCTTATATTGTACCAGCTGATGAAAGTTGTTTATATTGTACCAGCTGATGAATGGTGCTTATATTGTACCAGCTGATGAATGCTTATATTGTATCAGCTGATGAGTTGCTTATATTGTACCAGCTGATGAATTGCTTATATTGTACCAGCTGATGAAAGTTGCTTATATTGTACCAGCTGATGAATGGTGCTTATATTGTACCAGCTGATGAATGGTGCTTATATTGTACCAGCTGATGAATGGTGCTTATATTGTACCAGCTGATGAAAGTTGTTTATATTGTACCAGCTGATGAATGGTGCTTATATTGTACCAGCTGATGAATGCTTATATTGTACCAGCTGATGAATGCTTATACTGTATCAGCTGATGAAAGTTGTTTATATTGTACCAGCTGATGAATTGCTTATATTGTACCAGCTGATGAAAGTTGCTTATATTGTACCAGCTGATGAATGGTGCTTATATTGTACCAGCTGATGAATGGTGCTTATATTGTACCAGCTGGTGAAAGTTGCTTATATTGTACCAGCTGATGAATGGTGCTTATATTGTACCAGCTGATGAAAGTTGCTTATATTGTACCAGCTGATGAAAGTTGTTTATATTGTACCAGCTGATGAATGCTTATATTGTACCAGCTGATGAATGGTGCTTATATTGTACCAGCTGATGAAAGTTGTTTATATTGTACCAGCTGATGAATGCTTATATTGTATCAGCTGATGAGTTGCTTATATTGTACCAGCTGATGAAAGTTGCTTATATTGTACCAGCTGATGAATGCTTATATTGTATCAGCTGATGAGTTGCTTATATTGTACCAGCTGAGTTGCTTATATTGTACCAGCTGATGAAAGTTGCTTATATTGTACCAGCTGATGAATGGTGCTTATATTGTACCAGCTGATGAATGGTGCTTATATTGTACCAGCTGGTGAAAGTTGCTTATATTGTACCAGCTGATGAATGGTGCTTATATTGTACCAGCTGATGAAAGTTGCTTATATTGTACCAGCTGATGAAAGTTGTTTATATTGTACCAGCTGATGAATGCTTATATTGTATCAGCTGATGAGTTGCTTATATTGTACCAGCTGATGAAAGTTGCTTATATTGTACCAGCTGATGAAAGTTGCTTATATTGTACCAGATGATGAATGGTGCTTATATTGTACCAGATGATGAAAGTTGTTTATATTGTACCAGCTGATGAAAGTTGCTTATATTGTACCAGCTGATGAATGCTTATATTGTACCAGTTGATGAATGTTGCTTATATTGTACCAGTTGATGAAAGTTGTCCATATTGTACCAGCTGATGAATGTCGCTTATATTGTACCAGCTGATGAAAGTTGCTTATATTGTACCAGCTGATGAAAGTTGCTTATATTGTACCAGCTGATGAAATTGGACATCATGTTTGTACCTTGGAAACCAGCTGTCTATTTCGAAATCGTTTGACCGAAACTCGTTGCTTCCACCAGAAACAGTAACTTTCAAATACAATGTTTTGAAAAGGATCAATAGTGAATTAACAGTAGCGAATTAATCGCTCCGCATCGGCGCCTATAGAGAATACTATCCACAACACTTACGAAACAATATTCGGGTGTTTTCGTTATATTCAAGTACGCTGTATACATACGCACACAGTTGGCCAACTGCGAAATGTGACGCACCAACTACGTCAACAATTGGTTCCAAGCTAAGTAAAAATTTAGTAAAGGCTTTTCCTCAAATAATTCCGATTCATTTCCATTTTTCCGGTGGTAGTTTACTTAAAGATGCATGTTCAGAGCAGATTGCGTGAACATAAGATTGTTAAAATTGTATACGTTTAGAGGCTTAAATTGTGTGCATAGAAGTAAGGAAACGAAATAAATCTTAACATATGAAGATTTCATTCCGTATAAATTATTATAATTCTTTTAGTTGTGAATTTGAAAATAGGGACTCGTAAAGAAATTGAATAAATTTTAACATATGATGATTTCATCACGTATAAATTATTTAATTCTTTTAGTTGTGAATTTGAAAATAGGGACTCGTAAAGAAATTGAATAAATTTTAACATATGATGATTTCATCACGTATAAATTATTATAATTCTTTTAGTTGTGAATTTGAAAGTGTCTCTAATTCAATTTCACAACTTAAAATTTATATTAATTTATAGTGATGAAATCATCATATGTTAAAATTTATTTCGTTTCTTTACATCTAGGTCCAGAATTTAAGCCTCGAAAAGTTGTGAATATGTACCTTTAATATTGTATGAAATTAGCAATAAACGTCATTTGCTTTACCCTTCCTTTAAACAGAATTAATTTCTTGTTCAAATGGGAATACGATAGGACGTGTGTCTTATACATGCATCTCCCATACACATATTCTACAGCAAATACATCATTATCAGCAGTATATCCACAAACCCACACACACGCAAGCACGCACGCACGCACGCACGCACACACACCACCACCACCACTGTCCCCGCGAGCTTGCAAGAAGTGTGGACACAGGTATTGCATTAATATGCAAATATCGCTGTATCAGCAATATCTGCTTGCCCATATTGTAGGACGGTCGATCGAATGAAAGTTATGACCGGGTCTGATTTGTAAAACGTGTCGCACGTTTCTGAAAAAAACACCCCAGCACGTTCCTAAAAAAACGAAATACTAAGTAAATATCTTCAAAAGCTTTGAAATTAATGCAGCAACAACGTCCAGTGAAATTATTTTGCAAACTAGTGCCCCTTACCCTCCCCCCCCCCACCCCCTCTCTCTCTCTCTCTCACGATTAACTGGAGAAAATGACCAATTCTCCTTATACCACATTCGAGTGTACGCATTGTATATTATTGATAAATCAATTTAATAACTGTTGAATATTCTGAAACTAATTTGCCTTGTGAGTATGTTCAATGCAGTTTCTCTCTGTGCCTTTTTCAAGTGTACGAACTGTATGTCATATATAAATCAGAAATTTAATGACTTTCGAATATTTTGAAAATAATTTGGCTGAAAAACACTAAAATTACCTTCTCTTTGTGCAATTTTCAAGTGTACTGTGTGAGTCAGAATCTAATAGCTGTTGAATATTTCGACCGTTCTCCTTGTGTTACTTTCGAGTGTATGAATTGCATTTTGTTGATTAATTTATAATGAACATAATTATGTATATCAAATCTACCGTCATGAAATATACTGTCAACTGTAATTCCTCACATGCATGAGTGTAATAAAGTGAACTTGAACTTGAGACCATATAAGAAAACAGACTGAGGCGGGCGGCACGGTCTAGGCGGCGGTAAATGTGTTTCCACGATTAGATAGATTGTTCAATCTGTTGTACGACGTGTACTGCACCCAACGGGTCGTGCAAATAATTGTATAATCAAGGGACCGTTACAATTTATCCATCCATCACATGATGTCATAATCACCTACGTGACGTGGGCATGAATGACTCCATTAAGTCCGTCTTAACCGCTTAATAGTCCGACACTCCGCACGAATTGTATGTCTTGCTATTAATAAACATACTGTTGAATATTTTGAAACTAATTTGACTGTATGCAGCAAAAGAAAAATTAGTTTCAAAATATTTAACGGCTTACACAGTAGTTTTCTGGAAATTGATAGTCAGGGAGTTCAGAGATCGATCACTGACATAGCTACTCGATACGGGAACGGAGTGTGAGGGCGAGGGTTGCGCAATGGGACGATGCTATCACATCGGCTGAAACAAAAATTGTGAGTGTAGGTTCAAAACTCTTCGAGATCTGGCCCGGACAAGACAATTTTTTACGAATTTTAGCCATTCACGTGCGATAGATAACTCTGGCGAATATGGGTGGATTTTGCCGAAACGAAATCATGATCCTTCGTCTATACCGAACACATCTGATTTCTCCCGGTGTATAGTCTCCAACATAATGTGTGTGTTATTAAACGTATTAGGTCGTCGAATATTGTGTCAGATCAATATACCCAATACAATTTTATTTGTGATAAAAATATGTAAATTTGCGTCTGTTCAATTTCCCTTCAAATTACCAAACAATAATTTTAAGAATTTGTGAAGGCTATATAGGCCTATTCGGTCTCCAGAAAACTGTACACAATGTGTGAAATTTGACGCGCAATAACGTTCAAAATACACTTACCACTGCCAGAAAAATAGACAATCGGTCCTCTCGGCAGTAAACGCGCTGGAATATGTTGACGTCAGAATATGACGTCAGACATCAGAAGCTGACGCCAGCAGCGCGTTTACCGCCAAGAATAACAGGGTTGTAACCTATATTACATAGGACCAATAGCTTTAGAAGTGTATGGTATTATGATTGGGGAGGTGGCGGGTTAAATTAGGAAGGGTATATTTGAACTATAATACTTTTATTAGTGAAGTTATTTCAATGCCTTTACGACAGTTAGAAAGTAATTTTTAATCTTAAAAAATAGCTCTAGGGTCCGATCAAAACCAATATCCAGCAAAGTATTTACACGAACCGATTTGTTATTTGCGACAGGTCAACTCGGGGAAATCGACCCTAAAATCGTAGCATGAATTTCCGCATTAAAGTGTGACCTTGTGGATACACGCATGCTTGTTAAGTGATGACGTAATTTAAGCGTTGTGACGTTTAATTTTAAATAATACGTCACAATTCTTATGACGTCAAACTATTCAGCGTAAAGACCAAGCACAACGGTAGCAAAAGTGGCTTTAATATACAAGATTGTGCAATAAATAATATAATAAAAAGTTTTATTTTAAAATATTACTCTGTTTTTCGTTGTATTTTTCAATTCTGTGTTGTCCTCGAAAAACCCGAAATAGAAACGCTCTATATTGTATGACGTCATCGGAGGGACCTATCGCTATCGTGCGAATAAGTCATTGTGACCCTGTTGCGCGATCGCGGATTGTTGTCAAACATGCCTAACCGTTGTGTGGCTTAAAGCTGCGCTAATACTGCAAACCAAACAAATGGAATTTCGCTGCATATTTTTCC
Source organism: Chaetoderma sp. LZ-2023a (assembly GCA_034401795.1). NCBI lineage: Eukaryota > Metazoa > Mollusca > Caudofoveata > Chaetodermatida > Chaetodermatidae > Chaetoderma > Chaetoderma sp. LZ-2023a. The sequence goes on from CM067359.1 coordinate 146,858,731, forward strand.
GAACAAATAAAATTTATAGGCTAGGGTGCAGTGGGTAAATTCCATACAAAGAGAGCAGATTTCCGCGAACCCAAAGATGGCTCAGTACAACAGCCGTCGTCTGCTCTGCATTTCGGCGCAGATTGTTTTCGAGTAGAAGCACAGATGGTTATACTGACTGGTTATTATATACATAATTTGGAATGCTTATTTAGATTAATTATGAAAAAATGCGCACCCCATTAGGCCTAAGAAAGGGCCCCCCCCTCCCTCCCACTTTCTTGCCAACAAAAACCGCAAGAATAAAAAAAATACTACTTTGCCTATTACTACTACTACTACTACTACTACTACTTACGCCCTTTGTCTAAATATAAGGCCGGGTAACGTCAAATCACGACATCAAGAACTATTAACAGCTGTCTAGCTAGTCTATCTATAGTTCAAAACCAGTAATTTAGGTCAATCGTCTAGAGTCATTTGCAGCAGAGACATACATAGTACACCTATCTGTTTGCAATGCACTGTGTGATGCAACGCGGGTGTGAGGGGAGGGGATGGAGGAGGGGCATAATTATGCATTGTGACCTATTAGTTGGAGAACACCAGAATTTAAACATATTGAATATTTTGAAAAATATTTGACTGGTAGCTGTTGCAGCAACAGGTTCCAGTAAAACTGTTTTCAAAATATTCAACAGGTCTCCTGTGCAGTGGTCATACTTCCTCTCTTTTTTTCAGAGACCACTGACCTCTCTGTTAAGTAATAAAATATTATACTCAGTTTGAGTATGTCTGATCCTAATGAAATTGGTTGCTGCCAGGAAAAGTAGGCTTAACAACCGACAAGTCAGAACCCCCACCCAACCCCCTTCAACACACACACACACACACCATGCTTCACCAACAGTCCACACCACATCCAGAATTTAAAAAACAAGAGGCCCAAGGGGCTGTGGCGCTCACCTGGACCATTAGCATGTGAACCATTAGCATTTAAAGAGACATGATGGATAATTTTTGGAAAATCTAAGACTTTCACCCCTAAAATTGATCAATCAAAATTCAGAATAGAAGTTCTGGATTCTACCATGATAGGGTCACTCTAGCCAAAGTTGGTTGAAATATGTCAAGCAGTTATAGGTTTTTTTCATAAAATCTAAGATTGTGTTTTCACAAAAGTATGTTTTATCATTTTGACAATTTCTGGTACATTTTTCATAAAAATCAAAGATTTTCACCCCACAGATTGAGGAATAAAAATTCTGAACTGTAGTTCTGGAGCCTACGACCATAGGGTCCTTCCAGCCAAATTTGGTTGAAATCGGCCAAGTGGTTAATGAGGAGTAGTGTTTGAAAGCAAAAGTTGACAGACACGACGGATGGTCGCCACGGCATAAGGAGATTTGCAAGGTGGATGTGGCGCATCCTTGATCACAAAGTGAGAAAAGTTTTACCTACATGTGCCATTTACTGAAATTAACACTAGCCTGTTACCACTGTTAGCCCAACTCGGTGGCCTAGTAATAATTTAATAGCTAAAGTAAACCCTTTAATGTTCAAGGCAGTCAAAGACGTCATCTGAAGTGATCTTGAGGAATGTCTTTGTGCCGACCAAGAGGACTATTTTTTTTAATTTACCACTGGAATGACTGGCTAGATTACCGAACCAGTCATTACGGTGGTAAATTAAAAAAAAATAGTGTTGGAATCTGGGTCCTCAAATTGTCAACCAATGTATTATGAACAATTAAAAAAAATATAACTCATTTTACGCATCCCAATATATGTATTAATTAAGTGTATTGTGCTCATTGCCTCATGATGAATAAATATACTAGATGCTGGTCAACCTTTCCATCATTAGCGCTTCCGCAGTGGTCTTGATAAATGTCCATTTACAAATCAAGACTATTTTTGAAAATTTCCCACTGGAATGACTGGTTCGTTGGTTACAAAACCAGTCTCTCCGGTGGTAAATTTTCAGAAGTAATCTCTTGGGGTCTTGGTCAGTAAATGGACACACTAGTACACTGTTTATAGCTCAGTTCTCTCACCCCAATATATATTGTTGTCAATAGTGTGAATAAATATATAAAAAGATGCTACTGTTGCATCATTCTGCCATGTCTGTAGTTGCCTCGATAATGTCCATTTGCAGACCAACTAGACTATTTTTTAAAGTTTACCACTGGAATGACAGGTTAGATTACCAAAACAGTAATTTCATTGGTAAATCTTCAAAAGTAGTCTTCTTCTGGAATCTTGGTCAGCAAATGGGCATACACTATATATGACCCAGTTCGCTCTGGCAACCCCAATATGTATTGCTCTCAATAGCCTATACTGAAAGATGTTGCAATATTTCCATTAGTGTTTGTGTACCAGTAGTCCTCTTCATAAATGCCCATTTGCAAACCAAGAAGACTATTTTTGAAAATTTACCGCTGAGATAACTGGTTAGTTTATGGAACAAGTGATATCATTGGTAAATTGTTAAAAATAGTCATCTTAGTTTGCAAATAAACATTAAATTTTTCATCTTTCGCTAAGCATTTGCTAATCTGTGCCAATCCATGCTATCTAGACAAGTTTGTCTTTATTATCGGCCTAATATCATGGACGTATATTTTGTCCTTGATTTCAAGTTGCATCTTGTCATGATTCACAACTTGTACAATTTATCACTCTGAAATATGAAGAAACGTATGAAATGACTAAACATGGAAAATAATTACATGAATAAATACTGCTGTTTATTTCAATGACATAAGCTTCCTGTGTCTTAAAACTCTTAATTCCTTTCAATTTGAAACTGATTATAATCCAGGAAATAGAAAGTAACAACTGCGTTCTATGCGCATACTCGACGCCAATTGTTACATTGATTTTCTTGATTCATCTTGTTTCCGACATCATCATTTCAATCACTAAATTTATAATGTTAATTTGTGATGAGGTTATCGAAATATACGGCATAAACCTTTATTAGCCACCTATATTATTCAGAAAGTAGATCAGACTGACCTAGTAATTATATGGATGGTAGCTTTTGCCCAGCGGTACTCACTTGCCAAGTTTGAAGTCAATAGCTCTAAGTATGGCCAAACGTGCCACAATGGTAGTATTGTTTCTCATTGAGCCCAATACTAGAGAAAATGAAAGAAGTCAGAGAGGTACAATGAATCATTTTATTTAAATCAATGATTCTTTATAATAGGATAAAACATCTTGACAGGCACGCACACCCGAGTCATTGGCACCGACCCCATTTCTGATACTTGGTGGTCTCTGCAGAAAGTGAATCCAGGTGAAATTAAAGAGCGAACGAATGACTGTCTGGTTTATGAGCAGCCACTCCGAACTCACTTTGTTATCCCCCGAAGTCCAAAGCACCACCTAATCATCTACTGTGTCCACACACACAGTGACACGTGTTACACACTCACACCAACGGCTTGAAACGCTTGAAATAAATATATCACAATTTTATGAGCTAAATCACAATTGATGCGTGTACGGTGTTAGTATTGACAATAATAATAATAATAATAATAATAATAATAATAATAATAATACTAATAATAATAATAATAATAATAATAATAATAATAATAATGATGGTGACAATGAAGGTGATGATAGTAAAGTTCTATCAATGGAGTGACAATGATAATGATAAGACCGATGGCAGTGACAATGATTGTGATGATGGTGATGACTGCATCTTACTATGATGATGAGTGACAATGATGGTGATGACAACAACAGTGACATGATGAGAGTAACAATTATGGCGCTTACACTGTTGATTGTGGCCGACAGGGCCGTATTTAAGGGGGGGGGGGGTCAAGCGGGGCAAAAGCCCCGGGGCCCCCACAAGCAAGGGCCCACCCCCCCCCCCCAATTTAAAAATGCAAAAAAAAAAATATGCACTTTTTTGGAAGTTATAGGACATTTAAAGCAAACTTTATTAGTTAAGAACTCGTAATCATGCATTATAATTCTATTCTAATATTTGTGGGGGGCCCAATTCTTGTTTGGTGTTCGGCAACAATGTTAATTACGAAAATTTGCAAAATAAAATAATTTTACAACGAAAGAAAGCGCCATAATTCACCCTAAAAGTAGACTCTCTGGCCGTCTCAGAGCACCTAGATGTAAAAAAATGTATAGGTGAGGACCCCCAGACCCTCCACTCATTCTTTGCCCCGGGGCCCCATATATCTAAATACGGCCATGGTGACCGATAATGACAGTAAAAAGGCTTATGGAGATAATAGTACCAATAACAGAGAGATACATTTCTAGCTATGCCGTGTCCATTTTAGGTAAGCTCCACTCATGATTTGCCTGTGTTGGAATCTATCGAACCCTGAATTCCTAGAATACCATTATCGAGGTACCTACCTACACAGATAACCTCAGCTAACCTGATGAATATTTTGAAACTAATTTGACTGAGTGCTGTTTCTGCCATAGTCAGCGCACAGTCAAATTAGTTTCAAAATTTTCAATAGAATCGGCAGAATGATTATTAAATAGTACATCTATCAGACATACAATTTGTACACTTGACGGACTATTCCAGCTTCATGACGGAGTATTTATCTCAAATATGATTGTGACATCATCCTACATGTGATGTAATTGATTATGACGCCATATATTTGAACGACAGATTAGAGTCATCCGTAATGATGGGCCTAACAATGGTGACTGTGACAATTATGATAGTTATAGTTTTATGGTGACCATGATTTAAGTAACAATGAAGATAATAATGATGGCGGACAATGATAGAAATAATGATGCTGATTATTATGGTTTCAAATTTATGCTGACCATGACAATCCTTGTCAATCTTAGGTCAATAATAAAGGCAATCTGTTGAATATTTTGGAAAAGGTTTGACTGGAAGACATTGATGTCTAAGGCAGCAATGGCCTCCAGTTAAATTATTTTCAAATTCTTCAACGGAATATAATTTTAGGTATTATGCATTGGACAGAAAAATTCTTATATTTGGTAAGTAGGCCTACCTGTGAGTGTCAATGTAGATTGTAGTTTTATTATCACAGTGACACAGCAAAAGTGACAGCATGATAAAACATAAAGAAACAAGATGACAAACACAACCGAGGACATAACAAGCCAATGTCTTTGTCATATGCCTCGTAGATGATGATGATTTATGTTAGATGACACACCCTCTTTGTCCGTTTTTATGACACAGTCTCTTTGTCCTTTTGAGCCACCCAAATCATCATCAACCAGATTTAGGGTATGGACGCTCTAATAAGGCTAGGTACGGATTGACCGGTACGGTTTTGTTACGGAATCATTACGAAGTATAAGGCCTGTATGGCCTTTTGTTGGTCGAAATATTTGAGCTTAAAACTAACCATCACTATTTCCTGTTAAGGTTAATAAACGGTTGTGACTTGTGTCATGTAGATATGATGGATACATATATCTATACATCTTATGTATTCATAATAACATATTATACGTATATACACATTTACACTTCTAGACAGTACAAGGCGCATGAAAATCATACATGTCCACCTATGCTTAAATCATGGAAACAAAGTAGGCTATACATTCTACTAGGTACTGACAATCCCTGCCAGTTTCGTATAAACGGTTGTACACATGTGGAATCAAATACTGGATCTGAAGGCGATTTCTCCAGCAGATTTGCCTAAGCGGTTACACAGACTTCAGGTATGCTCGGCTACAAATGATTAACCAGTCGGGACAGCATCTGTCTTGAACATGCGTATGGCTCCAGAATGGTTCAAAATAAAACTGTTAAAATTATATACTCTTAGAGGCTTAAGTTGTATGCCTAGATATAATGAAACGAAATAAATCTTAGCATATGATGATTTCATTACGTATAAATTAATATAATTTTTTAAGTTGTCAAATTGAATTAGAGGCATGAGTTCCTAATTCAAATTCACAACTAAACCTACGAAATTTATTTATAAGGAATGGAATCATCATATTTATTTCGTTTCATTACATTGAGGTACACACTTTAAGCCTAAAGAATTATTTAATTTCAACAATTTTATTTTCATGCATTTTGGTGTGAATATGCACATTTAAATAAGTCGTGTGTATTCTTCCTCTGGCTTATTTATATACGGCAGGGTGCCATGCAGGAACCACCTTCGTGGAACCAGAGTTTTTGAGTATACGGGAACTAAACTTGATATGGGCATGCATCTTATGGAGGTGTGCAGTGTATGAAAAGTAGTTCAGCGTGACCTACTTTGGACATACTTTTCATGGTTCATTGAACATTACCAAACATTTTTGTCTGGTCTGTAGTGTCAAGGGTTTTTTGATATACTGGATCTACACTCGATATGTGGATGCATCTTTGGGAGATGGTGTGCAGCGTATGAAAAATAGGTCAGCGTGACCTACCTTTGACCTACTTTTCATGGGCCACTAAACATTACAGAAGATTGTCCGGGCTGAGGTTTCAAGAGTTTTTGTTATACATGAAGTAAACTTGGTGTATCGATGCAGTATATGCTGAAGGTGTGTTGTTTATGAAAAGTATGCCAGCGTGACCTACTTTGCACGATTCATTGAACATTACAGAACATCTTTGTCCCGGTTGTATTTACAAGAGATTTTGGTATATTGTAACTAAACTTAGTGTATGGATGCATTATACACTGAAGGCATGTTGCATATAAAAAGTAGGTCATCGTGACCTACTTTTTATTGTTCACTGAACATGCTTTTGACATACTTTTCATGGTTCACTGAACATTAGAGAATTTGTGTCCGTGCCATGGTTTCAAGAGTATCCATGCCCTTCAGGGAGTGTGATTATTGCCAATAGCAATTTTAATTTAATGGAGTTTATATAATCAAGCGCAAGTAGTTAAGTAGTTCTCCATAAGAGTTAATTGTAGAATCTTCGTGAGAAACCTCTATCCCGAATCTTCCATATTCTGATCTTGACACTGAATATTGGGTCATCGGCTCACATCTGTGAAGTTAGTATCATAGCCCGACTCCAATGTTTTAGTGTAAGATTAGGAGCCGAGAAACTTCACCTTATATGATAGGTCATATAGCATAGACGGTCTTGAAAGGAGTTCCATAGAGAGTTGCAAATCAAATTTAACAAGCATTCTCTAAGTATTGTTTTGCAATACATGTCCCCTACCTGGTGATATAAATCTTTAGAGATTGACAGTCAAAAACTCCATTAAAAATTGACAGAAGCAGCTGAAACTCGAACTTGATCTGTAACTTCTCATAACATAGCAATAAACCAAGTTTCAGTTATATATGGTGAAGGAGAAGGAAAAAATCGTGAAAGCTGATATGTTTGTATTTCATAAGTCGAAAGATGACGCATCAAAAATGACGCAAACGCCTGAAATTCGAACTTGGTCTGTAATTTCTCATAATAAAGTAATAGACCAATTCTCAGTTGAATATCTTGAAAGACTGCGAGAAAAAGGGCGGAAACTCGAACTTACTCTGTAACTCCTTATACTAAAGCGATGTACCAATTTTCCCTTAAATATCTTGAAGGCTTGCGAAAGAAGTGCGGAAAGCTGATATTTTTCGTCTAAAGCGGGCATAACTCATCACAAATTTACGCATACGCCTGAAACTCGAACTTGGTTTGTAACTTCTCATAACAAAGCAATGTCGCAGTTCTCCGTATAATATCTTGAAAGACTGCGAAAAAAAGTGCGGAAACTAATATTTGTTGTATTTCATACGTCGAAAGGGGCATAACTACATGAAAAATTGACGAAAATGTCTGACACTCGAACATGCTCTGTAACCCCTTATACTAAAGCGATGTACTGATTTTTCCTTAAATATAAAGTGCGAAAAAAAGTGCGGGAAGCTGATATTTTTCGTATTTCCTAAGTCGAAAGGGGACATAACTCCATCAAAAATTTACGCATATGCCTGAAACTCGAACTTGGTCTGTAACCTCTCATAACAAAGCAATGTAGCAATTCTCAGTATAATATCTTTAAAGACTGCAAAAGAAAAGTGCGGAAAACTAATATTTTTCGTATTTCATGTCGAACGGGGGTGGGGGTGCATAACTCCATGAAAAATTGACAAAAATGTCTGAAACTCGAACTTGCTCTATAACTCCTTATACTAAAGGGATGCACCGATTTTCGCTTAAATATCTTGAAAACACACGTGTCATGCGTG